>BOPP01000208.1:1478443-1503465 GCA_017312745.1 Gryllus bimaculatus
TACATTATTTAACAACATTCACTTACAGTAATAATTTAATAAGTTTACATTATCTTGATAAATTATATGTTAAAATATATAAAACTGATATATTACATTAGAAGATTATGATACAATAGCAAGTATTAACTTACAATTAGAGTGAGAAACCCTACAGTAGTCGATTAATTAACTTCAATAACTTGATTACATTAGATGTTAATAATAATTGTAAGTACTTACAATATCCTGACATAAAATTATATATTTTTCTGCATTACTAAATAGTACATTGCCTTATTGAACTGAAATGTTGATACAGATTGGTCACTCTTGTAGCTGTACATGGTTTTTAATTACAGAGAAGTTAAAGCAATTCAGATTACTTATATGGACACACACTAATAAGGTGATCTTTAAGCAATATTTTGAAGTATATATTATCAGCTGATTTTATGGTAACTGGGAGTTTATTAAAAATATGTGCAGCAATGAAGAAAGGATCTTTGTTAGTTGAAGACTTACTAGCATAGTCCTAAATAGTACCTATGCCCTCTAGTATGGTAGTTATGTACCTCTTCATTACTCATTATATTGATTTGGATTATTTCTCAAAAGTAGTAATACTCTATAAGTGTACAACACTCAATAATTCATATTTAATAACGAAATCTTTACAGGGCCTCGGATGCCTCAGACTCAGTTTAAAAATGCTTCTGATACATTTCTTTTGTAGAACCACTTTTGAGTTGTACCTCCCCATATTTCAATACCATATAGATGTTGGGAAAAGATTATCTCATAACAGACTGAAAGAAGTGCATCTGTTTGCAAGTATCTGGAAAAGTATCTAAAGAGGAATGTATTGGAGTTTATTTTATTACAAAGTCTGGCAACTTCTTTGTTATAAATTAGATTTTGGTCTACAAATATTCCTAAAAACTTATGGCAAATCAGTTTGGTTCACTGGTTCATTTTCTACTTTACTGTTTTGGTGTTGATAACCATGGTGAAACTTGTAATTTATTAATATAGTTTTATCGACGTTTAATTTCAATTCATTTATAGACAAATAAGTTTTAATTGATTTTAATGATTCAGTCAGATTTATTTCCATATGACAAAGATTTTGCTCACTGCTTATTAATGTTGTGTTATCTGCATAAGAAATTACAGAGAAATTAGATGAGCTTGGAATATCATTAACATTTATTAGAAATAGCAAAGGTCCAAGCAGATCCTTGCACAACAGCTGTGTCAATTGTATCAAACTTTAACTTTGGATAAGAAATTTTCTGATTGCCAGAAGATCTCTGTATGTCCTAAGGTATGATGTAATGAGGTCATTAGATCCACCCTTATTCCATAATAATCAGTTTGGTCAACAGTTTTTCATGAGATACGCTATCAAATGTTTTTAAAAGATCAATAAATATACCTGCTGTTTTCCTATTTAATTCCAAATTTCCTATGATTCCATGTGTGATTTCCACAACAGCAGTGGTGGTAGAGATGCCCTTCCTGAAGGCATGGATAAGGATATTATGAGATTCAAAAATACAATTAAGTCTTCCTAATACAACTTTTTCATAGAGTTTGCCAAATGCTGAAGTTAGGGTTATGGGTAGGTAATTCCTAACATCTTGTGTATTATTTATTATTCTTAGCAAGTGGTCTTGCAATTCTAATTTTTAGAGTTTCTGGAAAAGTAAAAACAGAGGCAGAAATTGCCCTTGCAGGCAATTGTAAGGCAGAATTGTAAAATTGCCCTTATTTGACGCCAAAAAAATTAATATTTTCAAAAAAGTAAACATTATCTTATTTTTCTGATGAACAAATTTCAATATGTAAAAACATTATCTTCGTAATTGTAGTTGAAGACAGGAATGTTTTTTGCATTTTTTTAAAAAATTAGGGATTTTGACAAAAATGATACCTTCACCACTCTCTAAAACGTCCTTTGCTGAAACCGAGGTCAAAATTTAATAAAAGCTAGTGGTGCCACAGAATGGCACAGACTTCCCCGTATTGCTTTACTATTTCCATCGGTCTCAGCTAGCTATTCGGACTTGCCGCGTACTTTTGCCAGTTGCCATGTATCGCCGGCCAAAGAATATTTACTTTAAATCTTAATTTTTCGGCTTCCTAATAGTAGAATCGAATTATTACTTTAAAAATATTAAAGAACAGTAAAACCTCGTCCACAATGGCAATTTTCATTGAAAATTTTGAGGCGTTTGTAAGAAAATGGCATTTAAGCTTCTTCTTCTTCTTACTTTTATTTTAGGGTAGAGCCTGTTTCTTTACAGAGGATACTTAATTAAAAGGCATTTAAGCGCTACCGTAAATTCGAAATTTGAAACTCTTTTCACAAAAAACTATTGAGTTTTCCTAAAAACTTCATATGACTCATTTCCCCAGTCACATATGCAATAGTGTTTACAAATTGCTGGAAATGTGTGCATACGAAGCGTTGCCTTTTAGTTTCGGATTTGGCAATCCTGGTGTTGCAATCTGGCAAACTGATGCGCTCAATCGTAAAGTTGGATTGTTTTGCAGGTTATTACGCACTCAGAAACGTTTTGACATACGAGCCCGCCTATTTGTGTTTTATATAACTTAAAAGATTTATCTTGATCCAAACAATGAATTAAATCGTGAACATTTCCTACGATTATTTTTACAACTTCGACGTGATTAACTCAGCACAGTGCATGGATGAAACTTAATTCAATTTTTGGCGACGAAGCTCCATCAAGGACCAGTGTTTATCGATGATATGAATTGAATCTCGTGGTCATAGTTCACTCCAAAACGAATTTCGCGGAAGGTTGTCCAAATGAGTTGTTGTTCCAAACAACCATTGATGCTGTGCGTGAACTGATTTTGGCCAAGATCATGTGGACTATCCCTCGAGAGTGGAACAACCTTTAGCCATTAATGCGACAGCATACATTCAATATTGCATGAAATTGGACTGTCCAAAAAAATTTGTTCGCTTGGATCCCACATAATTTGTCAATCGCTGAAAAAAGACTCTGTGTCGATGCTTGTCGAAAGAAATGCCTCAAAAAATACGATCGCGAGTGCTTCCGAAACCCGTCTAATGACATTGGACAAGGTGAATGAATAGTGGATTAGCGCGTAGCGACCCGAAATAAACAGCAGTCGACCAGTAATGGCTTTTTCAAGATGACAAAATCCAACAAAATTTGTTCGGCAGCACGAAGCACTTACAACCTGTTTGTTTGTTTTTCTTCTTTTTTTTCCCCCTTCCGGATAAAACTGGACATGTCGCCAACCGTTACCACTAGCACAACGCAGAACAGTCATTCTGAGTGGTATACAACCGATTGTTGCCAGCTGTATTCCAAGAAAATCAGGAAATACCAACCCGGCAAAGGAACTTGATCACCTCTTCATCAGGACAATGCCGAAGCTCTTACACATCGGCTCAACGCTATTTTTGAGCACCCAAAACATCGATTTGATTAAGTCATCCGCGTATAGCACCGAATGACTTCTTATTTATTCCGCTACGTAAAAAACACAAACTGAAAGGTCAAACGTTTTTCGACACCTGAAAGAAAGCAGTTTGTGCATTCAGAATGCAATGTATTTGGAGATACCTCTATCAGAGTGGCACCAAGTGCTTCGACAAGTGTTCAAACGCATGGAAAAGTGTATAGATCTTCATGGGAATATTTGAAAAACAATAAAGTGATTTTCGATTATTAATATTTGTTTTTGTTTTCTAATCCTGAAATATAAAAGGCAACCCTCATATTAAAGTCGTGAGAGATATTTAATTTGCCATTGGCGGCAATTTAGTTACATTAATGAATTTATGAGTTAATGTGCTTTAAATAATGTGAGGTAAAGTTTCCCGATAATTCAAGTTATCCGTGAAAATGCGCTCAAAATTCCGCATTTTCAGAAACGCTCAAACATTTTCTCTAAAAGTGCTCGAAATTTTTTCTTCAAACTCTTCCAACAGATAGTGCCAATTGCACTTTTTAAGATGATATAGAATTAATTTTACAGTATTAATTTGCTTTTTCAAAAATTACACAAATGTATTTTTTTAGGTTAATTTTATTTTATTTTTTTCCCTCTCACGCCGTTGAAATGCACATTTGTAGCAATTTGTAAACATTATTGTATTTGTGATTTAAAGTACTTAAAATGATTTATAATTAAGTTTTTCTAAAACTCAAAAATTGTATATGAAAAAGAGCTTCTAATTTCGAATTTACAGTAGCCCTTTAAACGCCAGTTTATAAAAAACTGTTCAAAATTTTTCAAAGAGTATTGCCATTTAGGATGAGATTTTACTGTTCTTTAATAATCCTAAAATAATATTTCCGCTCTACAAACCGAAAACTTAGGAAATTAAAAAAAAACAACAAAAAAACATGTACTTTGGGCGGCGATTGATCGAAGCAAGCAAGAATATGTTGCAAGTTCATATAGCTAACCGGGACCAAAGGAAATAGAAAACTAATATGAGAATGTCTGAGCCATTCTGAAGCCCCACTAATTTATTATTGTTGTTACTGTTGTTATCGTTACCGTTATTGTAATCGTTTTCGTTGTAAATTTGCAATCGTTTTCGGGAAACAATTTCAGCTTTTGCCAATTTGAGCTTTTTTGTCAAAAATTCAATTTTCCTTCCACACTACAATACTTTATACTGTGTAAGCAGTAACAAGAAAGTAAAAATGATTTGTACTTTTTAATCTTTGTATTTTAGTTTCTACTTATATCAAAGGTTGATAATGCACTTGATCTCAAACACTAATGTTACAAAATAAAACACATTTTGTTTTATTAAATTTTATGTTTTATTAAATTGTATGAAACCAAATTGACACTAATTTTCTTAGTGTCATTGGAAAATTTCTTATCATTACATAAGAATTTGTCTTTGTAACACAAATAAATAAAATAAATTATCAGCATATCTGATGGAAATAAACCAAAGAACCGCTTTATTATCACACTTCTTGTTCATTATTCAGGAAACTTATTTGGCCATATTTAAGACAAATCGTTTCTTGAAAACTGTAGCATTTATTAAATCAGTATTGTTTTGTACAGTGATGTACAAATAAATAAAATAAAATATTTTATTGAGTCACATATACAATTAAAATCAGGTATGATGAGTCAATATGATGACTTGGGAGGAGAGAGTGAAGTTACAGTGTCCAGAAGCAAAACAAGGGGCCATCCCAGCATTTGCCCAAAGTCCAGGAAATCTGGGTAAAAACCTTATTGAGATAGGGTCATTGGCCTAGGAATTATACTGCAATACTTGTTAAAGATAGATTAAGATATAATTATTTTGACTAGTAAAACACTTTAACATTTCAAGATTTATGCTATTACTACTTATAATAATAATAATAATAATAATAATAATAATAATAATAATAATAATAATAATAATAACAGGATAGGCCAGTTCTTTCTCATTGCTTCAGCTCGAAACAGTCACGTGAAACAGAAGTCAAATGGGATAAGAATTTTTTATCTATTAAATTTTTTAAGGGAAATATGTTGTGATTTGGAATATTTCCTTCACACTGTAGAACATGTTGTTAAGCAGGAAAGCTTTCAATTTACTTTTAAATGTATATATTGTGTTCATGACTTTAATATCATTACCCAGTTTGTGGTTAAGTGTAATGCCCTCTATTAGAGTTCTTTTTTGATAAAGTATAGTTTCAGAGAAGGGGACATGTAGCCAAGGTAACATCCATTGGCCCTGCAATGCCTCAAATCCCTAGCATTTCTAGTTTTGTTAAAGTATGTGATGGTCAGTAATGTGAATGGCTTTTGACAAATCTAACAAAAGGCCAATGGGAATTCCCTTCTGATTTAGTGCAACAAGTATGTCATTTAAAAAGGAGAAGATGGTTGTGTTTGTGGATCTATTACTCCTGAAGCCATGTTGTGCATTTGGGAGGACATTATTTACATTGAGAAAGTGTTTGAGTCCATCATTGAAGAGTCTTTCCAGAATTTTTGAAAATCCTGATAGCTTGGAGATAGATCTGTAGTTCATTGGATCATAACTATTGTCCTTTTTAAACGATGGATTCATTTTTGCCATTTTGAATATTTCTTGGAAAATGCCTGTTTTTAGAGAGTAATTGCAGAAATGAGTGTTTGCACCATTCAAGGAGCACTGTGTTTGATAAGATAGTCTATAATATTGTCCAGGTCTGCTGAGAATTTATTCTCCATTCATCTAAGGATTTTTAAAATTTCAGAGGGGGTGGATTCATATAAAAATATTGAATTTACAATTTGTGCAACATTAGTGTTTGGATGGTGTGTTTTATTGTTTATAGAGTGTAGAGATATTAACTTTTTATCAATTTGTGAAAAGTGTTCATTGAATATATCAGCTATTTCTTATGAGTCTTGTAAAGTTTGTTTTTTGTAGTGGAACTTTGTTTTTTCTGTCATTGTTAGTTGGTGCTGTAGTCTTGTTAATGTCACACACAACTTTTGTTTTGTTATGTGCATTTGCTGTATACTTATAATTTGTCATAATTTTTGCTTACTTGATTATTTTTTTAAAGATTGAATTATATGTTTCGTAGTATGTAATGAAGTTGGATTACATTTGTCAGTATTTTATAATGTTGTATTTTCTTTCACATTACACTTTGATGCCTTTGGTAATCCATAATTTGTGTTTCATAGTTTGGATCTTTTTGAGGAAATGAAATTGACTCAAGTATATATTTATGAATGAATTAATCTTATCGTTTGTATCAGTTGCATTATATTCTTCATCCCAATTTTCAAATCTGAGTAAGTTTTGGAATTTCATTGTTTCTTTAGGAATAGTTACGAATTTCTTGGTAAGTTGTCTGTTCTGTGATTTTTGTTTCTGTTTGAAGTATTAGAATCTGGACAGCGTGATCACTGACACCTGTAGTAAATGTAAGAACAGAAAAACAATGGTTATTTGCTTGTATTATTATTTGATATACAGCAGTGCTATTTTTGGATATTAGGGTTGATGTATTTATGGTCATTTGTAGACTGTATGATTTTAGAAAGTAATTTACATTGAAGTCAACGCAGAGAATAATTTTATACTGTCTGCGTTTTTAAAGTTTTGTTAGCATAATTTCCATATTTTTTAAAAATATTTTCAAATTTCCAGTAGTCCTCTGATTTGTGCATAAGACCTAGGTTTTATTGCAGTTAAATAAGTGATGGATAGTTCAGTCTTTCTCTTTTATAAGATCAGTGTGACTGATGTAGGGTACAAACCTTAAGTTTCTTTAATAAAAATGCATGTTCCACCATATGCATAATGTCCATTGTTAATATTTCGACATGAGCTGCTAGCTAAAGAAAAGGCTGGTGTATATGTGTTATCTAATTCTTCTTTGGTCAGCCAGTGTTCTGCAAAACACAATATTGAATTGTGGTTGAGCTTCTCAAGTAATATTTTTGTATCAGTGAGTTTATTTTTCAGTGACTGTACATTTAGGTGAAGAATGTGATATAAGATTTTAATTTTGTGTATTGCCTGCTTTCCTGCTGATGCTTGCTACAGGTTATAAAAAATTCAATAATGGTTTAATAAATGCAATAGTTTTCAAGAAATGGTTCATCTTAAATAGGGCCAAATAAGTTTCCTGAACTAATTTATTATATTGAATTTTATTTACTTATCAGTTCAAAAACATTCTGTTTATAAACAATAGAATACTTAAAATTGTGAAGTAAAAAAATTTAAAAAACAAAAATCAATTTTGTCTGTCTCATACAATCTTTATACAAAGGTATTTGTCAATTAGTTTAAAATATTTCCCACAAACATATTTCTCATGTATGTGAGGCAACTGAAAATGCAGTCATGAATATTACATCAGTTGACATGCTTATATTTACAATTTGTACTGAAACCTGGATGGACCACACAAAAAATTTTAAACCAAAATTATCCTCACTGAAAACCACGATTTCTGCCAAATCCTTTATAAGAAGAGAAAAAGTAGAAACTATCCACAAAATGATAGTACATTTACATTAACTACTCACATTTAAACAGCATACTTGAACAGATGTATTTTGAGGATTGTTCCTTATATTCAAGGATTACCATTAGAAATTAAAGGATTAAATCCTCAAAGCAAATCTGTTCACGTGTGATGTTAAAATGTGAATAGTATTTATAAATTCACTACCAATTTTGTGGAAGATCATTTATTTTCCTCCTCCAAAATTAATTTCCAGTTGATCTTAAATACTCTATATACATTAAGAATGTTGTTGAGGATTAGTAGGGATTTCTTGAGGTTTTCTATATTTGGCCTGAATCCAAACCCGATACATCTTCAGAAGTTTTCCACGATTGACTTGTAATCTTCGATCAACAATGTTCTGTTCTTCAACAAATCCGACTTCAGTACAAAGCGATCGCAATTCATCTGAAAGCAAGGAAAAAATTTTACTATCCAAGTCTTAAGTCAATTTACAATAGAATTCTGTATGTTCAAGAACATGTATTACCTTGGGTGAAAAAGTAAACTCGAGTCCCATCACCTCTGACATAAAAATTTTCACTTAGGCACCGACCCTTCTTGAACCTCAGTTGCGCCATATCGTAGCGACCATAATCCCGAAACACAATAAGTCCTCCAGGCCGCAAATACCGATACAACCACTGCATCACTTCTTTCATTCTGTTTAAATAAGAAACTTTTTTGTTTTCAGCATCTGAACACAGTTACTCTACTACGAAAACTGATCATTTCTTAACATTCTTAGAAATTTTTTTAAACAAAGAAAATACTTCAAAACTATTACAAATCTTCCAATTATATTTAAACATTTTAGTAGAAGAGAAAATTCCAGATTTTAAAAGAAAATTATACGTATTAGATTAACTTACTTTGAAGGTTCTATGGCAGACAACACAAATATAAGAATGGCTATGTCTATGCTATTTTCCTCAAATGGTGGTGGTTCATTTGCATCTGCAATATCATACACAAATGCGTGGCATCTATAAAAAAAAACATTTTTGAAGTAGATAAAACAAAAGTTGTAAATATTTTAAATCAACTGGGGTACAACATCAATTAAATATTACAGTGTTTAAAGAAGAGGATTAAAATAAACCAGTGAAATTATTTCATTCAATGTATTTTTTCCTTCTTTTGAATTGCAATTTTCCTCAAGATTGTCACAGATCTAACACACAAAAATATTCTGACAATCAATACTTAATGAAGAACCTTCTGACAAATTTTAAATCCCTTCACCGACTACCAACAAATTTATGAAGTTAGCACCTGGTATTCTGTTGACGGATAAAATATTTACTAAGCATTCATCATAAATGCCCAATGAGGTTAGAATATATTAGTTTTTAGATTAGTTCTTAAATGAGTGACTTTGTTTTCAGGATTCTTCCCTGTCCTGTTTTAAACACCCATATTCTTTCATTATTATTTTCATAAAATCATTATTTGTCTCTGGATGATGATTTGGATTTGTAACTCAACACTTTTGTTTCCTCTTATATAAAAATTACGGAAATTTATTCAGCAATCTCACACCCAGAAAAAAGGTCTGTGAGAAAGAGAAAATATCTCTAGCCTTTTTTACCATCTTCGATATCTTTATAAATGTGAATGAATATCATTTCTCCTTTCATACACAAACAAGCACTTTCACACACAATGCATCAGTTCTCATACATTTATTAGTTACAAAAGTTAAAAATATCATAAAATACCTTTTCGGGTCATAGTCTTCAGAATTTTTTACTATATCAATTGCTTTTGTTGACAAATCACAACAATAAACAAATACATCAGGATTATTATTATACTGAAGAATTGGAAACACGGTGTTGCCTACTCCACAACCAACTTCAAAAATTCTACAGCCTTGCGATTCACTTGTTGTATTGCACTCATTCTGAATAGTACCACAGTCAGTTTTAACATTTTGGGTTTCCGCACTATAGTGAACACTGATAGGATGTTCTGGATTTTGAACATTTGGGGCTAGTTCAGGGAACTCTGTAAACAACCAATGCCTATCTTTGAAGAATCTGGAAATGGAAGTTGGTTTCGAAAATTAAAAATCATTCTCATACCATCATATACAGTATTTCTAATAAAGTGTTGAAGTTGTTTTTTAAATTATTATTGTGTATCAGAAAGTGTAATCTGCAATATAAATATTACAATTACCTATTTTGATGAATATCATAAAATGCATCCCAATATTTGGCAGCATTTACTTCATAATCTTCTTTCTCTTCTGAACTGGCTTGAGTAGATGAATTTTCGTGGACTTTTTGTTTTGCTTGTTCTTCCTGCTCTGCATCCCATGCAACATTGTCCCTAAAACGGCAAGGAGCGTATTTTAATTTCTCCAATTAGGAACGGAAAAAATTTATTAACTTCCCCCTAAAACGTACCACGCATTAAACTGAAAAACTTTATTGGGATCTGTTAAGTATCTTGTACCAAATTGTGGCTTCTTTCGAAACCGGGTATGACACAGTGCAACATTCTTAAAACCTGTTCTAGAAGATACTCCCCATTTCCTTACAAGATTCATAATATTTAAATTCATACTCTACCACGCATTATGACTGAAAACATCTTCTGTTTCGGTGAGGTATCGGTTACCAAACTGTACTCTCTTGTCACTCATTTTCCACGAAGAGGGAATGTTAAACTATTATTTAAAATATTAAACTGTAAATCATAGGTTCAACTGGGATTGGTGGAAAATATATATGCAATAAAATAGGCGTTCATGATATAAACTACTTCAAAAAGGCCTCCGTTTCAATGTTGTATGCCGTTCATCAAAATCATCACAGTCTCCAAGCGAAAACTAACAAAATGAAAGCTGAGTGAATGGACCACATGTGTGTTGCGCATAAGCTAAACAGCACGCGAGCACCTAAGTGAGCTACGTGAGCCGGCGTGAGCTGTTCGTCTATATACTCCAATATACTCTCTGGTTCAAATCGCGGATTTCGAGGAAATGATGCGCAGAACTGCGACAGCGTGTTCCTCGCCGAAGATGAGGCGTAGACCCAGCGTAGACCGGCGTAGACCTCGGTATTCCTATCACGCCCTGCGCGATTCGCCTGTTTATTTTTTTAAGACGTTGGTAAACATCATCAGTTAGTGTATCGAAACACGCAGAGATAGCGCTGAAATAGTGTTAAAGTACAGTGCGGGCTATGAAAGCACCACCTCGTGAAATACGAGAAGTTAGCTACCCTGAGAGAGTGGCGTTTTTCGACGGAAGATGGCTGTTGAGTGTATTTTGGTATGACTCGAGACCCACGCCCACTGTAAAGTTAATAAAAAATATTGGCAATTACAACTTCGTTCGGCAGTAAAGAGCATTCTGGGCGAAACCTAAACAAGAGAGGTGAGAGGTAATATTTTTTTCATTCACTATTGAGTTATAAGTATACAGTATATTGATTTAGTAGTTGACTTTAGCATAGCCTTAGAGTAGACCGAACTGTCATGTACCCTGTCAATGGGCACTGTACCATCCTGCAAGAGCTGAGCGGTCATCGCATTGGGGGTGTGTTTTTACAATTTGTGTATGTGTCTTACATTTGGACTTGGCTTAGTTACTATCATATCTCTTAGTTTGTGGAATTGCCGACAAGTGATGATTCGTAGACATAGTTATATAATAATCTTTGTACATAGTAACCCTTATGATAATGCTTTAGCCTCCAAAATGGTGAACAGTTTTCTGCATAGACCGTGTTTTTACGAAAATGTGACCCGCGATTAGTTGATATTAGATTCTGCAAGAGTTTTGACCGTATATCATGTATATATCAAACTATGTTACATGTTATTAGAAACCTACTTGCTTGCATGTTTTCTATGAAAATGTTCTGTTATCTTTTTAGGGTGCCCTTCATGATCCCCTGAAGTATGCCTTTTTGATATTTCTTCTACATGCCATCATCAGTTCCTGTTCATTCAACTGAAGTCTGGTTTGGTCCTGGTATTTGATAGTGTGAGTACATCCTAATATTTTACCAATTAATTTTTTTTTATCAGTGGCTGTTGCTTTCCTCATTTATGAAATGTTTGTAAAATGTATTTCAATATAATTAATTTTAAAAAGTGTACTTGAAAATGTAGGTTCTGTAGTATTTTTTTGTTCATATACAATTTTTTCTTGCACCAGTTATATCAAATAGTCAATTAGTAGAGTAGGGGTTGAAACCTTGTGTTCTGTAATGAATAATAATATATGTATTAATACACAGATTTGAATCTTTTCTTGTTGTAGCTCAAAATTGTGAAAAGCTGGATAATAATTTTTTTAAAGTTATTTTAATTTGTAGTATTTAATATTTATGAATTTTTTATTATCTTGCATACATTTAAGTTATCATTCCTTTATTAATTTCTTTTATCCTTTCTTTTTTTCATTCTTTTATTTATTTACACATTCATTCATGTATTCATTTTTTGTAATCGCATGTAAGACTGTACTTTGTAATCTAAAAAAATGAAGTTTTATGTATGTTGATAACCTCGTGAATTAATCTTCTGTTTCTAACCACTGAGTTAGTGAGAGTTCGACGTATTTATAGAATTTAATAGATTTAATTTAGAAATTTCACTCAATTGTTTTTGTTATTTTAAAAATTTGTTTGTTACTTCTAATGAAAATCATACTTTTTCTTCCACAAGGTAAATTACATTTTAAAGAATTATCTGACAAACATTGGAATAGTGTCATCATTTTTCTGAATTTTTAGGAGTGAACTCTATTAAAATATTCTGTGCCAAATTGACCAGAAGTAGTTCATAAAAGAAATCTGTTAACCAATTGAATTGATTTTCATCAGTTATTTTGAACTTGTTTATAAAAATTCAGATGAAAATATTTTTTCTCGAATACAGCCGTAAAAACTATAATTTCCATTCTGTGCATTACGTGCAAAAATGATCTTGACAATTAAGTCATTTTATTGCCCAATTAGTAAGAATTAGATATTTAGTCTTGCATTTTGCTCTAGTGGGAATTAAGTAAACCAATGAATTATACCTATTAGTACGTGACAACACACTTCGGTTAAAGAAGGAAGATGAATAGCACATCTGAACAATTGTTTCGTAAAAATCTCATTTTTTTTATGGATTGAAAAATACGTGTTTGTGTGTATATTACGTTACTTGTTCCTTGCACTCCGACAGCACTATTTCCCTTGAATTCCCTGAGCATGTTTTCCCTCCGAATGTTCCCTTTCGTCGGCGTGTTGCGTTCACCTCGCACTCTCGGGCTCCGCGGGGGGCGCGCGTGGTGGTGCGTGGGGCGAAGGGCGTGTGGTTTCCATGTGGCCGCTGCGCTCCGCGCCGCGTTATCGACGGAGGCGGGCGCGGGCGCGAGCGGGCGATGTCGATAGCAGGGAACCGAAAGCGGCGGCGCCGCGGGGCACGACGGGAGCGCGGCGGATGACCTCGGGCTGCGGAGGGCGAGCGGGCGTGTCCGCGGAAGTAAACAAACGGCGCCGAGTACGAAACGCCGCCACCGCCAGCCCCCTGCGACCCCGCCCCCTTCCACGTACCCGCCTGCGTCCACGCGCGCCCCTTCCCTTCTTCCGGCCCCCGACCGACCGCCCTCCGTTGCTTATTGCGTCGTGCTCTCAACTTTCCCACCGAAATGGCCCTCGTTTGAGATCCAGCGTCTCTTACATTTTCTTGTCCAGAAAACAATCACCTTCCGCCTGCTGGCATCCCAATTTTCATTGCAGACTCTCTATAAGACGTTTTTATTCTGTGAGTGACCGTCGACTCTTGCCGGTTCTCGCCCGATAATGTGCTGTGTGATCCAGGTGAGGCATTGAGATTCCTTGCATTTCCATGTTTTCCCAAAAATGTCCTCGAATTTCGAGTGTCAGCGTTGTCCGTCCTCCTTTGCCCTTTTTCGCCCAGCAACGTGCCGTTCACCTTATTCACAGTACAGGATGTCCTAATAGAATTGTTTATCAAGCAAACTAAATATTTTTTTTAGTTGAAACGAAAGAGTACAAGTACTTTACGAACTGATTTTGTTAGAGGCCCGGCCATCACAAAGTAATTACGGTATTACATTTTGAAATTCGTAATTTTGGACTCAATTATTAGAGAGAGTAGGCCTACGTAACTATCACGGCTGTCGAATGAAACTTCAGGAAGGGAGTTTCGCGAAGATGTACAGACGCGACTCGCTACTGTGCTCGTATCCAAGTTCCGTACGACAGTGCTACACGTCTATGGTGCAACCTTCATGTCTGAACGCAGAGAATTGACGCACGTTTTGAAACTCGGGTTTTCTGGGAGAGTGTAGGACTAGTATTCTCAAGCGGACTTGGTTGGTGTTTTCAGTCTTTCCTCAAACGTATTTTAAGTAAAATCTACGCGTGACGTGTGGTTGAGAAGTAATGCAATCTCTGCACGTGGTCTTTGGCTCCGGAATCCTTACCCTTGCTCGTGACATGTTGATAAGTGTCTTGTAGTTCCATTTTTAAAGTCATTTTGCACCAAGATATCTGTTTATATCTGATACCAAACTGATAGTAATATTGAAAGATAGATTTTCGGGGTAACTTGAATCCTCGTGGCAAAATATATTTTCCACATTCACGAGAAGATGAGTAATTTGTTGCTGTGAAATAAAATCTGTGAGAAAAAGGAAATATTATGTGACCCTAAAAAATAACCCAATCAATTTTCCAGAAGATGTCGTATGAGTTTGCTAATACAATTTTATGATAGGATGATACGTTTGTAGCCCGTAGTATGTGTAAAAACAAACTTTTCAAATGGGACCGATTCAGGTAAAAATTTCCAGTTCCCCTGCAAAATTCCCTGTTTCCCTAAACAAGTTTTTTTCACACATTCTGTGCAGTTTTTTAGGGTGATTTATTTGAATTTGAAATTTGCCTTACATTTCGAAAACTAAAAGCTTTATCGAAATACCCCTTTGTACAAAATTAAAGAACACTAAATTTCCTACGAAATGCATTCTATTTTAACTTTGATATTTCTGCAAATCGATTAGGCGCAAGAGCGCGGTGAAAAAAAGGGTTTTCAATCTCTGACTAAAACTAGAGAAACCAAACCTGTCTCGCGCCCTGTTTTCTCGCCGCGGTGCTTATTTACTAGAACACGATCTAAAGCAATCATTTAACAATGATTAAAATTCCGCTACTCGTTGAACCAGTAGAAATGTGTTTACTTGCACGGAGAATTTGTATATGCCAGTGTTAGTAATCAAAGTAATATGTTCTTTAAGGTATCAAATAATGATGTTAAAGAAACAATAAAGTTAAAGATAAAATTTTAGGTATGAAACAGAATCAGGAAACGCGTTCATAACTATTTCTTAAAGGAAACTTAATTTTAAAAAGAAATAGAACAATGCTATTAATAATAATACAACGGTAAGAATTAGTCACTCATCTCATTGCTATCACCTATCACCATGGTCAGGTTTTTAAAAGAACGTAATTTCTAATTATTTCTCCATAACTATGAACCAATCGCTGACGTACACACTAGACATCCACAACCAAGATCAAAAACCGGACTTTACTTGAAAGTGTAAAATATATCATAAAAAGTTAAATAGGTAAAGTATATCAAGTCAATCAGAGGTACCTAAATGGACTAAACTCAGTACTTTTCGAGGGTTACTGTATTTTTTTTTAAAATCTGTATTAAACCAATGTAATAATATTGTATTGAAAAGAAATGTGAAACTGAATAAGTGAAAAAAGGATTAATTAAATTGAAAAAATTAACAATGCTGTAAAAAAGACTCTAGTGTATGTACACTTGGTCTAAATTGCAAAATATGCACGTTGCTTGCTCTCCTAGATGTAACACTATGAAGGTAGGCTTTACCTGATTCGAATGACAACGTTGTTTACTGAGAGGCGATACATCCGGTCCATAGACGAAACGTCTCCAGTGGTAGCTATTATTCTGATGTTACGAGGTGTTGGTTACCACCTCCACTGTTTTATATAGTCCACGCCAACTTCGGCTGTAAAGCCCCGACAGCGATAAGTACAATTTAGAAGATTTTGTTCATCCGCCCACTCAGAAATAATCGTGGGCTAGGTAGTAGGGGAGTGGTGGCGAAGTGAAATACGTTTGTTACAAAATTCTATATATGAGGGAGTTATATAATTATCAGAGTTAATAAATACCAGTGCGATATTTCGTGGTGGTGATTCAGCCCTGGGTGAGATGCGTGGATTTTCGAAGGGTGGGAAATCCACATTGGTTTAAACCTGGCCAAATGACAGGAAAAAATATATCCTATAACAATTCCCGTTCTAATCCCTTATTCCCTTAGGCGGAAACGCGAAACGAGTCCGTTCTCTATTCACTTCCGTTGTGGTCTTCCCTGGTGGTAAATATAAGTAAAAAATTACGAGTAACGCTGGGAGCCGTAGTAAACATCAGTGGGAACCTTGAGGTGCCTTTTAAAAATTTTAACTTAACACCGGGGGTAAATGTATGAATATCCAAGTGTCCGAACATTACAAACACTAAATAATGATTAATTGTTTCATGAATGTTCAAAATTATTTAAGTAAATAATAAAATAAAGTAATTTATGACGAAAGACTTTTTATATATAAAACATATTTGTGTTTGTCACATTTTATACACTATGTCACAAGTGTCGCTTTGGTCACAAGAGTTTTCTTGCCAGGCCATTTCACAAAATGATTTAGAAATAAATATTTCTCTAGAATAAGACAGACTGAAATTTTAATTCTTCTTTACAACGTTTTGAGGAATAATTTCCCCCCATCGTCAGGCTGCAATTTAGCAGCAACATTTTAGCAAACAAAACTAAATAAAATGTTATTGTACTGTAATGCAAAGTTTATTTCGCTTTCTTTTACTTAGTGGAAATGGATCGAGTAATAGTAGAGTAAATAGGTTTTATTCAATTCGTGAAGGTAAGCATCTAGGCTCCCAACGTCACCTCGTAGGCTAAGCTGTTTCATTCGCCCAGAAAAGCTGTTCTCTTGTGTCGTCTATCGCTACCAGTGAGCTGGCCATTCATGGAAATCTCGGGAAATTTCTTTGATCTGGAAAATGCTGTGAACAATCGGTGTATGTTTGAAAAGAACGGTTGGAAAGGAAAAATTAGATATATTTGTTCTAAAAAGTGTTCATTTTAATTGTTAACTGATTAATGTTTTCAAGCTTTGGAGACCGGGAGGTACAGAGAAAAGCGCTGAGCTGTTAACAGAGTTTTAATAAATGTAGTGCTTTTAATTAGTAGTTTCTATAAAGATCGTTGACTACTGTACATTTGTTATCAGAGGAAAAGTTACAAAATTTTCTTGAAAGAGTGAGAAAAAAATCAAGGAAATGTGTCCCAGGAGGGGAGTGGCCGCGTTGACAATGCCTCAAATATGCGTAATCCCTCGCCAGTAATGTGCGGTTCGCCGGGCATTGTTTGCTGCGTGAGATGTGTTTTTCGGGCGCCGCGCCTCGCCGCGTGTCCTTAAATTGGTCCTTGGGCGGGCCCTCGTCGCCCGCGCCCCCGCCCGTTCGCCTCCCCGCGCCGGGAAGCAGGAAGCCGGTCATCAGCCACGAGCTCCTGTTGCCTGCCGTGCGCGCGGGGGGAGTGGTGAAGGGCGCGAGGGCGTGGTTGGGCGGTGGCGACGGCGACGGGCCCTTCGTCAGCAGAGCCATACCTTGAAACCCCGTGCCATCCCGGTGGGGTGGAACACTGGTCCACAAAGCGGGTTCTCCCGTTTTCGGTCACACTCATTCCGCCGTAGTTCCAGCCACTTCATCCGCTACTCTCAATCGGAAACCATTCACCCCACATATGACCGAAAAGGGCTAGAGGAGGACCAAAAGATATAGCCTACAACCTAGTGGAGCAACTTCTACAGCACATACTCGTGTATTATATCAATCTGTATGACTGCCCAACAGCATTCATTGTCAGTATCATCCATCAAAAGCACTCATCTCAGGTATTGCGGAAAAAAACTAGGGACTGCTCGTTTCTTCTGCCCAGTGCTGCCTTAACCCTCCCCCTTCCCAAAAATATCGTTTTGGTGTTTAAAACCTTCCGAAATAAGGCTTTTTTCGCAAATCCTCTCAGAATGATCTGTAAGCATCCGGCAAAAAAGTCGGTTCACTACCAGTAGACTGAGACCATCAAATGACAGCTTACGTAGCCTGGTGGACCTGATAAGGATTCTCCGTGAGTAAGGGACGGACTGATTCAGGTTACCCGATTACACTGGCGTAGCGTGGCGCTTCCGTTGGGTATTTTCTTGTTACAAATTATTTTTTGGGGCTATGAGAGTTCACAAAAATGCGTTTTTAAGGTAATACAATTGGTCGGCTTGACCATCTTAGGGCATAGAAAGTTAAATAAAAACTTATACATTGTATTTTTTTTAAATTTTTGTTTCTTTGCAAAATTAGGTGTAATTACCGTGCAAGATAGTGGATTATTAATTACCGTCAATTCAATGAATCAAGTCGCAACGTATCATATTGTACCAGAGAAAACAATCCAGTTATTCATAGAATTTAACCAATGAAGGTGCATTAAAACCATAAAAATCTCGTGGACTTTTAGAGTATTTCTCCTGGATATTTGTGACTTATCCGGCTAAGAGCAATGCCCATCCTTTCGTCTTGGCGGGTGGAATCAAGTGACCCATTGATCACCTCTGAAAGTGCCTAAATTCTCGCGAATCACGATTTAGTTGCTTAAAATCTTCCCCAAAACAACGTTTTTTTAGATAGCTCTTATATTTTTTTGAGTGGGTCGGCGAAAAACTGACCAGTTCCCCTCCAGAAGTCCGAGACCCATCGAATGAATCTGCATTTGTCTCAATTGCTGGTCCGAAAGGGCTCTAACCGCCAGTGATGATGGACTAAAATAGTACAAAAGTAGTGCAGATATTAAGTACGAAGTAGTAAAAATAGTACAACAGTACTACAAAACTTATTTTTATGGAGTGCTTGCAGTTAGTCAATTTCAGAATCTTCCCTTTTGCGCCGAAACTAACAATTCATTGCGTCATTGTTTTACGGCGGCATGGTGATAATTGTTACCATTGCATTCAATAGTGTAATAGATTTTCTTTCTTGAAGTCTGATCAACGTCTTTAAACAAGAAAGTAAAGTGTACTAAGATTTGTGTAAGTGTTTAACACAGTAGCAGTTAACGGAGATGGAGGTAACGATACAAGAAATGCATGTCGAGAAGACTCTTTTAATTAATCTATGCGCGGAAAGAGAAGAAATTTACGTTAACAAAGCTGTTTATGTAGCGATATCCTTAATTAACGTTAAGTGGCAGCGTTCTTAGGCCGCAGAGTTCAAGAACTTTACCATTCTGTTGAGAAAATATGGAAGAACGTTGTCGCACGGAAATTTTTGAAAATGACCGTGAACATGTCTTTCACGAAGTACATCTGTTGAGATGTGTGTGTGTGTGTGTGTGTGTGTGTGTGTGTGTGTGTGTGTGTGTGTGTGTGTGTGCAGTGCTTCTGTTAATGGTGTAGGACGTTGATCATATGCAATTGAAGCTGAAGCTATTCTTGTCATTTATTGATACCATTGTACCAAAGCTTGTTTTGGGGAGGTTTTGGAGGTGATGGAGTCAATACATAACTACTTTAAAACATTGACGAATAAATTAACCTTCGTGTTTCTAAATCGTGATTTTATAGAAGGTTAAAGCCCAGACTCTCAGGAATCCATTGACGTTAAACGGGAACTAAACAAGCTCGAAATATTTCTCTCCGGACTATCCAAAGAATTTCTGTGAAAAAGCTTCAAAACGGTGCATTTAGAGTGACATATAATGTGTCTACCGAAGAAATCAACTTCCGGAAGAGGAGTGTCGTCACTCTCATCGTAAAACATTTTACCAACCGTTTGCGTTTAACGCCAGTCGACGTTTCTCGCTTCTAACGAAAACTGGCCTGAAAGTGTGTAAACCCAGCTCCCCATTGGGTTCAAGCGAGTAGAAAGCCAGTATTTGCAGAGCTTCGTCAGCCAGATAGCTTAACCCGATGAACAAATTTCCACTTAATTTCCCCTCCGCTTCTCCGCCCTCCGGGCCTCGCTCTGACACGCGGCGCGGCGCGGCGCGGCGCTGAGCTGAGCTGAGCTTCTCGCAACATTTTCTGAATGTCGACTTATCGATATTGCAAAATATTGGAAGGACAAAGCCATATATGCGGTGTATATTGTGGAAGGGATGGGCAACCTTTCTTAAAATACTGTTGCATTGATGTTGAAGTAACCTAAGTGGGCGAAAGCGATCTTCGATATAGGGATGGCAACACCTTCTGAAGAACTCCTATATCGATATTGCAATATAGTGTCTAGCCAAAAGCTGCAGCGTAGCGTGGCCGTTTTTACTTTCTCGCATTCTACGTACGTACGTAGGGAAGAGAAAATATTGTAATGTTGCACGGGAAGATGGCGATTTTTGGATCGTATTGCGAGCCCCTGTTATCGAAAAAGTTGATAAATATTGCGTGATAATTTAATAAATTACATCTACTAATACGTATAGTCAGAAAAAATTAGTGGCATATTAACAAGTGTGTTTGGATACTTTGGATTTGATTTTTTCTGTACATGTAGATTCCTATCAGACCAAATCTGTGGTAAGCGTTATTGCGATGTGATCGTGGAATAGTTGTGAAGTCTGAGCGTGTCTTTGCGGGGTGCACTTCAACGGACCGACCCTTGTATAATTATAAAGTTATCGAACTTTTAACGATCGTGCAATCTAACACATATAACACACGCGACACTGTAACACGAATTCGTCCCAAATTACATCTTTGAAATGTGCTATAGATCTCCACTAGTTTCGCCTGAAATAAAAACACTAGTTTATTGTACTTAAAATATTGTATTAAGTTGACAGAACTTCGTGTGACTGCCTGGTGCCGAGGGCTGCGCCTTCGTATTCCGAAAAAGAGAAGAGAGATGTGATCTTCGTGTGCGAATGTAACCGAATGGCAGGCTACTGTTATTCGATTAGCCCATCCGTACCGATCGGAGGTAGCAACCGAACATTTTGTCGTGTTACAAAAAACTAAAGAGCACAGTTGTGTTATTTTGGAATCCGTAAGAAATGGACGTGGTTAAGATAATTCAAAGGGCATCTGATTTTTGAGAGAACGAAGAGTATTATTTGAACTTAATTGTATAAGTAGATGTATTACAGCTTCAATGGAATTGATTCGTTGCAATATTTTCCGATTCACACTTCCATCGACGTTACGTTTTGTGAATTTCCCCGCCCAGTCTAATTTGTTATTTTCTACCGCGTAGTTGGACATTGATCCATCTATTTCTAGATTTACTTTATTCGTACTCTCGTGTTTCACTGTAACGTTTTTGATTACGAGATACATTTTGGAACAAGCTGTAAATTGATGTAGGTTCTGGAGTGCTTGCCTACCATACCCAGTAGTGTGTTTCCTTATAGCAATTTTCGTACTTTAATTTACGTACTTTTACACATTAGTGAGTAGACGTAGTTTGGTTGTTGCCCGAAACTGAAGCTTCGAATTCAGAGGTCCTATTATTTGCCCGACGGCGGATTTTCGATTCTCCCAGATAATTCTCTGATCGAGAGCAGCCGCAACCTGGGCGAGGACTGTAGATGCCGGTTCCTAATAAAAACGAGTTGTTTTACAATGTATCAAAGGAATAAGATAATAACAGCAATATGAAGAATTGGAGAATTATGCAACTTTGTTTTGCGATAAAATGTATTTTCCACATTTGCATGCTGAAATTTTATTGCTGTACGATAATGTATAAAGTCCAAATCTGGTTAGTTCATCGTTTACCGATTAATGATTACATAATTTAAAATGGATCTTTACATTCTTAAGTAGGAACATCTTCAGAATTTATAGATCTATTTGGCACATTTTGAACTTTATAGATAAATTCGGCTTGGTAAAGTTGACATTAACCAACATGAGGTGGATAGAAGGGGTGTGGTATGTTCCAATGGCGAGGAGAAGCAGACTTGTAATACCCTGAGATCTGACTGCTGTGAAGAAGTCTAGAAGACTAGTGAGACCCAAGATGTGTAGTTTCGAGTTCCTCTGTGTTAGTCGTGAATACCTTCTCAAGCACCGTAATCTATGATTTTCTATATTTGTTGATTGAATTATGAATAAATGGTGAGTGATCAAATAATTCATAATAAAATTCACAAATAAAAACAAATTAAGAAAAATAATGAATTAATTCAATTCTTTCAAGATACCCCTTCAATTTTCTTGCTTCAATTTTTTTTATTTTAAGAGATGTAATTCAGAGAATTTGTCAATTACGAACAATTAAACTATTCTTTTGCAAACGTTTCGTATTTTTTAAATTTTTTCATTAGGACTAAAGTAAAAATTAGTGACGCTAAGAATGGCACAGACTTCCTCGTATTAGTTTTGCTATTATCTTTGGTCTTACTCAGTCTTGCCACAAACTCTTGCCAGCCGCCATCAATCGCCGCTTTTTTTAAAAATTTTTCAAATTTGCGGTTACCTAATGGTAAATCCGATTTATTACTTAAAGAATATTAAATCTTGATCTGTAACGCAAATTTCGTTGAAAAATTTGTAGCCGTTTTTAAGAAAATGGCATTTATATCTTATTGTAATTACGAAATTTATAGCACATTTTCACTTTTTTTTATTTTTAGAAAAACTTTTGAAGTCATTTGAGACGATTTAACTCGTAGATGGAATAGTATTTACATATCGCAGGAAATAATAACGGCATGATGTTATTTAAAAAAAAAATTGTAGATTTTTTGAAAAAACAAAAGATTATTCAAAAATGAACTTTATGTAATACTAAACAGTGCACCCAGCACTTTCCGTTGGAAAAGTTTCTAAAAAAATTGGAGGCATTTTTGAGAAAATAGCTTTAGAGTTTTTCTGAAGATGCGGGGTTTTGAGCTCATTTTCACAGAAAACTGTTGAGTTTTTGAGATATTTTATTTAACATTATTTAAAGCATATATACTCATAAATATAACAATATGAACAAATTGCCGCTAAAGTAAATATAAACGACGTGTGAGGCTAGTAAAAAATTACATTTTTGTAATTTTTGAAAAAACAAAAAAATACGCCAATATGACGTTTATGTAATCTTATAGTACTATCATTAGTTTACCAATTGTTTAAAGGAAAAATTTGGAGCCCTATTTTGAAAAAATCTTGTGTTTATTTTTTTTAATTGTACATACTGCACGCAATATTAAAAGAAAACAACTAAAATTTTCAAAAATGTACATGACCTTTTTGAAAGAACTGATTATGAACAACAAATTTCATTTGAATGAAAAATCTTTATCTTTCATTTAGTAGTTGTAGGAAGACGCCAGAAATAATTCAAACTTTTGAAATTTTTGAAAATTCAGAGTTAACCGTATAAAACTGACATATGCCACATATATGTGTATTTTACTATATTCTTACAAGAAATTAAAAGAAAAAGTTTGGAGCCTTTTTAGAAAAGTTTGAAAATGGCACAGGGGTGTTTAGTAAAGAATGTTTTCCAAAATTCAAAGCATTAACTAGAACCAGATGGACCGGGGTTTATTATTATTATTATTATTATTATTATTATTATTATTATTATTGATGGTTGTAATTTCTACTCCATTTGATGAATTTTGAATATATTTACATATGCAAATGTCTAGTCGTCATATGATCTGATTAATATCAATATGTGTTATTAATTAAAACTGGCCAATGCAAAATAATGACAGGCAATACGTAACTTACGAATAAATTATTTTTATTTTTTTGTAGTATAATTCTCAATAAAATAATAAATGAAAAATAATAAGTTTGGTCAAAAAAATATTTAGATGGGACACCATTGCATTATTATTCCTCTGTACTGAGTTGTCTGGTTATAATGCTATTTCAACACGTGGTTGACCGGATAGCATGGTTTTCATGGCATGGAGTGGCTACAGCACGTGATCCTGACACTACAACATGTTGTAACGTATTAGCCAGCGTGCCTCATGGCATCTATTTGGGGACGCTTGGTTGCGGATTAGAGGCACCGACGACACATGCAATCCGAAGAGCCATTAGATAGCGCCGTCATCCGGAACCTATCTCGCATCGTCACCAGCCGCGACCACAGTCAGGGACAACAATCCGAGGTCTTTCATGTAATAGACAAAATACGTCATTATTCTAACAAACAAACAGAAACCAAGAATTATATATCAGCTTTACATAAGAACGCCATTCTCAGTAACTTTGAACAACCACTACACAGCTCTCATAGACCTACTATTTACACACCTGATCGCGGCGACGCGCATGCCTACCGTACAACCCCGCATTGAACGATGCCGTTTTTGATTGTGTCGCGGATATACTGTCGCCGACTCCATGACTTTTTGAAGCGCGCACAAAGCCCTACGTCATCGCGTGGAACGGATGGTCCACCGCCTGGGACACAAAGTCCGGTTCTGACGCAACCAACGACGTGTCGCTCCAGGTGAGCGATCTCTATCGATTGAGAATGGCGTGAAGTCCGTTGGCACTCAACCACTCTTCACCTCGGAGCACGCACACAGCATCGCTCCCCCCGTGACCACAGTCACCCAAAAGGACTATAAAGTCCGCCAGGCTTCGTCAACAATGACTCCAGCCGCGCGAGCCTGGCTCGCAGACTGCACCCGTTCTTAGCGCGCCAGTTTTGCTGCCACACGCACGAGGTTCTCCCACCGTCTCCAGAACCTGCCCTTACTGGGCTCCGATACACTCTGCTTATATAGGCGAGGCCAACGTGACCTCCTACGTTCACGCCACCCCTCGCTTGTTTATAACAGTGAAAAGCTTCTTATAACCCGCGGAAGACCACCCAAAGCTTGTAGTCTCCCGGTCTCCGCGTTCTTATTCCCTTTACGGAAAAACCCTTCTTCCTGTGGCGAGA
>BOPP01000208.1:1503490-1522162 GCA_017312745.1 Gryllus bimaculatus
AAATATATTTGTTATACGAAAGCTCTGTGTCTGTGGTCGCTGTGAGTATCCATGACGTCACAATGTTCTCATTCATTTCCGTCGGGCCGTTACCCGATTCAGACTTGCCTCGGGATGGACCCATGTGCTCCTAACTCCATGTCGGAGTTAGTTTGGAGGTTGGATATGTCTTGACCTACAAATATACTAGTAAGGTGTGTACATTTTATATTATTTCGGTTTTTGTTTATTTTGGTATCATAATTTTCTGGTTTGTTAATTTTTAGTTAGATCTCTTCTTGCTTTTTTTACTCTCGCTCTGATGAAGGAATTAAATAATTCCGAAACGTTGGCAAACTAATTGTTTCATTGTTCATAATTGACCAATCTCGTGAACTACATGCTTTATTTCATCAATGGTCGTGAATTTTACAATGTTTATTTTTATATTGCTCATTATAAACGGGTTTCATACAAGTACGAATATCTTCCACACAAGTTTTGTGCTCGTTCTTTTCGTTTAAAGAGAAAATTCAAGTAGACAATTAGAAAAACTGGTTTTTATCACAACTTTTTCTGGTAAATATTATAAACTCACTCAGTTCTACGCACTGTTTAGTGTTTTCCTGCGGCAGCGAATGGCTAAATGTCTTATAAGAATTGAAGGAGTAGAAATGTGTCTGACAAATTCGCTCACTGGCCGCCTCGAGCGAGGAACTCTTTCCCCTCTGCAGTCTTTCAAGTGTGTGGGGGTCGATAAGCGCCCCTTGTTTCGATTTTCCACATTTCTCGCAACGCATTCCTCGGTGCTGCCTTAGCCAGATAAAGTCTGAAATGTTCGTCAATCATATAAACCGTCTGGCTAATCTGCGAATTATCCGGTTATTCCTTGCAATAAACTTCGGCAGTGTACGTAAGGCACACTTTAGACGCCAACCGCACGATAATATCAGCGAAAGTATGAATTCAAATATGTTGTTTAGTGAGTGTCGCGTAGACAATGCTAAACTAGTCGCATTTTCTGTTTCCCCAAGGGCATTGCTTTGGTACGGGAAAGTCTCTCCCGGCAGAGTTGTGTACTCTCTGAATATCATTGTGTGCCCATGTACATCATTGCGGAACATAGTGATCGTCTACCAGATGAATTTAGATCAGAGCTAGCATTGACACTGACTGCGATGGCTCTGACCGGGAGATTCTAGGATTTGAGACTCGCCGGTGGCGGATTTTCGACACTAGCTACTAGATATCTAAAATAAGTCTAATTCAGCCCCTGTTTGAAGGAGGATTCTAGAGGTCAGCTGCTTTGATCGATAGTTTCCCGTGTTTCTGCGATCAATACCAAGAGAGTGTCGGATCGGCACCCTAACAAATGGACCTCGGTCCGCACACGATCTTTCCATTCCCTTCCCTTTCACACCCACTTTACGTACTTGAGCTACACTACCACACGTGTCAGAAGACCAGTCGGGAGGTTAGACCTTGTGTTCTGGCTGAAGCGGTGCCCCGCTGGAAGGGGGAGATACCTTGAGACGGAAATGCCTCTCTAACCAGTGGGAAAATAACCTTTCTAACCACCGCCAAACAAATATTTACTTAGTAAAGTAAACGCGACTAACAGCCGTAGCAGAGGACGTGCCCAGAAACATCAATTAATCAATTGTGAGTCTGCTATATACGTCGAATGGTTCGAAACCATGGGGCGCATCATTTTTCTTTACAGGCAGGAATACGCTTTTACTATTTCGTTAGAGCAAAATGTTACAGACGACTTACACCATGACATAGATTCCGGACGTTCAAACGTCGAGACGAAATCTTGTATCACACCACGTAAAAGATTCCTTCAGTTGTGCGAGTATGCGGATTTAGGGTCAAAAGGCACGGCTGTTCCCGAACGGAAGCTCATGGTTACATTTTGGTACAAGGAGTCTCTCGCGACATGTCTGGTGGTGTTGCCATCACAAGTCAAGTCTGACTGCTTTATTATGCAGAGGACTCGTGTTTCAACAACCAGGTTTCAGGCTCATTGCAGATCGGCAAGCAGGTGTCGAGCGGATTCAAAATAAGATCGTCGCAGATCTTCGAGGCAGGTCACGTTAATAATTGCTTGAATTTAGATTATGAAAGCAAATTATGAAATTCATGTGACAAAAGGGTGATGACTTTCTAGAAAACTGTGAAAATAAAAAAAGCAGGAATTTCCATTGCTCTGGAAAAGTCATTGAAAACTTGGGGAATTTGTAGGAGAAACATTGAAAGTCAGGGAAAATTTTGAGTGAGTTATAAAACTAGATAATATTCGTTATCAATTTTACTACAGCGATATATTTGCTCAGTCCTTATTTGTTGAAGAAATATTGTTATTTTTTCTTTGTTACAGCCAAATGAGAGTGGACCAATTTGTATCAGGGCAGCTTTAATATTTTCTTGACGTAGTGTGAGATTATAGATATTATCAGGAAAAAATGCACTATGAAATCGAGAAAAGTGAGGCGAATTTGTTTAAGGAAATAAGCGGTCCCTCTGGCTAGTATTCTTGATATTCAATTTTTTAGAAAAATGTTCAATACCATTATTATTCGTACGTCATAATTTCTATCTTCTGCTTTCAAATTTGTTTTAATGACCATGAGTTATAAATTGTTTTCATGCTTAATTTGTAAATCTGTATATTGTGTGAGTGTGTGTGTGTGTGTGTGTGTGTGTGTGTGTGTGTGTGTGTATGTTGCTATATACCAGAGCAGTGAACGTCGACACCGGTGAGCGATCTTCATGAATGTTGTACATATACGTGTTCTTATTTTACCCAGAAGGTTTATGTGCTGTTAATTTTGTTGTAACACCACTACAAGGCTCTGCAGAACAAAATTGCGCTTTATTTTAATTCAATTTCCGTTCGAACAGCGCTCCGCCTTAACTTCATTGTTGCGTTGCCGTGTGACGAAGGGACGGAAGGAGACGAAGAGAGACGGGGACGGTGAATGAAGTTCACAAATGGCGAAATGTTAGCTTCCTATATTTCCTGATTTTAATGAAAAAATCTAAAAAAGCAAAGGCATAAGCATTAAAAAGCTTAATAATAAATTTCTCAACAAATCCTACAAATGCTAAATCGTATTTTTTATAATGCTATAAAATACTACAGCCTTGTTTTCAAAATGCAATTAAAAAAAATTAAAGTGCTAAATTCTACCATCACTCGCCATTACCGCTGTACCGAAAGCAATTTCGTTTTCGTGCTCTAGGTGCCGTTGATTCCGCAGTTGCTCTGTGTGGAATGTTTTGTGCAAAGAAACAGTTGACTCTCAGCGGTCCGGTAGGCGTTGTCCCACCTCAGGGTATATTACATTTTTACGATTTCCGGAAGGTGCATTACTTGATAGCTTCCTGCCCGTTGCACCTATTAAATGACTCCTCGTCAACTGTTGTGCGCATATAATTTTTTAACATCCTTGAATAACAATCGTTAAGAAACCGTTCGGGAAACCGTAGGGATTTACATTTCCAACCGGAAACTGAACAGTTTTCAAAGTTAAGATTTCCTAAATGATATATAATTATAATATTCACTTTTGTTATCAATTGTAATCTTGAATTATATTTACATCACACAATTTTTAAAAAGGTAGTAATGATTCCTCACCTTAACTTCTACCTCTTTCGTCGAGCTTTGTAGTAATGTAATAAATAATGTAATAAATGTAACTTCAAATTAACTTCTCCCCATACATAGTTTTAAACTATTTTTGACATAAATAAATAAATGTAATAATTAACGTTAATTCTTTCAATTATTTCAATTTAGTGTTTTAAACTATAATTTATTTGTTATGTTATATTTTTGAAGTCATTGGGGATGTATTATCTGTGGTGTGCAATGTGCAACCGTGTTAACGTTACCGGGCAGCTGGCGTTTCGTAGGAGTGTAACCGGCCAATGCGTGCCCTGTGATAAGGAAACGTGTGTGCTGGCCCCTGCAGCCGCAGGCGCTCCGCGACCACCCGCCCTTGACCGGGCGGCGCCGCGTGGGGCGCTGCCTGCCTGCCTGCGGGATGCTCTGTTTAACGCAGTAGGAGGCGGCGGTGGCGGCGGGAGGAAGGCACGCCTTTCCTTGCAGACAGAGGAGTATCGATCAATACCCCACCAGCCCCAATCCGTTACGTTGGCCGCGTGCCAGCCAGCGGCCCCCGAGCCCACCCGGCTCCTCCTCGCGGCTCCTCACGCCCTCCTGCCTCCTCCCTCCCGGTAGCTCCTGCCTGCTCCTGCGCCCTCCCACCTCGCGGCTCCACCCACCGTGCTGCTAGCGCCCTCCTGCCTCTTTCCGCCCGGCAGCTCCTCCCGCTTCCTCTCAGTCCCTCTCGGCCCCACCCGGCCGCATCCACCTTCCCACCTCCTCCTAGCTCCTCCCGCCCGCTCGGCTCCCCCTGCCAGCTGCCATCTCTATCCCCATCGCTGCAGCCGCCGCCGCTCTCGCGCCCGTGGCCCGCGCCCCGTCGCAGCTTCCGCCGCCCCCGCGCATCCGATCATTTCCACGAGCGCTCCGAGCACCCTCCGCCGCTGCTTGTCGCTTCTCGATTGGCGCCGAGAGAGGCTGTTGCGACTTCTGGCGACGTCTTCCGCTCGCAAACAGCCCCGGCGCCAGCGCCAGCCTTCATTACACGGTTAGCGGCACGCGCGGGCCCAATCAGCTCACGGGATTAAGTCGCTCGCGGTTCGCTTAGACTTTCCCTTGGTAAAGGAAAAAACAAGGTATGCTAGGTTTTTGCACTGCACTCTTTTTTACCGACTGAGATTTAACGGTCTTTATTTTATTCTTGTGTTTGGGTTCGTTGTTTGCCGCAGTGTTAGAGACCACATAATGCTAGACAGTCACAATGGCTTCTAGTACCGACCGGCGAAAGTCTTTTTTCCTTTGCAATGAGTGCCGCGCTCACCTTTGGCATACGATGTGACTAGTAGACTCGACCAACCGCGTGTTTATGTAGTTCATCGCAAACAATTGTTTGGGAAAAATGATTAATTTAATCAGAAAATGATACTCTTTTTTTGCTTTGATATTGAGGACTTCATCTACGCAGCCACATAGCGTATCACATGCAATATAGGATAATCTGTACAGCTGAACTCAAACAGTATAATATCATATTTTATATATATATATATATATATATATATAGTAATAATATATATACTCTTCTGCAGTTATGTGTATATGTTTGCACATATAATAACTATAACTCATAACTTAATCAAATATGCATACTAATACAATAAGTTTTTCGTCTAGTGCGCTTTACGACACGAATCATCACCTGTACGACCCCTAGCTAGGATTATAACAATCTTTTAAATTTGCAGTGGCTTCTGTAACATCTTACACGTGAGCAATTAAAAGTCTTATTTATAGAATCCATTATGTGTTGAAAGAGAGATCTTTAGTTATGTGAACTGCTTGGGGATGCATATGTTGAACTCGTCTTCTTGTATCATGTGCTCGATATTCTTGAGGAGTCTCAACAAGACGTTAACAGCCGGTTTATTAATAACACTTCATTCGCGAACTGATTATGCCGAACGCGATCAAAACTAGTATAATATTTCGCAGAATGTTACCAATATCCCTTGTACAACTAACTTCTCAAACTGAAATTACTTTCCCTTGTGCGCAGATTTTGCAGAAATGCGCCCTTGAAATGCGCCGAGTTCGCGAGACAACCGAGTTCTCATTACGCACAGCTTCTGAGGAAAACCTTACTTACGCTTGCATGATATCTGCACGGATATTACAAACTTACGAACGCCCGGAGAAGTGTTGCGGTCTGCATTTGTTCCTGCCAAATTGCCTTTACGAAACACGATATCGCACTGACGGCAAAGTTATCTGCCTCAGAACAGCGAAACAGAAATGAAACTTAATGAATAAAAGTTATTCGTCAGCATTTTGAAATTCATTACGTGATGAAACAGGACATCCTAGCATGTGAAACCGTAGGATCCGCGGTAGGAGTCAGTATTTAATTGGCTGTCTGGGCGTAATGCATTACGCCCTGAGGAAGGTCGCAGAATGGCGACCGAAACGTCGGCACCTTTGCCATGGACGCGGCCTCACCTGGACAGCCAAATAAATTCATCCTAGCATGTGCTTTCATCTAGTACAAAGGTCCAAAAATAAAACTGCTAACATCATTTTTATTTCATGCTCTTGGGTGTGACTATGCCTTTTATAAATAATTATCTAATACACCAACGAGAAAATGTTCATTTATGAAAAGTTTTAATACGCGGATTTTCTATTGTAGGAAATTAAAGATCTGAATAATTCGAAATTTTGAAATTTATGTCTTCCTATGTGAATCCATTTTACCGAACTTTTTAGCGCATCGATATTTCGAAAATCTAATAAATAGTAATGTTCATAAAACAGACGGCATACGCAATTTTACTCGTGCATACTGTTGACTACTACGGGATAAGTATAATATCAAGTGCAAGAACGAATGCCGTTTATCATTAGTCTCTATAAATGTGGTTTGTCACTTTTTCATACATATTTGCTGATTAAAGTTATGTGTTCATTTAAACGTCAAATGTAATGTTAAAAATCTGTATGCTCTATTCATCTTCTCTATCCGAACAATTTTGAAGAAGTTGATGTTTAACCTCATTAAAAAGATTGCGTTTAGTGTAGTTAGCGCTTGCTCCTCCTCCTCCTGGTTCTTCTCCTTCTTCTCTTCCTTCTCCTTCTTCTCCTCCTTCTCCTCCTCTCGTTAAGAAATGCATTATGGAAAGGCAGGATCATTAAGCAAAAAGATCAAGTTTGTTTTTCTGCTTTCCGCGCCAAGCCAGTAAGTAAAGGTCGAAGAAATTAGATGTGAAAAGCTCCTATATTTAGGTTTAATTTTCAGAGCGCGTATAATGTCATTTTTTTTTTAAAATTTGTGTTAAATGACAGAGTTTCTATTTATCTGAAAAAGCATTACCATGAAGTTGAGCAAGTCTTGTAGAGTACTGTACTTGTAATGAGGTATAAAGTAATTGTGCTTAACATTTAAGTAAATGAGTAATTGAATATATCGGGTAGAATTCATTATCATGATGCGATTACATAATGCGAATTCCAATGCCAAATTAGATGCTGTATTGAATGATTTGAAAATATTGGAATCGGGAAGATTTGAGTACTTTTTTGTTTTTGGGTCCGAAGAATTGTGGATCTGTCGCATCCTTAGATAATACTAGAAGTGTGGCCAATACTTAATGTTATTATATTCTAATTCTACAAGTAATTAACGAATACATTGTATCTCGAATATAAATAATGCTGGAAAAATAAAACTACAATGTTGAAATACTTCACAGAATCTGCCAAATATTTGAATAGGTTCCACTCAAATCATGTTTGTATACATTTAATAAATTTTTCAATATGAAAATGTCTAAAGAAATGTGTTATTTTCCGAAATATACCCATGGAGAGGGGTGTGTCCCGCTGGAGGAGATACCTGGTGATAGGAAACACCCGCAAGGCGACGCGACGTGTAAGTCGGCGCCGGGTCTGCATTGTATGTGGAGGAATACCACCCTTCGGGATATAACATGAACTATAATCACGGGACTAATGACCATAGCATTTGACGAGCCCAGAAACGCGCAATAGTGAAGCAATCGAAACCGTTGGTACAACCTGAATGATTTGGAAAGGGTTCAAGAGTACTGTGAGGTCGTATTGGCTGGAATGCTTTGAGCTGTAGCGCCAGGCAAACGAAAAATAAGAAGGGAAGGAAACACTAGCGTAGAACGTAGAAAAGAATAACCTTCATAAAAGAATACCTTTAATAAAAGAACTGACTTGGAATTTACTGCTTCGGTAGTGTAATGGTTAGCGTATGTTTAGGACTGTTATACCTAAATTCGCTGGTTGAAATCCGATCGAATCCGTAGATTTGTAAGGGCAAAAATCTTTTTTTTTCACCTTCCTTCGGAAGGGAAGTAACGCCGGCTGTCCCGGCTTGACTCTCTGTGAAAGATCCTCGAGCCCAAAAGAAGCCTTGAGCAAAATTATATTCCTCTGTTTCGCCGACCAGGAGCTTTCGTGCTAGGTGGCAAAGGGGCAGGCGAAAGTGACATAGTCAGACGGAAGAGCAGGTCCCACGACCTGCGACTTTCCGCGTAAAAATGGGCGTCTTCGAACGGAATTGAATGACGGAAAAGCAAGACGCGGATGCCTCTACATTACCCTTATTTTGGGGTAAAAATCTCTTCTTCCGTCTCATGACATAATTTATTGAAACACGAACGAATCTCAACCAATGGAAACCACTGACACATTTCTGCTCTACGGAGCTTCCAAAGGCGCCTCACGCATCCTGATGCTTTATTCAGCGGTTCTGTAAAACTCTGTGCAAGAGATTGGGCCCTTTCATGCACTTTCTTTCGTACTTGCTTTCGCACGTTGCTTCTCCTTGGCACTTCTTGCTTTCTTACTCGTGTGGCATCATCTAAAATAGCCAGGTATTTATAGTTTTTCAAATTTTCATATGACATAACTGTTCATTTTACGTTTTTCGTTTAGTTACCAAACAACTTCAAGATCTACACGACTACTCTCGAATCACATGTTTCGCCATGGTTTAACGGTCGCCCAGAGTATTTCGAGACTACTGATCGACCCTACCCCGTTTGTTGACGTTATCGCACAAACGTGCAACTTCCAAGCGCTTAGCAGCGGACGTAATCCATTTTCAGAATATATTCGCATCTAGGAACCCCAACCTTGGGCCACCCATGTAATGAATTATTTGCGTTACAGCGCTAAGTCTACCCGGGCTGGTACAGGAGCCTTTTTATATACGTTTTCACGAGGAAGCCGGGTTTTCGAATCTGAAGTTTTCGAGGAGCGATTTTAGACATTTCAACATCCCATCTCACGCGACCGGTGCATTCACCGTCACCGGTTGCAAAAGGGTATCTCGTTCCGGGAGGCGGTGTCGCCGAGCTGCGCGGGAGCGTTCGCGGGCGCGGGAGATAGCATCGGAAATCGCCGCTCAGGCCGACTTGCTCCTTCCGCCGCGAAGCGAGGCCCGGCGCAGCGTGTGCGTTTCATTCGGGGCGAGTGGCTGTTTCGCGCCGCGCCAGAGCAACGGCTTGGGGCCCCACGTCGAGTTACCGGTGCCGAACACTGTGAGGGTCGTGTTCCCCATTCGGCAGCGTCGGGCGGCCCTGCTCGCAGTGGCAGGCGGTGAGAATGTCGTCGGAAAAATGCAATGACAATGATAGAATTGGAAAATGATACTACTAGTGGTAAGGTCGTAATGAGATAATGTATTCTTTCTTTAAATTTAAGAGAGCAGAAATTATTGTTGTGATGCCAAATCGAAGAGAAATGCCCGAGCAGCATCCTAACAAACGGGCCACGGACCGTGCGCGATCTCACCTCTCTCTTGCTTGTCCTTATCCTCGAACCCTTGTACACACACACTCTCTCTATCTCTCTCTCTCGCTCTCTTCTCTCTCTCTCTCTCTCTCTCTCTCTACACAGCACAACACACAGCCACCAAACACAGCTCACACACACTATCACACACTCACACAAACAAAAACACTTCACTTAACATGCGCACTACACTACCACGGCATTGTCGAGAGACGTTGGTGGTGCTAAGAGCTCTGTCTCGGCTGCGGCGGTGGCCCGCTGGTGGGACGTACCTGGTGGACGAAAGCCCTGCCAGCCGTCGGCGGGTCGGCGCTGGATCTCAGAATACAGCGCGGAAAAATCGTCGCCACATCTCGAGCAAAAACATGCCCTACACGTATGGGATTAATGACCCTGGTAGTTGACGTGCCTGGAATCACTAAACAATCAATCGGTCGAAGAAAAACTGCTACTGAGGGAACAATCCAATTCTTTAAATTAGAAATTATTTCGCTAAAAATTCATGATTCTAGCGACTTATATTAATATATAGTAATAATATCTGTTTTTGACCCTAAGAAAGAAAGTTTTGCATTCGGAATACTTGAGAAAGCCATCGTTTGAATTGTGAATAAGCCATCGATTTTCGTGATATGTTTCATTGCAATTATAGTGAATGATATATTGTCCAAGTTCTTCAATTTAGAAATAAATTAAAAATAATATATTTTTTGATGATAATTTTTCATTTTTATTAGTAATTGGATTTAAAAATATTTCAATGCTTTGAGTAAATACGAAGTGATTCTAAAAAGTAAGTATTTGTTGGAAATTTAAGCATTTGAATCCCGAAAACGTGACAAGGTTTCAAGTTGTGGAACCTCGACTCTTTTTCAAGATTTATGTGTTTAATATTTTTGAAAGAAGATATTCTAGAAAGTATGTGCTGATTCATTTTATTCGATTGGTGATATTTTGAGTATCAACAGAATTATCTTCGTCGTGGAGTTACTTGAAGCTTTATTTTAGCCTTCTGAAGAACTAAGTTGATTGGCTTATATTGACTTCTTTGTGAACCTCTTACCGCCCCTCTGTTGGTTTGTTTAACCGAGTCGTGGTTTCTTTAATGATCAAAAAACTCTGCGCAATTTCCTGCAAAGTGTTAAACTTTTCAAAACGGAGCAAACGACATCTTCGCTCTATTTGAATTTTGTCATCGGTCTTCATGAACCACGAATTGTCTTAATTCTGCTCTTCTGAGAATAAAATAAAATAAACCCATGAGAGTGTTCTAACACTCCTTTTGCTTATGTATTAGTATATATTATATTAGTATAATTGTAACCACCCTGTCGCCTTATTGGACGCATTTACGCTCGGAAATATGTTCCGCAGCAGTAAAGAAATCCAAGTTGTGACCGTGTTACTGAGTAACAAATGTATTTTAACATTGTGGTGACACCTTTTGAACAAAATTGATTATATTACTTATATCAAATAGCGTGCATTTCACTCGAAATACTAATAATCTTTCCTATAACGAAGGATACAAAATATTCAGTATTCCTGGTCCAGCATTCAAGAATTTTGTGGTATTCAAAGCCCAGAATCTTTCGCATTCGTGTGAGGTCTCTTTAGTTGCTCCTTGGTACTTGCAAGGCCTCCTCAGGCTGTCGCTGTGTGCGTGTGTGTGTGTGTGTGTGAAGGAGGGGCGTCGCGGATCGATTGCCTTTGATTGGGCGCGGGCGCTCGTGACTGCGCGCGGCGACCGAGGGCGGAGGGCGAAGGCGCCGGCAGCTCTGGGAAAGGTTCCTTCTTTCACATGGGGTATAAACGAACACCGTTTGTTGCTTTTTTGCCTTCTTTTTGACTCGTCGGTTTTCCTATTATTTTTGCCCCAGTTCAGCGACAAGGGCCCTTGCTATTGTGGCTTTTAATGTTTAGTTTTCCGTTTAGTGTAAGTAAAACTAATGGGGAATCAAATAGCACAGTCTTTCTCGAGCAAGGTAGTTCGCTAATCTCTTAGTCTAAGGCTATCTCTTTGGCAACATTTTCCTAGCTGCTACCTTTCGGCGTCTAAAGATAATTCTCAGTCACAGATCTCCGTTTTTCTAATTGAAGAAATAAAATATTACTTAAAGAATATTATAGAAGGGTAAAACATAGACCTATATGCAAATTTTCATTACTAAATTTCCAGTGTTTTTTTTGAAAATGCGCAATTTTGAGCTCATTTTCAGAGAAACTTTTGATGTTTTGAAAAAGTCAGAAGAAACCATTTAAAAAACTCGTATTCACAAATGAAATAATGTGTAAGCACTCCCGTAGTGTTTCTGAGAAAATCTTGTTTTCGACATTTCAGTTATTTAACCCCAACATTTCCAGAAATTATTTATGTATTGAAAAAATTGTTCATGACCTTATTTAAAGATCTAATTTTGAAGAATATAATTTATTCAAAACAAAAATCTGTACCTTCAGTATTATAGTTGAAGTTGTAGGAAGACGATGTTAACTTTGCAATTTTCGAAAAATCAGAGAAGTCACCAATAATAGGATCATTTTCATTTTTATAATCGTGCTATCTTCTATCAGATAAAAAATTTCAAGCAAAAAATTTGTAATATTCTATATAATATATAATATATCGCCACTAGACGCAATAGAAGTCAGCGTACAAACTGAGGATACGCTCTACTCTACGACCAGCAAACAATCACTGCAGTGTGCAGCATTCTCAAGGAAGTGTTACACGGTGGCGTTCGCTAAAGTTTCTCGGAAATTATGGTGAAAGGTCACGAAAGCAGCGTCAGTGATACTTTTCTCACCTAAAGGTAAAAATTATCTCAGTTACCAATGCGCAAATCTCACCACTGAGATGACTGACGGAGGCGGTCCGGACTGTGAGAACACCCGACAGCGTCTTTGTGTAGTGAACGAGTGGACAGCATGGAGTAACAATGTACGAAACATTGCTGACGAAAAAAAACACTTCATAAAAAATGTAATAAAATTAAAGAAAATTGATAGAATTAAAAATATTATGTGAAAATAACAAAATATGACAAATATGTATTATAGTACTAAATATGTAAAAATTGGATACGTGGACTTGATCATACTCGTTGAGAAAGATTGAATTGTCTCGAATTTAGTGCATAATGAAGTATAGGAAGCGCCGTTTAATGCGTAAAACGCTTTTTTTGGCATTTTTTAAAATTTATTCATCTTTGTTCAACTTTGGAGTCTTCGAAGATGAAATACGTTTAACGTTTACACACAAATTTCTCGTATTTAATGTTATTTACAGCATCTATAATACTCCATAAGACATTTTAAATTTGATAAAAGTTTCCAAGAAAAATATCCAAATAGATTGTAGGCATTAATATGTAAGGGAGAATACAATACGTAGATGGTTGTTGGTCTAAGAATTGGAGTAATAAGTTTTCCACCATTAGTTAGACAATTCCCAGCTTGGTAGTAGAATCATTGGAAGTAGTTTCTTAGCCGAACAATGTGGAATACATCGAAACTCTTTTTAACATTGGACTGCATACTCACATAAACCTTAGGACCATCAGAATGAAATGGGAATAGTATTCGATTGTGTACTCTGATAATACGATTCAAAAAACAGTGCCTATCCAACAGCGCTGAAGAGTATATCCCTACATTAACCTGCACACAAAGCAAACGTCCTCGACGAAACCCATTAAGCGTTTCCCCGATTTCCAGGCGGCACGGTTCACCGGCGCCGCCATTCGAAGGCCGGCGTTTTATCGCCTGCTTTCCACCCGCAGCGCGCCGGCGGCGGCGGCGCGAACGCGCGGGGACCACGGCGGAGGGCGACGGCGGGTTTGCGTTACACCCAATTAATGTAACGGAAATAGCCCATTTGGGCACCTCCTGCATTTCCCTCCGCATTCTTGCAACAACCCGCGTCCCGCGTCGCAGGCAGCGCGTTTAACCCCGCGTGGCTTTGCGGCCGACCACCCCGCTCCGGCCCGCCCCTGCTTGGCGCTGTCCCTTGCCCTCTCCATTCCTCCTCTCCTTCATGCCCCTCCCTCGTGTCCCCCTTCCCATCGTTGTATCTCAACCTGTCTATACACTCATCGTGCCCTCTCGGCCCTATCAGATTCGTAGCTGCCCCGTTCCGTATCGTGCACAGCCGTCCGCAGTCTTCTCGACCGTCGCCGGTCTGACCAACCTTTCGCACAGCCGCTCCCTTTCTCCTCCCGTCCTGTCTCGTTCACGCTGCCGCGATTCGTACCTGACCTGCTCATCCCGCCCTGTCCCCATCCCTCCTCCACCCACCCCGACCACCTTGATTCGCCCCGTTCCGTTTCGCATCGCGCCGACCCGACTCGCATAAGTCCCGTCACGACCGACTGCATGTCTCGTCGTGGTTCCCGCCCGTCCCGTCCTACACCACCAATTCGCCATGTCCCGCTTCGCGTCTTCCGTCCCCGGTTCCGTTTCGCCACGCGCCGCACATCCCTTCCCCCGCTGGCGTCCCCGCCGTTACCCCCGTCCCTCTCCAGCCTCGCGTCGATCGCTCCTTCCTCGTCCCGCTGCGCCCGAATTCCCTTTCCGTCGTGGGGCCTGTTCGCCGGCCTCCTCCCTTCGCCGATCGCTTTGCTGCGGCGCGGAACAGCCCTCTTCCATTCAGCGGCCCCGGAGCAAAGAGCTTTCAAGTTGGCGCGGGAGGCGAAACGTCCTTTACTTAAACGAGCCTCTTTGGCGTATTGTTACGTGTTTGAGCGCCTGCGTGTGGAATGAAAGGAAACGTGCGAAAAGAAAAGAAGTGTCGTTAATGGGATGTAAAAAATGAGAAATGAATATGATGTTGTCTTTTTTACTCGACTGCTCAATGGGAGGGCGCTGTTATATTTTGCGTTGCGAATATTGAGGGAAACTTCCTGAGCTCATTTTTTTTTAAACTAATCAACGGATTTCGGAATTTGAAAAGCGAAACACGATTTTCGGCTTGGGAGTGATGTGGGCTTATGCAGTCACTTACACATCTATTGTGTAGTAATTATTTTAAACTTTCTTAGCTCACACAGCGCAGGGCGACAACGATGAACAAATTTATTTTTTCGCTACCGCTGCGCGGTAGGGAGAACGTTATGTAATTCTGCGCGATAAAAAGGTGAATTTTCGGCGGAAAAGTCTTATGATAGGGTCCTCGCAATGAGAAAGTGGATAAATCCAGATTCTAAATTTAGAAAAAAACCTCTAACACGTGGTGTAGCCAGAATCCCTGTTTTGTGGATCCTTGATAACGAAAATGGCGGCAAAACGTCCGTCCGCCTGGGAACAACACTAGCGGCTAAACCGTTCACCTGTTTTCCCCAAAAAATATTATTCCTCAATCGATCTGGCTGATGACGGGCCCCTTGAATTTGAAACTGATATTTTAATAAGGGGGCGTGCTGTTTTACATGAAGCGTCTGGGTTATTTTCAAAGAAATGTTTTCATCGTTTTTAATTATTATTATTATTATTATTACTATTATTATTACTATTATTATTATTATTTTGGGGGGGGAATAATGTAAAGGATGAGTATGAGAGTGGGGAAGGTCTCATTTTCGTTGAAAACTGAGTTTTCTAAAATTGAGTTTTTTTTTCATGTTTCTACAATTACAGTTACGAAGATATATTTTTTTAAATGAAATGTGTGAATCAATAACAGATTTTCAAATAAGGTCATGTTTTTGAAACTGTCAGTATTTTTTGTGTAATTTGGCGACAAACACAGTCGCTCGCTCCCAATTTACTGCGTTTCGTGAACCTAAAATGAATTGTGACAACACTCACTTGGATGCTTCGTAAATTAAATTTGTGTATTTCATATTTCATCTTATAATAATAATAATAATATTTATATTATTTCATTTTAAATTGCGTCCTTTAATTGAGTTAAATGTGAAAACGAATAGCTTTCTTAATACGATGCTTAATGTACTTAATTCGATGTGGGAATGAAGAGCAATGCATGTAAAAACCGACTAATTTTGATGAATATAAAAATATTTCATTATTATATGTTTCTATTCATTGACATTTTCTTGCTAGCGGTATCAACAAAGCTAATTGGCAAGATGTGAATCCCTTTCGAATTAGCGGTCATTGTTGCTTTTGTATCTCATTGTTGTTACGCCGCAGTGATAGCAGAAGGCGATAAGGACAGCTGCCTTTCTTTCGCGTTAATATAAACTAATAATTTTATATTTTTGGAGAATATTACAATGCTGTAATGTGTAATAATTACTATTATGTATCTTTCGATCTATTTGCGTTTCTTTGTCAACGCTGTCAGTATCTTACTACTTATTAACTTTTAATTATTATACTTTCGCTTACGCAGAATATTTTAAGGCTAAAAATCTCTTTGAATATGTTCGTGAATGCAACTACTGCCGACCTTATGCAATGAATTCAATGTAGAAATATATTTTCATTTTAAGTTTTCAATAAAAAAATGTATTTCTTGAAACTATTTAATTTTGGCAACAAATGTTCTACGATTTCATATGAGTTTTACAAAAAATTATGACTGAGATGTGTTAATTCGGAGAGAAATTGTATAAGTAGTATTAGATAACCATTACTAAAAGCAAGAAAGTGCGCGCTGTTTTAACACAACTAATTTGTAATATATTATATTAGTAGATTTCTATATTTCATTGGGCTGAACAATTTGGCAGATTTCGTTTTCGGGTTATAGATTATTATTATTATTATTATTATTATCAGTTAAGATTTGTTCATTTGGATTTCTCAAGGAGGAGAACATTGGTTTTGAAAGTTGATAAAACAAGCGAAGCTTTTTCTGTAATTGGGACTCGTCAGAATTTTGAAAATTTGATGTAATGAATACGGCAATAAGCGTCAACTTAATGTAATAATCAATGATTAATATTTAAGCTTCATTGATGTAACAATTGTAGTTAATACTATTATATTGATTTAATACATATTAGTTTTTCCATACACAATGCAAGTCCTTGTTACCTAACATCACCTAATTTTGACACCTCGTTGCATTTTGGGAGATGATCGAACTGTTTACTCTCTCGTCAGCATCGCCGTGCTTCTGAGAATACAAAAACAGCACATCGCTATAAAAAGATGTATACACTAAACTTGCCCCAAATTACGACAAATATAATTCTTCATTAACCCCAAACTACTGCAGTTCGCAACGCGCAAACGCCACGGAGGGGAGGCTAGACGACTGAATACCTTCGGCCGAAAAGTAATGGCGAAATAACGTACCAAAGAGCTAGTAAAAACAGCGTTGTTCAAAGCCTCCTGATATCAAATGACCGCACAACGACCGTGCCCCAACGCAGTCCCGCCGAGAAATTGAGTTGGCTAGATCATCGAAGGACTGGGCATGACACCGCCGCCGCGCCGCCAATCTGCCACGGTACATCGGGCCTCGATGACTTCGAGAAATGTTGTACCGTATCTGATTTCCGATGACGACGCGTCAGCCGTCACAAAGGTCTCATTAAGGAGGGAGAAGAGGAGGAGGTAGAGGGGCGAGAGGGAGGACGAGAGAGACGGGCGGGCGGGGAAGTGTGGGGAGAGTCATGTAGCCAGTCATTGTGGGCGACACTATAGTAAATGTGCTCGGTAGTACGAATAACTAAAAAAGATTAAACAAAAAACTGTCAAATTTTGTTTTTTAGGGGGGGGACAAAAAAGGGGCCGGGCAAAAATTAATTAATTTTCACCAGTTTTTTTTTAAACGCCTTTTTGGCATAACGTTGCACTATCGATTATGTAGGTCTTTGATACGATTAACAACCAAATAATCCATCTAGTCCTCCACATTTCATTAACCGAACATTCAAGAAACACGTAGCTTGCCAAGACTCCAAATCTTGTGCTCAAACGATTTGCAGGTTCAGCAGTTTACATCTCACAGTACCAAGTGCTTCATGTTTTAATAAGAGCTACACTTCAGACATTATAGAATAATATCTCATACTATTTTGTATTAGGCTTAGTAGCATAGAGAGAATATCCATGATAAAACCCACCTGCTTTGCTGACTCACCACCCCCTACGTTTCTGCCTTTTCTTATCCGCAACTTGTTCTCAGGGAAACGTTCCTACGACGCCGTCACATAGGTGATGTATCGTTCCAATAACCCAAATTTTGGAGTGTATCCAATTCGTTGGATCCATTGAGTTATTCTTTGCTCGGCGCCAGCATTGCCATTGCAAAACTTTTGCTGGCGTGCAGTAGTATACGTCTTGTGGAATATGTCGCGGCGCACACACTACACCATTTTCATATAATTTATATATTATCAGGCATAGTTTATTTTTCAGATTTTATACTTTGTATTTTATATTTCAGTACACGTTAAGGAGAATAAGTTTCTTTTAATTCTGGAAAATTTGAGCGATAAATACAAAATTTTCAGTAATAGCAATTCTCTAAGGGATTCTGATAATCGAGTGTTATTATGACTACTTATCGTATAACAAAATTTGTTTTTGATAAGAATGCACGAATTCATACTAGACATATTACAATTCTTAAATCCCGAGTGCTCTTCTGCCCTTTAGGGCGAAAGTGCATACTTTGCTTCCAAAACCAAAGCCTATTCGCGAATAGAAAAAATAATTGATTGATGCGAACTGTTTTCTTCTCCCAACTTTATGTCAACGGAAAATCAAAACTAAATCCCTGCCCAAGATTAACATCGAATAACTCTCAAAACATCGTACATATTCGGGGGACTTAACGGCGTCCCGGTAACCCCCGAGCCTGGAAATGGCACAACCTCTTCTGCGAGGCAGTACGACTTACCAATGTAACTCTCCGATTCGAGAATAATCTCGACGATCGTTGTAGCTTTGATGCGTTTCTCGGCCCCGAAGACCGCGGGCGGGCAACAGACCACTTCGCAATTGCTTCGCTGCTCCCGCTTCTCCTGTGGCCCGGTCGGCCGGCTGGTCTCCAACCGCTCCTTACCGAGGATATCCTCGCACTCTAGCCATGTAATGGAGCATGACATCATTCCACACGGCAAGAAGTAGCCATTTTTGCGGCCATGGTGCTCAAATAATTGATGAAATATCTTTAATGAAAGCTACGTGGAAGTATATTTCTGACTTTAACGTACGCCCCTTATAAACCACACACCGCGAAGGTAATTTCAGCAATTCACGAACAACACATGAATCGTTTAGAGCTGTACACTGGGTGTTATTTAAGTATCACCTTCTTATAAAGGAATATTTTCTGA
>BOPP01000208.1:1522742-1536744 GCA_017312745.1 Gryllus bimaculatus
GAGGCGGGTTGGGGCGGGCCGGGCAGTGGAGGCGGGCAACGCGGGAGGCAGCAGGCGGCGGCACGGGACGACGCAGGGAGATGCGGGGCAGCACGGCGTGGGGCCCCGCTGGGCGAAGAGGGGCGACGTAGGGCAGCGGGTGGCGCGGGGTTGCATGGACCAACGTGGTTTGGGCGGGGCGTGGGGCGGCAGGGGAGGGTGCGCCTGGTGGCGCTGCCGGGCTCTGCGATTAGCGCTCCTCTGCGGCTGAACGGCCGGCGGGGCCGCTGCTGCTGCTGCTGCTGCTGCTGCTGTTGCTTGCTGGTTATCGGCCCTCGCTGATTACCCCGCAGCGCCGCGCGCCAGCCCCGCCCCTCCGCTGTCGCTGCCATCTCTCTCTGACCTTGCCCGCGCGCCTCTCGCTCAAACGGTCCGTTTATTGATGTTTCAGTATCTACCTTCTCTCTTCAGTTCACCTCATTTGCCTAGAACTATTCGGCCTCCTCTCTATACATCTCGCCTCATCCAATTCCACCCCATCCCAATACGTCCTATTCTGTTCCATTGCGCCACCCCATTCCGTTCTATCCCACTCCACCCTGCCCCCTCTCGTTTCGCCTCGCCCTTCCTACCTCCATCTCGTCCCACCTTGCTCGGCCACGTCGCCAAATATTATTTTAAAATATTGCAAAGAGACTCCTTAACGGTTAACGTGAATATTAAACTTAAGTATAACTTTGTAATTGAACGTTTATAAAACGGATGTATTTATTCTTTAAAATTTGAAGTTGGACGTCTGAATTGTCTTTTGTTGTCTATTCTCGCCTCTCGAAGTCTTCGGCCGTCCCCATCCCGGCGGAATCGTCATTCCAAGCGCATCACTTGGTTCCTCTTGGTTGGTCACGCTCCTCTTCTTGGTTGATCACGCCTCTCCCCAACCAACCGAAGTGACTCGTAAGCCTGAATCTGTCGAAGTTTTCCTACTTCTATGTACACATGTGGGTCGTGAGCCTGTTGGAACGTGAGCTGCGGAAAGGTGACACGTTCTACATAGATTGCGCTGGATCCAGTAGCCGTTAGGCCCGTTGCCCCACCTACGTATTTTGCCCAAAGGTCCTGCAGATTGAGGTCGGATTGAAATTGAAATTTGTTAATTTGGATGTAAATGGGAGGTTCATGACAGGTCAAGACATTCTTATTTGCTTCACATTCTCCGGAGAACCGCACCGTTCGTTTCGGGTCCCCGATGCACGCTGCCCCAGCGAGCGCAGAGCGTGGCGAGTGGCGCTATCGCCTGCAATCAGGGACTGGGTGAGGCAGAATGGGCGGGGTGGTACCGCACAGCACAGCACAGCACAGCACAGCATAGAATGGCGTGGTATGTCTCGCCGAATTGGACAGAAACGACCCGGAGTAATTCTGTTACCTGCAAATTCGTAACCTTTTAGTTGTAAAGAGCGAGAATTCACCTTATATTTAACAAAATTTCAAATTTTCATCTTGACCATGGCTGTTTTCACCATGACCATGTAAAATATAAAAAAGGGAATATTCATAAAACACTCTAAAAATAAGTAATTTGCCGTGCGTTATGGGTGTTAAATGTAAATATTTCTAAAAAAGACATTCGGACAAATGAAATTTAAAAAGTTGCTGTGAAGTTACTGTAACACAAGTAATTTGAATTGAATATTATGTATGATTGCATTTGCTCTTTCACTGTCTAGGATTTGTATATGATGTATTATTTGTTCCGCATGCAAGACTCCTATTTCAGTACTGAATCTCTATATTAGGTATAAATTATCATTATTAATGAAGTTTATGTGGATTTGTGAGGGTCTCTACACACACACACACACACACACACACACACACACACATTATATATTTCATTGTGGGACAGTGAATGTGTTAAGAAAATGATTGCCCTTTGAAATGTTGCTTCTCAATAGCTGCAGTAGCAAAGTTGTAAATTCAAATAATCACAAACTTTTGAATAATTAATTTATTTCATTTGCTCTGTGTTATTATTTCTTGTTATGTGCCAGGATGCTTTAATGATTTTTCATAAACCTCCTCGTTATATAATTTGTGTTTGTGTTGTGTTTTCTAAAGACCGAGATACATAAAGCGCAGAAAACATGTTTGGTGCGCGTTTTGGGCGTCATTTCGACCCACTGCGCAGCCCGTTTATTGGCAAGCGCGTCACGTCCTTCGTGTGTCAGATGCGCCCGGGAGAACGGAGATTAGAGGAAGAAGGGAAGCGAGAAAGATTGCCGGAAAATTTCTTTCCGATCATTGCCGGGGCCCCGCGCTGCCAAATGCGCTCGTTTCTCTTCGTCTGTTTGCTGACGAAATCCACCCAAGGAATCTTCTTGAATTCTTATCGACTTATTCGCGCCGGCTAATGGCGAATGAATAATCGTGTTTGCGCATTCCGCTATATTGCCGGTCGTTTGTTCGAGAAGGCGCGTTTGGGGCGATGGAGGAATGCGTTTTCGAGTCGCATAGATCGTTGGTTTAATTGGAATTACAGTTCCTGCTTTTGATGATGGATAATTGCCTGAGAAAATATTACATAATTTCTTAGAAATTACATGAAGTACACGATGTCTAAGTGTGTTGATAAAACAACTTTTTAAATTCTTAAGCTGGTGTCTCATAGACGATGTTCAGGAGATATTGCAATAGATTACATTTCTGGAAAATGTATTTATTACTAATTATGCCATTAAGTTTGAGAACTTGGTGGCAGAATACACTAACTTAACATTACAGAACTTCGCAACTTAACAAAATGTCAAACTTTACAAATTAACGTGAAGACTTCACCGTGCAATCTTGCATACCACTCTACCTCACCACATTTCACTATACGGAACACAGCGCATCAGTGAGAGGATGTCTTTCTTACACACTCGTTTCCTTCAATTTCACAACGCACTGCACGTAATTAATAATATTTTTGTAATAATAATAATTACAACACAACATACTTTTCGTAATCGCCTAGTAATCGAATAATATTAAAGATATTTGTAATACACATATCAACATCCAAAAATAATAATTAATTTTTAAATATACATTTATTTGTACAAACTGTATGATAAAGTGCCTATGTATCGTGGATTTACATATTTCAGACGATTTTGTGAAACTAGTACAATTTAAATATTTTAAGTAGGTTGAACTTTGTTAGTTTACTCGTCCAAAATTACGTGGACACGTGCAGTAAACATTGAAAGACGGTATATTGCAAAAATCTTAACCAAGGCTATTGGAAACAAGAAACCTAATATTAAGGAATAACGTTACTACGGGAACATTTGAAAACTATTTCTGTGTTGACGTAGCCAGTAACGAGCATGAGTGAATTGGACCACTCTAATAGTGCAGGTTGTGAATTTGACGAAAAGAGAGCGTTCTTTCACTGGTTCACAAAATTAGAAACAGAAATACCACTCCACAACATCTGATTTTGCTGTGTAATTTCAAAGTCCGAATCCGCGTCATTCAGCCCCACGGGAGCATTTGACAGATTTTATTTTCTGTGCGGATGTAGCTTGGGTTTGCTTTTACCACTTCCTTCAGGGCGCGTCAAGGGTTCTAAAGAAGAGACTTTGCGGGACACTTCAAAGAGCTGTCCACCGCCTGGCGCTCACCTGGGGCTGTCTCCCCTGCTCGCAAGCTCTCTTGTGACAGGTCGGCGCCCTTCAAGGGCCTCCGGGAGACGAAGGGCCTGGCGGCAACGCGGGAAGGGTTCTCGAAGGGCGCGGCCGCGAAGGTGTCGATCGGAATTTGGAAAGCCACGTCCGCACTTGCGAGGGTCTTGCAGGCCTGGCAAGCCTGACTTGTGCCGGTTGTAAATTTGCCGCCGCCGCTGGATGGATGAATTAACATTTTAAGGGCCCTAAGCAAAACTAAACTATGGCGGCACCTAAAATATAAGAATATTTACAATATGTAGTAAAAACTAGGTTTGAAATAAACTACGACTGTAGCTATTAAAAAATAAATATTAAAATATTTTTACGTACTATTTATGAATATAATTTATTATTTGAAAAATTAAGGGAGCCCAAAGCCAGTGCTTAGGTTCTTATTCACACATTCCTAGGGTTCGTCTCGACGGTGGCAGGATATTGGTCAATAGCTAGATAGGTCAAATGATCAAATTCTGCCTGTCTGAAGGAGAATTCTAGCGGCTCTGATCAGTAGTTTCATTGGTTTCTCCGATCAACACCAGGCGAATGCCGGAGCAGTACCCTAACATTCGGGCCACTGAACGCGTGCGATCTTGCCTGCCCTTCCTTGTCCTATCCTCACCGATTACAGACACACTAACATCCACTACACTATCACACGTGGCGGGAAATCAGTCGGGAGCTGAGAGCTTATCCCGGTAAAACGCTCCGCGTTGTAATTTGATTTTCACAATGTTTATATCACACGAAACGAAATTCAATGTTTGCTTCAAATGTGTAATATTACTCTATTGCTCTGAAGCAAAAATGTCTACTTTCAAATTTTGTGCCGCCACACTACTAGGAACCAATATTCAAAATATAAACCATGTGTAGTAAAAGAGTAACATGATTCTGAAGCTCTAGAAAACATCCACAGATTATAATACTACTTCTCTCCAATTCGAAACGGACATTTTTTTCTGGTTTTTGATAATAAATAACTCAAGTCAATCATGTCTATTCATTCTCCTGCAATAAATGAAACCTCTCTCTCCTCGAAATGAATGTTCCTCATCCTTGTCTCTTCTGCCTCTTTTGCATTGCTTCTCTTTATTCTTTCGTCACAATCCACGTCATCAATATCTTTTTAACATTTTGAGAAATAATAGATAAATACGAAGTAACACAATGCGTCGTGTAGGACATTATTCATAGATAATTAATTTTTCTCAGAAGTATACTATTATTTTCAAATTTTTACAGATACCTAAATGAAACTATTTCCGAATATTTTTTTTTTCATTAATAATTTCTAGTTTTCAGTAACTTTCCTTCCTTTTTCCGATATGTGGTTGGAAGTTATTATTTCTTAAAAATGAAATGTTCTCTTGCTTTTAATTTTATCTATGAAGCATACTTTTTGAAAATGGAAGGTTTGAAGTGGCTTCACAAAACTTTGAATACATTAGGTTGTATTCTAATATTTTTAAGCGAAGATAAATTGATAAAACACGAAAATCGAGTTAGACATTTCATTATTTGCACATTTACATTTACTAAATTTTATACTTCCTAAGAGTCAGAAGTGCATTTCTCTTTAATTAATATTAGCCTACTTTTTGTGATAAAAAGAGCAGTTCTATAAATATATTTTTGATTTAACTGACAAAGTTGACGTTATTAACTCCATCGACATATTTTATTTAAACTTGATAATTCATAGTGAAATTCAGTGGAAATATGTAAAAGACATCAGGTCAGTGAAACATTCTGCTTAAAGAATCAGTTCTCAAATATGCTTAGTGTTAACTAACAGAACTTTGCTAAAGCTCTCGCTTTTACAAAATTGTTCTTCCTATATTTAATGGCTGAAAAATTTGAATTTTCAATGAAGATCAGAGTAAATAATAATTTTATTTGCACCCATTTGACAACTACTTTGTAATCTCGTTCGGTAAATCAGTTTTTGTTCCGTCAGTGTTGACACTAATGGAGCATTTAAATTGCATATTTGGAAGAAATGAGAACGAAAATTAGTCTTATCTAAGTTATATCTAAGTTTTCCTTCATTTATTATCTTTTGACTAAGTTGTGTTAAATAAAAAATACATTATTGGTTTACGTAAATTTTACTTATGGTTAAAGATGATCAGCTTTGCAAAAATTAATACCTTTTATATCCTCATTAAAAACACAGTTCCCCTATACCTTCCCTCAATCTACGTTTTGAATTGAATAGAGCATATTGATTTTGCATGGTGCACAAATATATATTTTATTTTCACCTTAAAGTGCATCTGTCAACGTTTAGAATGCACTCGATGTATATGAAGACCTTATTGTTTAGGCATATTGAAATGGTGCCAACACACTTAAGCAAGTACACTTAGTAAATGAACTAATGTCCCACCAAGTGACCGGTCCGGCGTCATTGTCTGGCGGAGAACCCGCCTTGCTTGACATTCTCGTAGCAATTTGAAAATGCGTTCCGGTTGGGTTGGTGGCCCGTTGGTCAAGACATCTGGTGGGGGAAATCGTGTCGGTCGACTGGATCTCGCGTTCAAACAGGAGTGGATCAACGCCCCGTCGACGTATAACATATACTCCTCTTACGGGACTCATGACCACGGTCGTTGACTCACCAGGAAGACTCACTTGCTGTCGAAAAATAAATAAAACTGACTGCATACGCTGAAGTTGAGGCCTTAATTGCTTAACCTCCGATATTAGATTTAAACGCATCACTTTTTGGGGTCTAGAGCAATTCAAAAAAACCTACAGAAGAATATCACTCGCTAAACCGTTCGTATTTCACTCGTTCGGTGATTGAATAAAAAGTCCCCCATGCATATGCAAGCCCCGGCCGCCGAGTAGGGAGCCGGAGGGCGGGAGAAGACGGAGTAGGCCGCAGAGGCGGAGGCAGCGGCAGCGGCGACAGAGGAGGGGGATGAGGCGGTCTGGAGCCGCGAAGGGCGGTCGATACTGGAGGTCACCAAACTCGCGGCGCGGGCAGACGTGCCGGCGGGCGGCGGCGGCGGCGGCGGCCGGAGGACAGAGGACCACTTCGGTCGGCCGCCGGCGGCTCGGTTGCGGCGCGCCCCCGCCCCCGCCCCCGCACTTGCCCCGGCCCTCCGCCCTTGAGGAGCGGGCCGAGGGCGGCGGCTGGGCCCGCCGCCGCCGCCGCCGCCCGCCCGCCCGCCCGCCCGCCGCCGCCCGCCCGCGCGCTCGATCGTGATAGCGAACGGGAAGGACGACGGGGCCTCGTTTCCCGGCTGAGCCTTTAATGGGACGGAAGTTAATTCACCCGCGACTGCGCCGCCGCCGACCAGCCGCTGCTACGCCCGCCGCCGCCGCCGCCGCCCGACCTATTAACGTGATGTGCTCGCCCCCACGCGATGGCCGTATTGCAAATCTTGAGGACGAGACGATTTTCGTGAGCCACAGGTCTCTGTCGCGATGCTGCTGCCAAACCTGCTTTTCCCTGTTCGCACGTAGTTGTTATGTTAAAAAAATAAGTGACATTTTGGGCTCCACGGCCGCGGAACGGATTTATTTTTTCGGTAGTTAAACCAGTTGCTTGTAAGCTTTGATTTTTATTTTAATGTTTACGAGTACTATACAGCTAACTCTGGCAAAAATATTCTTTAAATTGAACCAAACTATTATGAGAATTATTGAGCTCTTTATAATATAATTATAGTTCATATTGTTAGTCGTTTCCCTTTACAGAGCAAGATAATTGTTATAAAGCTAGAGATTTAAGTTCAAGCATCCATTGGGCATGCTCAAAGCCATTTCGTAGCCGTGAAAACCAGTGCACCTGGTATTGACATTCCGTTGTCTAATAAGCTCGTAGAAGTGTCCCAACTCTCTCGCGACAATTATTTTTCGTTTCCTCAGCCGAGTTTATAATCTGAGTTGCATTGGGTACCCGTGAACAAATCTATCGGTTCACACTGATCAGTACGTCGTGTGTATGTAGGAAACGATAGGTCTATAAACAGGAATTACAGAAGGGCCTCTCGGCCTGATCGTGAGTCGTGTTGGAACCACGTGGAACTGTTGGCGCGGTGCCGTGGCGGAGCCTGGAGTGGTAGGAGTGGGAGGGGGGGCGAGGGAGGCCAGAGCTGCAAGGGCGTGGGTCGTCGCGGTGCCGCCGAAAACTCGGACCTCCACCCCCCCACCACCCCCCGCTTCCAAGCGCCCTCTCGCGGCTGCTATGCGCCGCCCCGCTCCCCCGCCCCACGCCCCGCCCCCGCCCTGCCCCGCCCCGCCCCCGCCCCGCTCCGCCCCGCTCCGCCCGCCCCGCCCCGCCCGCCGCCCGCCGCCCCGCTCCGCCCCGCCCGCCCGCCCCGCCCCGCCCGCGCCCGCGCCCGCGAGAGATGCTGGTGGGGAAGTGGGATGGGAACGGGTGGTGTGGACCAAGGGCGATGGCGTACAGTGAAGCATGTTGGGGTGGAATATGAATTGAAATTGGATAAGGTGGTACGGAATGTAGTTATCGGAATGCTTTTTAAAAGAAACAGGATGAAATGGTGACTAGTGTTGAGATGGGATAGCATTGTTTCATTACGCTGGAATTATGTAAGGTTCATTTCGGTGGTCGTCCCCGTCCAACGGGGTGGGACGACATGGCGAATGATGTGGACTAGATTGAGACGAGTTGGAGGAAGTGGCAGAGTCTTTAAGTCTTAGGTTAATTTCAGTTCTCATGCTACCATAAAAATTGTGAGTTAATGAATGAGAATATGAATTTTGGAGTACGAGATGGTTTATCGTTTCCTTGCACGCAACACTTCAACCCCTCCTCTTCAATGTCATAAATGGGATTCGAACCCGGAACCTTCCACTTGAACGGTTGCCGCGGCAGTCTTCTGCGTTACGTAAGTCGATAATAAATTCAGAAGTCTAATTACGTGTAAGCAAATCGAGTAGAAGGAAACTTCAAATCAAATAGCTTGGTTTATTATTCCTATTACCTGCAAGTCCCGTGAGAATAATTCGCCCAGATTTCAAGATATTTCTGTTCTCACAGTTTATTTAATAAGAATTTCCCTTCATTCTCCATTCATTGATCATTCTTTCCAAAAACTGAAATGGATTGGTAATATAGCTGCACCAGTAGAGTTAGTTGATAGAGCTGGTTGCAGCAAATTGTTAATTAATTTTTTGCACAAAATATTGTGTTCTTGTCCCACTCTTCATGTGTAAATGTTTGTTTAGGACTTTGAAATGGCAAAACGTGATTAAAATAGCGGAGGCGGTGAATTTTCAGCTTTGAAGCGGCACCTCGATCATTCAGGTCTAGAGAGTAGTTATCTAGATCTTGCTAAAATCTGAAACATTCCCTAACTACGATCTAAGAGTATTTATGTATGTCTGAATTGAATTGAATTGAATTGAATTAAATGCTTTATTTTACGTGGCGAGACTCGGGCCGTCAGGCCCGCTCTTCCGTCTGACCACGCAAAGTTTGCTACGCTCCTTTCACCAACTAGCAGAGGAAGGAGGTATTTCTGGGGCAAGAAACACGCGATTTTGAATTTAGCTCAGAGGCGTCATTTAGGCTTGGAAGATCTTTTACATGCAAGTAAATCTACTAACACGGGACATCCGGATTTACTTCCCCTCCAAAGGAAGGCGTACGAAGGATTTTTTCGCTCTTAAAAATCCACGGCTTCGGGTCGCCACGGCTCCAACCCATCGGGTTTGAACCCGCCAACTTGGGTATACCAGTCCGATACGCTAACCGGTACACAATCGCCGCGCGCTGTCTGTAGTGATGCTAGCATTGCCCTCGTCCACGCGTAGGAAGGGCCAGGCAGCAGCGCTGCGAAGGGCGCCGCGCGGGCGAGTGCATTTGAAGGGGATTAGCGCTGTGCGACTGCGCGCCCTGTGACGCCGTTGGGTCGATCCCTGCGAGAGCGCACTGGCGCCGCCCCGCGCCCAACGCTCCACCGCCTGCGGCTAATCCCTCGCGGTTCATTTTCTTTTTTTTAAACTATTGGTGCTACAGCCGCACTTACATGCTCGCATCACTAACGGTTACGTAAAATTATAATACCGCAATTTATGTCCATGTTAACATACCTCTGGTAAAACTCTTTACCAGTCGTTGTGCATTAAGCACGAAAATTTAATTCGTATAAAGCTAATACATTAACGGAAATTCGACGATACAAAACTCAAAAACGCTGCCCAACAATAAGAAGTTGTTCTGAGAATTTCAAATTGCAGTGTCGCGGCGTTCCCTTTGTTATATTGCGGTGTGATAATTCCTGAAAAAATGAAGAAAAAAACCTCCATTTAACTGTTTTCTGTGTGTGTTTTCTACTTACACCGTGCTGTTTAAAATTATTAATATTGTTATTAATAATAATTCAACATTAGAGGTATTTTCGATCAGTGACGGGCAAAGTTTGCTCAAGGTATCAACTGATGTCACCGCAGCGCATCTGACTGTAAGGTCTGAGGCTTCGAGATTCGTCCAGTGTCAAGGTTTTCCACACTCGCTTGACCTAGAGGTCCTAGGTAGGTCGAATTCAGGCACTGTCCGGAGGGTAATTCTATCGGCCGACTGCTCTAAACGGTGCTTTCTCCCGGCAACATCAGGCGAATGCTGGAGAGGTACCCTAGTCAACGAGCCATGGACCGCGCGGTCTTTCCTTCGTCTTCCTTGTCCTATCTTCACCCTCTACTTACACACATTTGCACTCCATGCACTTCACTACCATTCTTGTCGGGAGCTCGGAGCTTATCCCGGCTGGGGCGGTGCCGTGCTGGTGGGAGATACCTGGCTAGGGAAGAAACGAGGGAAGACCGCCGCTACATCAAGTGATAAAACACTCACTACACTGTGATGAAACACACATTTATCGTAAGAAAATGTCGCTGTGAAACAGTCAGAAACCAAATATTTTGCTGCGTATAAAAGAATGAAACATTTCAAATGGACTGAAACAATCGCCCGTCTTAAAGAGGGTCCAATTCGAGGAGAATCGTTTGACGAAACGACGGAAATCTACAAGACATGATGACAATTCTATCCCAGTTACATGATGAAAGTGACCATGTGGGATTCGAACCCTTGAATCGATTTCGTTACTGAAGGCGGCGAGAATATTTAGGATTTGTACTGTACCCGAAAAAATAGGACAAGTGATTTGTTTCTCAGTCTTGGACAATCCACTCGATCTTCGGAAATATTCATGTTTGGCAGTGTGCAAAAATAACACTAATGCATATTTTGTGGGAACTCATACGAGGTTAATTTGTTCCTATAGTGCGATAAAGTGTTGTTATTAAATGTATCTAATTCATGTCATCGCAGATTATCAGTGTGAAGTAACGGTCAGCAATTCAATATTTTTGTATTATTGAACTGGTTCCACAATCACGCTACGGTATTAACACTGAATGTATGTATTTTTATTAATATGAATGTATTATTTATCTTTTCCCAATATATATCTTTCATCTGATTCAATTAGAGACCGTATGATTTTTGTTTTCCGAATGACATGAGGTATGTTATATCCACTGCTCAATTTGTGGTTGAACGTTTCAAAATAATTCACAGTGTTTATGTAACGATATTGTAATTATGACCAGTAATATCATCTGCAGGATATTATTATTGCATAGATCTACTGTAACTGAAAGTGCAAAAAGGAATACCATAGGGAAGGGGAGGGATCGGAACAAAACGCTTGATAGAGATCCTGGGCGAGAGAGTCCCAACAAGTCGCAGTCTTTGCGCCTGCAACCAGGCCTCGCGCTTTGGGGGCGCCGCCACCGCTTAACGCGGCTTAAGCGGTTTAATGGGGAATCCTCGCGGGCAACTTCCGATAACTCAGTGAACGCGCGGAGCTCGCGCGCGGGCGCTGGGGCGGTTGGGCCCCGCGCGGAATCACGTGAGCGGGGCGCGATGCACGCCACAAGGGCTACAGTTGTCAGTTGCCTTCTCCTAGCCACTGGGGTATTATGATAGAAGACCCTAGATAAACACGCAGAATGCTTGGCGAGATCGTGGGGACAATTTCGAAAGGTTCTCAGATCCACGGGAATGTGAGGTTATTCAAATGAAAGCATTGTCTGCTAGGTGTACTAGCAATAATAACTTCTACGGGGGGGGGGGGTGTTAAGAAGTTGTAACTACTGGACTGTAAGAAAGAAGTCTGAAAATTAAATTATTATTATTAATAATAATAATAATAATAATAATAATAATAATAATAATTAATTAATTAATTGCTTCGACCATTTCTAACCATGCTACGTTCTCTTCCAAGATCCAGTCATATTCTATCCCGGAGAGAGATTAACGTGTGTAATTATGAGCATCAGCTTTTCGGCTCTGTGGTTTCGTAAGACGAGGTTCTGACGCGTTGAATTAGGAGGTCATAGGTTGATAAGAGGTGATCGTGGTCTTTTTTTATCCGTCTTCGCATTCGCCTGTATGATTAATGCCTGTACGACTGTACCCCGAAAATCCCGGTGAGGATGGCCGGCCCGGGAATCGAACCCAGGCGTCCCGTCTGCGAAGTTAGCGCGCTAAGCACTCAGCCACTTTGCTCGGTTTATTATTATTATTATTATTATTATTATTATTATTATTATTATTATTATTATTATTATTATTATTATTTAGAAATTTATTTCATAAAGAAAAAATTATCTATGGGAAGTCGATGTAAACGTTACTGTGATGCTCTGACGATTGACATGTTAAATAGGGCTGAGTGTGATGCGACAAGTAATCGCAGTCAATATAGCTGAACTATGGCAATGCTTGAAGATGTCTTTCTTTGCTACACGTGTTACCAGACGCACAACCTCTCGCGTAGCTGGAAGAGTTTGCAGACCAATGAGAAACACTCGTAGAAAGTATTGTTAATCGATAAGGGTGCATCAAGCTCTCGTTTCGTTCGCGTCGCAGGCATTGAGCGCGACGTCTCCCCTTGCGTGCCTCGACACTCAGTCGCGCCTCCGGTCACGCACATAGAGTTTGTTTACGTTTCGTCGGTTACGCTGAGCGGCGGAGCTGACGTATCTGATAACCGGTTGACTCAGCGCCTGCCTTCACCATGGAAACATAGTCGACCCCCAAATGTCGATCCCTAAAGGGTCCGTCCATGAGTTACGTAACGCAAATTTGGAGTATTTTCAATACCCCCTCTTCCCTTTGTAAAGCACCCGTAATGCACGTTTGAACCCCTCCTAAGTAAGTAGGAAATGCTTGCGACAACACCTCCCCCCCTTCTTGTAAATGCAAGTAGTGAAAATAAATTATAGCACAGTAAAACGGTTTGTATTTATTTTTCTTGGGTTGTATATTAAAGTAAATAATCATTCCGATTAGTGGCTGTCTTGATTTTGCGTGACGTCATTAAATTTAGTACTAAATTAATTAATTTGTGTTATATTCATTACAAAGAGTATTAATATGGAATTTTGATTTCACCCCGTCGTTTTTGACGAGTTAGTTACTTCTAGAAATAAGGAACTACGCTAGATCACCTAAAAAAGTGGTCGAGTTTAAGAGTTTTATAGCTTGAGTTGCCTTAACTGAAATTGTGCGCAATAAGATTTTCTTGAACTTCAATTTTAAAAACGTAAATATAAAATACGTTTATTTGTTGTTGTTTTCTTTTCTTGGGCTTTGAGATCTTTTCTTTTTTATTATTTTTGAACTTTTTTTTCGTTAAATACAAAGTAATAAAGCTTCCGCCGGCAAACGAAACTTTCCACACGAATGTATTTTTTAAAATTATTAGCCAACTGCACATCCTATTAAGGGCAAGGGCCTTCTGCTCGCGCAGCGAATTATTAATTCTTCTTTAATGAAGTGAAAGGATGATGAGGAAGGGTGAAGGGACGATCACAAATACAACCATGCCCGAGGCGGGATTCGAACCTGAGATCCTTCGATCCGAGATCGCCACGACACTGCGCGCCTTAGCGATGTCGGCTATCCGGATCGATAATGTAGTATTAGAGGTTACTAATCAATGTTTAAAACACGGAAATTTAAAAATATCGGTGGTTTTTAGTCGCTGTATTTGACGACGTTGGCTTATGGATGTCGATCGTTGCGAAACTGCTCCAGGCGCGGCGCCCCGTGGATTGCGCGCGGTGTCATCCGGTGCGCGGGGGCGCGGCCGGCCCTTATGCCGGCGGCCCTTGCCCGCGAGCGCGGAGGCAGGCGACTGTCAAACGAGGCGCCCGAACCACAAAATTGTCATTTTTTATATGTTAAAAGTTGAATCAAAATTTATAGAATTATAAAATAATTATTCAACAATATTTATAAAACTATTATTTATTAGAAG
>BOPP01000208.1:1560691-1572741 GCA_017312745.1 Gryllus bimaculatus
GGGCTCGTGCCTCCCCCGCTCGCGCCTTTCGCCACCAGTTCCGTCCCCGCTCTTGCCAGCCGTCCGCATCAGCGCCCCTTTCACCACCACCCCCGCTCCTGTCCCCCCTTTTCACGAGTCTTGTCCCCACCCCCCACCCCCACCTCGCCCTTGCCCCTTGTCCCGTACGCCTTCCATCTCCACCCGAAAATTCGGACTCGCCTGCGCCCCCTCCCTGGACATCCCCCCACTACCACCACCAGCCATCGAGCGTCGCCCCTGTTGCTTCTCACTCCCCCGCCCTCGCTCCCGCCGTCGCAGCTGCCCAACGTCCCTCCTGTCCCGGCGCGCCCTTTCCCGCCCCGCCCCTGCACACGAAACCCTCTTCGCTTCGGGCCCCCCACCCCCGTGATGGCTTTCGCGCGACCGTCGCCCCGACCGGTGCCGCCTCCGTTGCACTCCTCGCCTTGGACATAGTGTATTTTGCTCGCTTCTGCTTTTAATAAAATATTATTGCTTCTCGAATGTGCTGGAAGAGAACGGTCAATACGTTCAACCAAGTTTGTCGGACATCAAGTAGTACATTCATCTAGAGAGGATGCTCAAACTGCGTTAAGGGGCTAACAATCAGTATGTTGATTGTCGGAAGATTTGAAGACTTTCGTTAAGCAGACAAGCGATCTTTGAGGGGAATATGTTCACACTGTTTCGTGTTGCATTCAATTAGATGTGTTTCAAAATACTTATAGAATGCTCTCGATGCTTGGCAGATTTCATAGTTACTGAAAAAGGAAAAATCCAGTTTATTTAAAGGAAGAAATGTCTAATACAAATTACTTGGTTTATATACGTCGATTTTTGGATTATAACAACAGTGGCTGAAAGATATTTAAGTAAATGTATGTTTTTAAAAAATTAAAAAATTGGAAAAAATGAAAGCAACCAAATTGCGATATTAGAATTTAACAAAAATGTCTTAAAACAAAAAAAATTCACGTTTTGTATGTAATAAAATATCCCCCTTTCTTGGATTCTATTTTTGTCTCTCCTCCTGCTTCGAGTTTCGCCTCACCCGCGCCACGCCCCGCTCCCGCCCCGCTCCACGCCCGCTCGCCGCACACTCAGCCGCTGTCCTCAATACCAAGCAAGCGTGGGCAGAATGCCACCAAAACCAAAAGCTAAAACAATACATTTTTGTAATTCTTGAACTGATGAATTTCTACTCGTTACATACTCCTTTAATAAAAAAAAATCTTACTAAATCAACGTTTCTAGCTTCAGCGGTTTGACTCTGAGTTGATATGTCAGTTTCTTCTAGTATATTATAAATTTACTCGATTCGTAAACAAATAGTCATTGTTTTGTTCTGTTCAAATGATTGAATTTTGAAAAATCCTTAAATCAAGTCTTTACGTATATTGTTAATGAAAACATTCCATCCCAAATTTCTAGGTCCCAGTGTTGATATGTCATATTCTGCTCTGTTTATGCTACGAAAAGAATATCGTAATAATACCGGTGGCGGAGTAAGGCGGGCGGAGGATGCTCGCCCGGGTGTGGGCGCGTGGCAAACGCGCCGCTCGTGGAGGCGCGGCGGCGGCGGCGGCGGAGGGCGCGCTTGCAGCTGCGTATTGTACCTGTCGCAGTGCGGTGCGGTGTCGGCGGTAATTCTTTGCTTATCGATTTCCGCTACATGAGCCCTCCCGCCGGGGAACACATGGCGGCAAATGGCTGTTTAGGCTTTTAGGTGTGACTAATGGAAAGGCCGGAAGAGACGCTCCTTTCTGGGCAGAGTGAGATAGGCAGCGCTTCGTAAAACGTAAGCTTACAATTTACCTATAATACGCTTATGGTGGGTGTTGTTTTTTATGTCGAATAGTCCGTAAAAATAGGTTCTCGTTGGTGTCCTAAATAACGTCGTAATTGTGTTGGCGGTTTCGCGTACGCGAACGCAGACAATGGTGGTTCGTGACCGGATATGTGTGACGTCATGGATACTCACAGCGACCACAGACACAAGAGCTTTCGTATAACAAATATATATTTAACAAGAAAACAAAACAAATATATACACTTAATAATCTACTTAAACCCTAGCTCTGATTAGACTACTATCCCCTGATCGCGGGAGCGATCCAAAAACCCGATTGAGATGGTTTTGATTTGGGGCATTTCGCCACTCCTACTTTTTGAAGCGGCGCACAAAGCCCTAGCTTCCGTGGACCGGATGTCACGCTGGGACACAAAGTCCGTTTCTGCGCACCAACGGCTGGTTGCCCGATTCGCAGGAGCGATCGTATTCCGATTTGAGAATCGGCGTGATCGTGGACTTCAACCACTCTTCACCTCGGAAAGCACGCACCAGCATGCTCCCCGTGACCGGCAGTCACCCAAGGAACATAAAGTCCGCAGGCTTCGTCTACTAAATGACTCGAGCCTCGCGAGCCTGCTCGCATATGCATCGTCTAGGCGCCAAGTTTTGTGCACACGCCGAGTTCTCCCACCGTCTCCAGAACCTGCCTACTGGCTCCGTACACTCTGTTTATAGTTAGCGAGGCCCACGTGACCTCCTACGGTCACGCCACCCCCTCGCTTGTTATAAAACAGTGAAAAAAGCTTCTATAAGCCGGAAGACACCAAGCCTTGTGTCTCCCGTCTCCGCGTTCTTCCCTTTACGGAAAAACCCTACTTCCTGTGGGCGAGACTAATCCTGCCAAAGCGTCCCCAAATAGATTTGCCACGAGGCACGGCTGGCTAATACGTTACAATAGTCTTACTATTCTGCCGTAATATGTGGATTCGGCACTGTTGATTGAAATTTTCCATCGTTCTTAACTTTGCCCTTATGATTCTATCGTTTTCCAACTTGCCTTCATCAAACTGCCTTCTTCGAGATATTTGTTTGTGTTTTGTATTAGATGCAGCTCATTACGAACAAATGCAATCAGGTGGAGAATTCGATTCAGTCTTCGAAAACGACCATGTGGTCTATTTCATCCGCGTGTATTAAATTTGCGCGCAGTGAAGCAAATAGGTAATTCCTTACAAGAATTTTTAATTTCAGACATTGTTATCTGCGTAATGTAACATTTACAATCGCCATGGCCATGCAGTGGGTAATCAGCAACATAAGATAATTAACTTTTCGGGTTTTTTGTGACGTACATAACTCTTAGACGAAGACACTCTTCCTTTCTCCAGACCCTTCTCCGTGCATAAAAAATTAAACATTCAAATAGGTGAAAATTCTCTTAAAATCATTTACGTTTATGTTTATCAAATGTTACTCCATTTATTGGTGCCTTTGAATGCATTTGTGTATTCTTCGGGATGCTTTGTACAACAAAACACTAATAAATTGCGATTTATGAAAAACAGCTTATACCGTTATATCTCTCCAATTTAGTAACAAAAGAGAATTATGAACTTCACGTGTTTATGTTATGATATGCTAATGAAAATGTTCTGGAAAAATGCTGTTCTGAGTGACACTGCAGTCGACGGGAGCAGATGTGCAGTGAGCTGAAGGGCACTGGTCGTAAACTGTTTCTGTTCTTTTCCTCAGCAAACGATTAAGAGTACTCGCGATTGGGAAAATCTTGAGGTCCCATAAAAGATTGGACTGCTAATTCTGTTTTACGCGCAATTTATTTAAAATTACATTTCAAAAAAAATAATCAAATTATTCAAACTCTTAAGAAATGATAATCCTTAATGATAATGATTTAAAAGGTCGCTTCCCCGAGGATTTAGAAAAAGTCAATTTGCAAAATTTAAATGAAAGTAATTGATTAATGCTAATAACAACCTGATAGATAGAAATGTATTATTGGAAATTTCCAGGTACTTTCATCAACTTGGTTTGTAAAAACTTTTTATATGAAAATTAGAGTCAGAACATGATTTAATACAGCTTCGTTGAGCAGTAAAGGTGGTTGTTATTTTGTTTTAAACCACTTTAAATCTTTAAGGAATTTGTTTTACTTTTGAGATTTGAAGCGGACTTACCTTCGGTAGTACTGTTGCATCGTGATACTAAAAGTTCACAAAAAAATACTAAAAAAAACAGTATTAACATTGTAACGTGCATTCATTTCGCGGAGATTCGAAGGAACTTACCTTCTAGCGGTACTGTAGCATTCGTGATTTCTAAAGATAAACAATATTACTCAAAATCATTATTAAAAATGTATAATATGCAGTCATTTCGCATTAATTCTCAACTCATAGGGACATCGTGGAATTGTATCGGGAACTGGGGTTGGAAATTCAGACACGATTAAAAAACAGTTTTCTTTTAACTGTCTAAATGAATAATTATTATTTTTACTGTCTGATATTTAAAGTTTAATTCCCCCCCCTGTAGAGCGTAGTAAAAGTAAAGGTAAAGAAAAGCACATGAAGGATTACAGAATGTAGCTGTTTGTGTTTATTGGCGGGAGGGCCGCGGAAGGCCGGTTGGGAAGAGGTGCGGCGGCCTGTGTGGGCAGCCGGGGCAGCGCCAAGCGCGTGGCGCGTTGCGGAGGGCGCGCGGCAAACGCGGCAGGCGGCGGCCGTCGCGGTGCGTCGCGGGGGGGCGGGCCCGGGGGCCCGGGGCGGCGGGGCGGGGGCCGGAAGCGGGAAGCGTGGCCGCGCAAGGGCGCGGGGCGGGGCACCGCGGTTGCCCCCACGGCGCGCCGCCTATCGACCGCCCTGGGCTAATTGCCCTTCGCAGAAGGCGGCTGGCGCTTGGCCTGCGCTGCGCGGCGCGGCCCGCCCTCCCGAGGACAATTGCCCTTTGCGGCGTGGGAGGCACGCACGCATCACGATTTTATTTCCCCCCCCCCCCCCCGTCAAGCAGCGACCCACGCCTCGGAGTTTTTGAAGTTCGGAAAGCCTGATTCACAGTCGATACTTAAAATGAGTTTTCCGTAGTGACCGGTTTTAATTTTATTTTTTTTTTTTTTTTTTTTTTTTTTTTTTTTTTTTTTTTTTTTTTTTTTTTTTTTTTTTTTTTTTTTTTTTTTTTAAACAATTATTATGATGTACTAATATTAATCACTTCAGCAGCCACACTACCGCATGAAAACTCCACAAATCAATTCATTTACACCGAGGATGAAATCCGGAAATTACTTTCAAGCCATGAGACAATTTCAGTATCGGACACTGACAAAAAGTATTTTTAGTATTTTTTTAAATTGATTGCTAAATGAAATATAGCTCATAATGGAGATATATCTTGAGTGACTGAGATAGCATGTGGAAAATTGTTTTAAATGAATTTTAGGAAAATTACAAGAAATGTAGAGAGTGTTTTCACTTCTTTGGAGTAACCACTGTGTACTACAATTTATGTATATTTATTAAACACCTTAAAAATAGGCCAGACATTTCATTTCTTCGAAGATAAGTACCTATAATGTTTTTTTGCCGTAAAAATCCCCGCTACCCATTTTTATCCTACATTAGCTTTGTTTTGGGGCTCTTGCTTGAACCTTTCTCGCTTTTTAGTTCCCTTCAGCATTTAACACCCTCAGAAATCAGTAAATGAATTTCTACAAGTATAATGATAGCTTGATGTGTGCTCCGTGATTCAGTCATTGATTCATTCATTTCGTTGCGTTTATAATATGTCAAAAAAGTCGAAGATGAAAATTACATTGATATTACTTTATGTGGCAAAAAAAACATTATTGAAGTAGAAATTAATATTCTTGCAGCATAAAGTTGACAGTGCGGGACAGGTATTAAAATATTTTGAAGAATGTAAATAGAATTTCGAAGGTTGCGAATTGTGAAAGGCCAAATGCATAGATTTGATTTAACGGATAATTTTTCAAGATTCGGCTGTTGCCATTCCTAATTCCTTCGTTGTCTCTGCCTGCCCCTTCCCATTGTGTGCCCTCCAAATAAGCCCCGCTCCAAATAGATCCGATCTTCCGCAAACTACACCCTCCAGTCCGCGCGCGAAGCTGTGTTACGTCCCAGAAATTAATTTATGTCCGCCGGCGGCAAGGCGATGCGGGAGGAGCGACGCGGTGCTTTGAGGCAGTTGCGCGGTGTGGGGGGCGTAGTGGGGGCGGGCAGGGCAGGGCCGAGCGGGGTGGCAGGGCCGGGTTGGGGCCGGAGAAGAGTGGAGCGGGCGGGGGCGGGGCGAGGCGAGCGGGCCGGGCCGGGCCGGACCGGGCGGACTGAGCTTTGTGCACCGCCGGCAGCCGCTACCGGCGCAGGGGCTTACAGCGCGCCGCGACTCGCGAGGCATTCGTAACTTCGCCCCTCTCACTGCTGAAGCACTATTCTTAACAAGAAAGAGGGAGAACCCTACCTTCGCCTTTGAACGCAAACTCAAACGTTTCTCGGACCCAGCAGCTCTCGAATCGTAAATAGATCAAGATGTAAAATAAAAATTGTAATAAAAAGGAGAGACTTTTTTATCATATTTTTTTAAAGACCACGTTACATGTATGAAAAAAAAGAAGTGGAACAAAAATAAAAGATGTAATAAAACAAACCTTGACTTGGCAGAAATTGGATGAGACTGGCTGCATGCAGAGTGCCATGGAGGCCTCTTCAAACAAGCTGAATCGTGGAAACGAAGAAAGGTGAAAACAGTGAAGTGTTGTGGAAACAATATCAACATTAAAAGACAGATTGTATTAACAGCCAAATTACATGGCAATTGTTTAGTTAGAAGTATTCAATACCAGCTTAATATGTGTGAAATTTATTCATTTGCAAAGTTCTACTCAACCAAAGTGCTCGGGCACAAACCCGTGCAGAACTTGTCTAGGAAACTAGGAGGCCTTAACCCTTAAATAATTGTAACGGGCTCATAACAATAACAACAATAATAATAGTAATAATAATAAAATAATATAAATAATAATAATATAGAAAGAGAAGAGACGTTTGTAGATGATGATGGTGATGATATTACTGCGCGTACGCGAGTGAGGTTTATGCCTTTGTTATTTTATGGTGAGCCGTAGGGTGGCCGTAGTAGTGGTTTACCGTTGCCGTCGACTGTCTACTGTAAGATAATAGTAATGAAAATGTATAGTTATGAGTACTGTATATACGGTGGCTCTAGTGGTGTACGTAATTGAAAAAATCGTAAGCCACAACTACCTAGTGGAAACGTCCATGCCTCACGCGTATCTCCGTTTCCGTAGTCTTTGGCTTTTTGTGGTTAGACGTTGGTGCAACCCCCCACCCCCACCCCGCCTCGCAGTTGAAATCTCCACGTGGGTTGAGTGCAGACCACCTGACAACTGCCACCTAGCAAACGAAACACCGCAGTGATGTTAACTTTTTACTAGTCTTGTTGTTGTTCTACATGGATGATGAGCCCAGTGTATTGATATGGACTGCAGACGATGGCCTGACAACTGCCAGCTAGCGAAGCACAGCAAACGAGAGACCGCAGTGACGTTCACTTCTGTCGCTCTTGTCTGTTGTCTCACTTCTGTCACTCTTGTTTAGTAATTGTTTTACATGGATGATGAGCCCAGTGTATTGACGTGGACTGCAGACGATGGCCTGACAACTGCCACCTAGCCAAGCGCAGCAAACGAGAGACCGCAGCGACGTTCACTTAGCCAGTCCTCATTTGAAATTTTTCCACCTGCACGATTGCGCAGCGGGGCGCGTTGGTAGCGCCTGGCGCGTGCGCGCGGGCGCCGTGTCGCCCCCCGCAGCGGGTTCCGGTTCGAGACTCGCCCGTGCGGCCGGGGGGCGGCGGAATGCAGTGCCGTCTCTCCTCTTCCGTGTGCGGGACCGGCTGCTTGTTGGCGCAGATGCACGTGCGGCGGCGGCGGCGGCGCCTGGCGGGAGGGAGGGAGGAAGGGAGGGAGTGCATGTATTTTCGGACGCCTACCGCCTGCAAGTACCTCCACGTTCAATGCAGGGGTGAATGTACTGATGACATTTTGCGAAGAGCTTCAAAAGTTTCTCGCAAGTTCATGCCGTGACTTGTCAGTGAATATGACGCTGAATTTATTCGAAAGATCATACCGTCCGGTTAGATAATGGCAATATTTCAATATTTTAAGATGTTTAAACATATAATGAACAAATTGGATTGCACGGTTGCAAATTCAGGACATCCACAGCCCTGGCGATTCCTTTGTCTCTTGACGTCAATGAGGGAGCAACACGCGATGCCGTGCAGTGAGATGAGCGTAGCCTTCTTTCTTCAGCACCCGAAAATGCAGAGGTTCTTCCGTGACGTTGCTGTGCGAAGGTTTTGCGAATGTCGTATGTCAATGGTGCTTTGTAAAAAGGGAGTTGACAGCAAAACTAAAACACTTCATGAGGAGCAAGAAACGTGTCGAAAACCTAATTTCTTATTACTGATAGCGCCCTTTGTAACTGTCCCAAGTCAGTGTCATTTCGGAACCCACACAACGCCGATGGGTCTGTGGTGGTCCCAAGAATTAATTAATATATAGTTGAAGGTAAATCTTATAAAATTTAATGATGAGTATTTAATAATCACTTTCTCAAAGTTCGTGTTAGTATATTTTCAATTTTTGGGCTGTGGCGAAGACATAAACATTTTCGGTCCTAGCAGTCTTTTCTGTAGAGACACAGCCACATTTTCTTTCATTTTTTTCTTTTTAGAATTAGATTAACATTCACTATGTTGCTCCGATTGAACAGCTGTTCTCTACGTCGACATACACTAAAGTTCGAATTTCACGTGTTAATGGTGAGGCTGGGCTGTAAGAGAACTCCGGAATTTACACAAAGCGACTACGCATGGCGAGATTTCGAATTGTTTGGTGATCATTCGATAAGCATTAAAAGGTGAAACTATCTTTTAGTGTCAAGAAAGCTGCTAATAATAGTGCTAAAGTACGAAACGCCAGATCCTTGATTAAACAAAGGTAGAAGACAAATACATTGTTGGAGTCCATCGTTGAACGCTTTCTAGTGGTCATGTGTATGCTAAAGACATTATTTCCATGTAATGGCAAGTGGAACAATATCATTTTACGTTTCAATACCCTACTTCCTTCTGATAACAAACTTGTATTATCTGATAATGAGCAAAATTATTGTCGATATCGGACGTTTTACAAAACACAATCAACCTGAAAACCGAGGCGCAAGACGTGAAACGGAGATGGAATAAAGAGAGAGAGAAAGAAAAGAAAAATGAGAAAAACGAAACAAATGTGAATAATGAAAAAATTGTGGATTTATGTGATAAGAAAGGGAGAGAAAAAGAGAGAAATAAATTAATGAAGAAACTGATATAAAGCAAATGAAGTGATAGAAAATGGAACAGGAAGATAAAGAAAAAGAGAGGTTCCATGTTGAGAATCAAGTAAAAGAGGAAGATTGTTAAGTGTGTGTGTGCTGTGCGCCATCGAATCCTGTGATTTTTGTTGAGTCACGGCGGTGCTTTCCAGGTGCACTTTCAAATCGATGATTATGTGACGATGACGGCAGCAGCGACCTCTCCTCCCCGCATGAAACCTCCCAGACACAAGATTCGCTTGACGCAATAGGACTAGCGGTGTGGCGGAATGTCCTCTCGCTAGGAGCAGGCGGAAAAAGCAGATGACGTCACTCCACAAGCGCGACACGCCTCGCGCGATGTCAAAGACTCGTGGAAGAGTACGGCTGCATTAAAAAAAATAATAGAGATTGCCATATTTTAGAAGGTTGTGCAAGCTCTTTTTAGTTAAAGGTGTTGCAAAACGTGGAAAAGAAATACGCTATTCAATCACAAATCATCATTCAATTACAAAGTAGTTGTTGGTTAATACCGGGCGAAAAAAATTAATATATGGAAGTCGTGAAAACTTAGAGACTAAGAGGTTTCATTTTATACCGGTGGGTACGAAAAACTTCGCCGGTTAAGGTGGCTCTGATGGTCTTAAATACAATGAATTGATCAAGTTGCTCATGTCAAAAAATATGTGGACAAAATAATGACAGTTTCAAAAATGTAAACATGAAAAAAAAAATTTTACATTTTAGAAACCACGTATGGCACTAAAAACGGACTTATATTCTGGGTTCGTTTTTAATATTACTAAATTTACAACATCGATCGTAATAAGAACCAAACAGTTGGTTGTTAAATATTTTTCGTTTATATCGTAAATTATTTGTTTTGCGGTTTTTTAATTGTGAGTCTCCACTTTTTTGTATCCAATATTACCACACATTTATCGATTGATGTAATACTTTCTAGAGATCCAGTTTGTTTTAAATACATTTTCTTTTCAATTTCTTGCCATCACTGTTTAACCACCCACAGGATAATAGGAGACGAAAGGAAATTTGAAAACTGGAAAAATTGGATTTGGGAGAAGCTGGCTAATCACAGGAAATGGTTTGAGAACTGGATTTTGTTATTACTTGTATTTTGACTGTATTGACTCGGATCCAGATACGATATTATACAACTTGGAAATATTTATACCGGCTGTGTCACAATAGATATTGCATACTTTTAGGCCAAATAGAAGGGTAAAAAATTATCACTTTTTGCCAGTGAATATGTGGGTTCTAAAACCCATGGCACGAAGTTGTGAGAAGATGTTTACCCTGATTGGTAGGCATCCCCGTACGCACAGGTGTTCGGCGGGTTCATGAAATCTCCTTGAAGACGTCAGAACTTGAGTGCGGAACTGCGTAACAATGAGAAAAAAATGTCACGTATGTAATACGTAGCGTTTGAAATTTCCCAATTTCCCACTAATTTAGTGGCAAAAAATGATCATTGTTGATCCCTCTACATGATTTAGAAGTTTGTATCATTTATCCGGAGTCACTTGTATAATAATTGTATTACATAATGACTTATATTTTGATATCCTGGCGACACCATTCAGGCCGTAATCTACAAACTGCCTACCGAGAACTTTTTTTAGGTGTTTGGGAGATCACCTCTTCAGAGCTCCCCATTCCGTGTTAAGGGTGAGGTGCCGCGTTTCTCGAAGTAGCCCCAGTTACATAAATCACTTTTCCTAAAATATTTATCCCTTCGGAAATGGAGGGGAGTGCTCACGCTTCCACGCGAGAATTCACGCACGGATACATTCATATTTTTAACGTAGGTTAATTGTTAACTGTGTGACAATTAGTGATGGAAAATTTTAGCAAAAAAAAAAATCCATACGTCGATACTTTGATACTTTACCAAAAGTTTTCGATGTCGGTGAAAACCGACAAAACATCTATGTTTATGATATCTATGTTTTAAAATGATAAAACATTTCGAAGTAAAATGTCCGGGTTCTAATGTGATACATAACACTTCAATATTAGTTGAGCGTATATTCTGCCTTCTGTCATTTTAATTTTCTATTCAATGGTCAATGCAGTCAAGGCTCAAATTGCAATTTAACAATATTACCACGTACAAAATAAAAAAGGTAACAACACTGGAGAAAGGTTGCGAAAGCAAACGATTTCATGGCGCCTGGGGTCGACAAGTGGTCAATGGCTGGGTGATAGTGGTCAATGGCTGTTGTTTGCGAGCAATCCACAAATAAAATAGATACTGGAAATTTTATTTGTATCACGAGATTTTTTGTTGAAAACATTGATGTTTCTGGATAAAAAGAACTATAGCATTCTGAAAAAAACAAACATCTATGCCATGATTTCAATCTTTCTTCGTGAAAATATCAGATCATCGATGTTATTAGATCAGATTACAGACATCGATGATTTTTGGCTATCCCTAATAACCAATAAGAAGGCATGCAGTTTTGCAACTTTTGATAGTAAATTAAGTTGTCAAAAATATGTAACAGTAACTAATTTAACAATTACAGCCGTTTCTGGCGAATTTCTGAATTGCTTACATGACCTGTAACTATTTACTATTGACATGACCAATATAAATCTTTCCTCGGATACAACATGGTTTGAAATATATTTATAATTATTCATTAAAATCTTTGAAATCCTCTATAAATTAAACAAGTACATTTTCCGGTTCCTCCAGCCGTTGTTGATTCAGTCTTGAAGCTCTGCCCCGTGCCGTGCCGCGCCGTGCCCTGCCACGTCTTGCCGCGCGGTGCCGCGTTGTGCCGCGTCGTACCGCGTCGTGCCGCGCCGTGCCG
>BOPP01000208.1:1582064-1593289 GCA_017312745.1 Gryllus bimaculatus
ACACAACATTGACCGTGAACGCCCGAAGGGCCGGTAGTAAGTGCCTCCGACGGTAATCAGTTAGCCGACGCGCCGCGGCGCTATGACCCCAGCCCCCACCAACCGACGCCAGCCCCGCCCCCACACACACCCCCCCTCCAGCACCCCCAACAGCAACCCCACACACACCCCCACCTCCCCAACCTCCCCACTCCCCCACCAGCCCGCCCCAGCCCCAACGAACCCGCCCGCCGCCCAACCGCCCCCGCTCCCTCACCCGCCACCCATACCTGCGCCTACACCCTGGATTTCCCCTCACCCCATTCCCATCCTTCCCTTCTTCAACTATTCCCAAAACCTCTCTCCCCACCCACCACGCCGACGCCGCCACAAACACCACCAACCCACCGCCCACCCCACAACTCCGCCACCACATCCCACCAATCAATCCAGGAAAGATTGACCCCCCCCCAACTCCATTCCTCCGACCTTCGGACAACTCAGCGACACTGTCCCCTACCGCCCGCACCCAACCTCCAACCACGCCCTACGGTCTCCGCATCCGACCTTGTCTCACTCTTCTTCGGTGTTCCCGCTCCGCTCCACCGCTTCCATCTCACCCGCCCTCCCTCGCTCCACCCGCTATCCCTCCTCCACCGCCAGCTCCTCTCTCATCTCCGCTCCTCCATCCACCCGTCTCCCTCCTCCACCCGACCTCCCTCCTCACCCTCCGACCGCTCCTCACTCCACCCGCTCCCTCTTCACCCGACTCCCTCCTCCACCCGCTCCCTCCTCGACCCGCCTCACCCTTCCTCCACCCGCTTCCCTACCTCCACCCGCTCCCTCCTCCACTCACCCCGCACCTACTACTCGTCTCCCCCTCCACCCGTCTTCGCATCCTCTCGGTCCCCGCTTCCACCGACCCTGCCTCCACGGCCATCGTCCAGCCTCATCCCTCGTCTTCCGCACACACCGATTCACTTGGAGTTACAAGTCTACTGCGACTCTTTCTCTCGTCGCGCCTCTCACCCGTTCGCCGCGTCCTGCGCCACCCCCTCTCCTAAGCACCCCCCCCCCGCCGACAGCCAGTCGCACGCATGCGAGTGCAAGCCCCGCCCCCGCCCCCGCCCCAGGCGCCAGGCGAAATAAGGTTTCGCCCTTCAATCAAGACGCGCAGGTGGGCCGAGGGGCCGGGCCGGGCCGGGCCGGAAGCCGGGGCTCTCTCAGTGCGCCTCCGCTGGCTGCTAATGACCACTTCGGTCGCTGCAGCCGCTGCTATTCAATTACGGCGTTTAGGACTGGAGAATTACAATTATGAACGAACAGTTTTATGCATGTGACGATTTCCCAATTTATACATTTGTACCCATTTCGATTCCGTGCTTATTCATGAAATACTCGTAATATTTTTCGTTTAACGTAGCAATAAATTACACGTAAATTCAATAAGACCCGAAAATACATTTATAACAATCTAAAACTATTTAAATCGACTATTAGAATGTGTATTTTCGAATCTAAACATTCTGAGTTTAATTACACGCGAGTGCTTGATGATAACAGTGTGCAAAAAAAGCACGTAATATTAATCGTGCATTATTATATATCTGTGGAGGAATCATAATTTTTCCTCATAGAATGAAAATTTGTCGTTTCGTGGTCATCACTCGTAAGATATGAGGCGGTCTGTGAATCTTCCCATCTCTTACTGATACTCATGACTATGAAAATGTGCTCTTGTTTGACGACTCCTCCAAAAAAACACAAACCTGAAGATTCTGACAAAGTAAACATGTTCAGGAGACAATATCTGATTTTCCGCAGTCCCTCTTCTGGCATCCGTATTTTGATTTGGCTTACAGTGGCCGAGTACGTTTTCCTGAAGGCAGACAAGGCAGCGGAACTTGTATCTTTTGAAACTTAGAACTCCAATGAGGAGTGAATTCTCTTGATATCTTCTCATAACAGAAGATTCCTAACAGGACTCAGATAATTCGTCTTACAGCATTTATTTATGTTCATTTTTCTTACGACTTTTTTAGCACTCATTTACATAAATTTCACGCGTGTTACATGACGTGTGATACCTGAACATTCTGATGTCACGAAACTTATAAAGAAGGACAATATTCCACCTGTGGGACTACATTTTTGTTCACGTTCCCTGCCAAAATGATGCTGGAGCCTGAAGAACTAAGATAAAAATTTGTATGTATGAAACGTAATGTAATTCAGCCATATGACACTAACATTTTGGGCCTGGCGCTCGTACGGTGCTTGCCAAGCATTTGTCATTTTCGTGTAAATGTAATAGTAAGATTCGTCATTGCACGCGAAGCGTGGTAAGCTTTCCTTCGTAATCTCTGGAGTGTATTCCACGTTCGCAGTGGAAGGGAGGAGGGGGCGATAAGATACCGCCAAGTTCCATTGCGGCCCTGACCTTGTGAATTATTCCCCGCCGTTTGTTTTCGCCCCGCCTGCCGTGCGAGCACCTCCGCTCCAATTTCTGGCCGCGCGCACGCGTGAGCGCTCGCTGTTACGTAAGCGCTTTATGGCCACCCCATCACGCGATACTCGTCTCCCACCTTCGGAATACTCAAACTATTTTCCGGCGGGCCGGACTCGACTCCACTCGCATCGTTTTAGGGCAATGCATACGTCTCTAGAGGTAGAATACACGGTCTTTTTTCTCAATCCCTGATGTTTTTTCGCGGAGTATATGTGTATCATGATTCCGATATTTTCTCGCTCACTAATACTTACGTAGGAAAGAGAGAGTGTTCTAATGCTGCTGCGGAAAGTGGCAAAAACTTTTATTATGGGGCCCTGCTATAAAAAATGACAACGAAGTGACAAAGTGGTAGCAATTGTTTAATTCGACTGAAATTTAAAAGCTTTAGAACCTTACGGAGAAAATCCCGATCAGATGATTTATTTCGCATGCGCATGAAAACTATATCTTACTCGCGTACCATCCGATGCACAAAAACATTTTCAGCCACCACTCGCCATAAATCGTTGTTAGGTAATCCTGTATATCGCGTGAATTACTGGCTGTTACGTTATAGTTGACCGAATATTTGAAAGAATGAGCTACATATACACTTGTTAACACCAATCCGAGATCTGTGTAAAGTGATTTACCAAAAATCAATGAAGAGTACGTTTTATGTGTTTTCTAACTGCCATGTTGAGTTTACGGACAAAATACTCAGAAGTACTTGATGATAACTTATTGACTTGTGATTATAAACTTCTAACGGTATTACAATAATAGTACTAATCGCAAGGGCACGACAAAGCCTTAAATGTCAGTCTCGCGAGATGTTCAGTATCGCAGCCCGGAACGTTTGAAGCCAATAATTCAACGTGCAGATTGTGAACGGTCTGAAGTTCGCCGGCTGAGCTGTGTAGCAAGCAAAGAAATGCGGCTAGCAACTGTAGTACTGTGTGTAATATTTGTCTTTCGAGAAATTATTTATACTATTTGGGGCATTTTGATTGATAATTCTTCCTTTACAAGGATTGAGGGCCAAGGGCCCGTCCTGAAACTCGGAACACTTTTGACCATCTCATTGTAGGTCTACCCTCATTACGGTAGTCCGTAATTGTATATAAGAAATAATGCTAATTATGGTTAGCAATTGCTCTTCATTGGTCCATCCTGTTTATAACAAATTCTTTTGGTATTTTTCGTGTTCAATCATCTTTATAATACTTCATTTCCAGAAGAAGAAAAAAACGTAAATATTCTTTCCGTCGGACCCACCTCGATGCTGGTGTTCGTTAAGTACTATCAAGACAAAATAAAAGCTAACAGTGCCTGGAGTAATAAAAAATGTCGCTTACAATAATGCTCTTTTAAACCCACCAAATTACAACATGGCGACCCCGGTTGTTTCTGCTATTTTCGCCCAGCGTGCGGGGCTGGGCAGGGCACGCGCAAAACGCAACGGGCGGGACACGGAGCACGCAGAAGACGCGTGAAGCGTAGTGCGTGCGGCGTCTAATTGGTCGGAATGCTTAACGAGTTTTTGCGTGCCCGTCGACCTCGTCCTCGTCCTCCTCCGAGTCGCACGACCGCCCCTCAGATGGGTCGGATGGCTGCGCCCTCGGCAGGTCGCTGTCCGCGAATATTCGAGTGGAATTCCTGTCTCCGCGAACTTTGCTCGTAAAAAGTTTCGGAACTGTAATGATCTCGAGGTACAGTCGGCGACAGCGCGTTTTACTTTTCGTGGACGCGTTTTCTGACTCCCTGCCATTTCTTGCCATCTCGCGACGACAGATATTCGATGTTTGCGAGTCGAGAGAGGAGTGATAGATTCATATTGGCATGGAGGATGGAAGAAAGCGTTGGATGGGGGGAAATAGTAGTAGCTATAAATCCTAAAAGAAGTGTTGAAAACCGTTTGTGATGAAGTATGGTGTTGAAAGAAGGGGCCAATAAGAACTGTCTCCATAACTAGAGATCAAAATCGTATTTCCTTGCTTTTGTTCGCTTGTTCTGGAGTATTTTGGTTCTAAAGAACTATTTCTTTAAACCACAGTTGACTTAATAATTTAACAATCTTCCCGTTCGGCATTTCATCTAAATTAAATCATTAATGTTTAAATTTTAATATAATATTTACAACACTTAACTGCATCCTAAAAGTATGGTGTTTAGAAAGAGTTTATTAATTGCAATAAATGTGGTTATATGTACGTGGTTATTTGTACAGTAATGGTTTAGTTGGTATCGGTATAAAGTTGGTGGGGCTCCATAGGCATTGTGAAAACAGCAAACAACACTGGTAGTGAAATGAACTCTAAACAAATACTTGCCTTCCGATCGTGATTTACATTGAAGCCAGCAACCTACTTCTGTGAAAACGGTGACTTGCGTTTACAATTTAAAACTTCAGCAAAGCTTAATTTCGGAGGTTGCTGCTGTGGGGTTGCAAGGATTGCGGCCCCAAACCTATTTATTTTTTAATATTTCTCTGTAACCTTCATTAACAAATTATTTGGCGTGTTTGTGATACTCTCAGCTTGTAAAAATATTTTTTATTTTACCAAACATCAGTCAACCTTCGTCGCATTCTCCCAACACTTGGCTCAATTTTTAAATTGTCAACCCCTTTGTAATTAGCTTTCGTACCCTCCGTTAAAATCCACGTAGGTTGTAGCGGCAAAAGACGAACATTGTAGTAGTCAGAGGAAGTCGTCTGCAAATCTAAGTCATTCCATGCGATTTATCGTCTTCTAATGTAGTGCTAATCATGTTAGTAAATGTAGTACAATAGTTCTCACATTCAAAATTCGCATCACATTGCCAACATGTGGTAAAATAAATCATATCCAACCTCATTTTTTCAACGATAAAAACATTAAATTTATTGTCGCCTTTTCATACGTCGCTACAACGTAAACTACTGTAACGTATTAGCCAGCGTGCCTCGTGGCATCTATTTGGGGACGCTTCAGGATAGCCTAAGTGCCACAGGAAGACAGGTTTTTCCTAAAAGGGAAGAAACGCGGAAACGGGGAACCACAAGCTTATGGAGTTCGGCTTACAGAAGCTTTTCACTGTTATTAACAAGCCAGGAGTGGCGTACGTGAGAGGTCACGTGGCCTCGCCTAATAGTTAACTGAGGTTATAGGAAAGACTCGTTCATGGAGACCATGGGAGAAAACCTCGTGCGTGTGCACAAACTTGCGCCAAAGACGGTTGATATGCGATCAGGCTTCGCGAGGCTGGAGATACCATTAGTTGACGAAAAGGCGCCTGCGGACTTATATGTCCTTGAGTTGACTGCGGTTTTCACGGGAGCCATTGTTGTTGTACGCGTCTCCGAATGACAGAGGTCAGGTTGATTGCCACGATTCACGCCCGATTCTCAATCGGATAAGATCGCTATCCTGCGATCGAGGCAAACCAGCCGTGGGTCGCCAGGTAAACGACTTTGTGTCCCACCAGGCGTACCATCGGTCACGGAAGCTAGGCTTTGTTGCCAGCGCTTGAAACGTAAGGAGTGGACGAATCGCCACAATCAAAAACCATCTTCAATTTCCGGTTTGGATCGCTCCCTCAGATCAGGGGGATGTTAGTAAGTCTATCAAGGAGCTAGAGTTGTAAGGTGAAGTAGATTATTATAGTGTATATATTGTTTTGTTTTCTTGTAAAATATATTTGTTATCGAAACTCTGTGTCATGTGTCGCTTGTGAGTATCCATGACGTCACACTACCTACACTCAGGCTTGAGAGGCATGGTCGATATTCTGCTGAAATGAAATCATTCGTAAGTCCATTATGGTGAAAGGAGAGACATTAATAATGGAAGAAATGCAGATAAGCGCATCGTCCGCCCTCAAGGTTCGAAAAGGAAAGTGTTTAGGTAGGGAGTGATCGGGTAGTGGCTCCAGACTTCGGTATTTAAAGAAGTTGCTCCGTCTTTCTGCGTAGAAGTAACCTGAGGAAAGATAATCTCGGGAAATAAATGACAACAAAGAAACAATCGCAAACTCTGAATGCTTCATCGTGCATTTGATTGCTTCTGATTCTCCACTAAAGCTGGCTGTTGAATACCAACCGTGGCCTGTGCTCTGCCAATCTGCGATGCTTCAGTTGCGAACAACCAAGTCAAACACCAGTAATGTCTGTTTATTCCAGAACTTCGTGTCTGGGAATCGGAATTCGTTTTAACTTTCTCCGTAACGCGTCGCACTTCATCGCGAAAGTCACTCCGCGTCCCGGGGAGCCGAGGTATGGCTACAAATAGTTCTAAGTATGTGGATAAATGAACACGTATGGGAATACCCTTTTGAGCTAGTGGGAACTTAAAAAATTTGTTACATGTTCAGGTAGTTGGGTTAATTTTGTTCAAAAAAAAATTACTTGATTTAGGCAAATGGAGTCGTTAGGGATGTTAAATGTTTTAAATCAGTGGTTGGATTCGGGCTCTCGGCTCGGCGCCCAGTAACGTCATTTCAGAGAGCAAACATCAAAATTGCCTTCACTTATCTCAAAATAGAGATTGTGCTTACTTCACTCGCGTAGCTATTTACATTCAGTGTTTAGCCCTTTATGGAAATTGAATTATAATTCTACTCCCACAACTCGTTGGAACTACAATAATTCTTTTTAATTGACTTTCCCCTTTATGAATTGTATTTTACAAACCCATTTAGTATTTTATATGGCTAAATTAAATACGTAGATTATACATAGCATACGCATTACTACGCCAATTACGCGTGTTTCACTCGTTTCATTATTCAATATTTCAGCGTTTGGTAAAAAAAAAATAAATAAAAAATAAAAAACTGTTTGACCAACAGCGAATAAGCCAAGCAACGTGCGCAACGCGTCACTCACGGCGCGACCGGCCCGGCCCCCGCCCGGCCCCCGCCGCCTCTCCGTGTGTTCCGACCAAACGAGGGCCGAGTTCCGGGGGTGGTCGAGCGGAACGGGCGAGCTGGACTGAGCGAGGGCGCAGCGGGGGCGGGGCGGGGCGGAACGGGACGGAGAGCGTGGCGGGGGACGGAAGCAGACGGCGTGGGGCGGAGCGGAGCGGGCGGGAGAAGGGCCGGGACAGACAAGGACAGGGCAGGCGCGCCAAATTAACACGAGGTTATCATCAGTAGGACTCAGGTTGGCAGCGTTACAGGGGCAGCGTCCGCGAGGCTCACGCCCCGGCGCGGCGCGGCCGGCGCGCGCATCGGTGACCGCGGTTACGCCACGGCTTCGTTCCTGAACTCTGCCCTGCTCCCTCAGCTTTTATCATTCTTTCTCCTTCGCTTTTGACTAGTCTCTTCGACTGCGGAAGAGTAGGAGAGAAAGATAATGTATTACTGCGCAGAAAAAAGACGACGATTACTGGCAGAAAAATGAACTCGATTGACGAAAAGCGGGTAAATGAAGTTGCTAAATTTAGAAAAGAAATTCCTATAACACGTCGTGTAGCCAGAATCCATGGTTTGTGGGTCCTTGATTCTCAAAAATCGAATAGCGGCAAAACGTGTCTGTCTGTCCATCCGTCTATCTTTCTGTCGGGAGCGTGGCCCGTCTGGGACGGTGACCCACCGGGGGAGATGCTTGTTGGGGAAATCCCACAGACCGACGCGTAGATCGGCGCCGGATCCAGTGGAAGTACAACCGGCACTTCTCGGAATAATACATTTACTACACTAACGAGACGAAATACCATAGTAGTTGACGTGTCTCGATATATCACTCAATATTTCCTCCTTCATTTTACTATTGTTTCTCTCATCGTGCAACTTTTTACCGCTGTTTGTCTCTTATATATCTATTAACACTTAATTTTTAAGCATGTCTCTGCCTAGATTTTCTTATTTTATAGCATTTTGCACATAATCATAATCTTTTTTGGTTAAAATTTCATTATGTCCACATATTGTGTTTTACCCACATATCGCAACGAAATAGTGGAATGAAGCCACGAGTAACATCCGCATGTCGTGAAGGATCTTAATGGCTTTGTTGACCGACAAGTCCGAAGTTTCTACTGTAGTGGATTGGTCGACAAGTGTTGGGTTATGAGGACACTAAGGACACCACTACCTCTGTGAGAGTTGAGACCTCCTCCCCCGATCGGTTTTTCCTACTTGCTCTGGTGGGTCCTCGGCAGAGGCTGAAGAAATGCCTTTAAAGCGGGTGACGGACTGCGCGCGATCCTCCTTTGCACGTCCTGTCTCGCTGCCAACCTTCGCAGGTTCGGATGATTTGCTCCTCCGCGCCTGGTCCCCGACGATGTCGAAAGACCACGACAGCGCTGCGAGCGCGCGGGCCTAGGCTGAAACTGAGTTGACGTAGGATAACGACCTCGCTAAAGTCCCCTTACTAGGAGTACCTTCTCGAATTACAGGGAGAATGTGCGAACTCGATGCTACGAACACGTAGCTCCCTGCACCACTCAAAATTATTTACACAGCTGTTTGTTAATGGACAATGTTAACTGTAAACTTAAACTTGTTAGCGTTTCTTACGTTGATGTTATGTCGCAGTGTAAGGTATTATTTTTCCAAAAACGAAGTTTCATGTCTGTAGGATTAACGATGGAATTCGCTGGAGTTCATCCCTGTGTGGATGAACTTTCCTAGGCTCGTTCAAACGACTAAACTCTATCTGATGTGTGGCATTTAGCCTCAGTCTCAAGGTCGTGGAATTGCAATGGAGCGCCCTGACTACCTGATCTTCATTTATGGCAGAGGGTTATATGTACGAAGTGGATGCTAAACGGCCGGTTGAGGGTTTCGAGGAAATCAGCGTCAGGGCGAATGGGAATAACCCTACGAAAATCTTCCACTGAATCATTACTACAATGAAATGAAATTCTTTACAACACAAAAGGGGAAAAACAAACCGTCGTTAGGCCGATCCGGTGGCCGAGATCGCCAAGGCAGTAGTGCCGTAGTGATCTCGGACCGAAGAATCGCGAGTTCGAGTCCCGCTTCAGGTATGGTTGTACTGTGTTCGTCCTTTCACCCCCTATCATCATCACATCGTGTCATCCTCACAGTTACCATACCGTTACAATCAATAGTGCTCGCTGATGACCTAGAAGTTGATGCGACCTTAAATCCCCTCCCAAAGAAATACGTCGTTAGTAATGGAATTTTCATAAAAGAAGATTTTGGGCAAATGAGTTTCTTTTCCTTTGTTCATTAGCATACAAATTATGGTATGAAAATGTGTAGATACGTATTTGTGCCAAAATATATTTATGAGAGAAATATACATTTAATTCATTGTCAATAGATTTGAAATACCTATTTGCGGTATATTTGCGATCTATTTTGCTGTTATTATCGTTGACTTATTTGAAGAACGTGTTTGGTATTTACTTGTTTACACCAACCTTTGGCCCAGCCACATGGGAAATGTGGCCCGTTGACTCCAAATATAAACTCAACCTGTCAAGTGTGACGAAATAGACTTTTACTTATATGTATCTCATGTTTTGCGTGATGAATTTTCTGTTATACTTCAGGTTAGTTACTAATTTTTTCTTGTAAAATTGGCCATAATTAATTTTCCTATTATTTTGTAGAAAATAATAATGTGCGAAAAATCACGTATATTTTGTATGTCTAATTGTCTACTTGCTAGAATCAAATTACTTTAAACTAAAAGTAAAGTTTTTAGTTAAATAATCAACCACGTTCCAAACATGTTGACTGCATAGGAATCCGAGCCTGTGCATGTCGGGTTTTGCCGGGCAGTGCTGGAAAGAAGCGGCTGTGGTGTGGCTGATGTGCAGTGGAGCGAGGCATGTTGCGGGCCAAGTCGTGCCCGGTTTTCTTTAGAGGCAAGTCGTCGTCCAGCCAGCGATGACGCTGCACCATTTGTGCACTGGAACGGTACCTCAGTGCATTGCCTCCCGCTCGACGGAAATAGTTTCGCTAATTAGCGGAGACGACAGCAGAGCGTAAACAGTTTTCTACACGTATCAGATTGTACTCATGCATGAAGTGTTTCGGTAAATTATAAACAACGGAAAATAATATTTGGGAACGTCATTGATTTTCTTATTTTGGGTTGTGCTGCTTTCTGTCTTCCAGCCCCCAGAGTCGTATTATCCTATGAGCTAATTGGGCTCTGCACGTCAAGGTTCCGCAGATATCAAAGGTACTTACTGATCGTGAGTGAACATAGTAATATTGCTAAGATTTTATGAACGAGAAGTCAGTGAGACCCGTGAGAGTGAATCGCACAAAATATCAATCATACTATTAAATGTTTTGCCAACAGTTATCTACTCCCAACTACCACCAATGCCGCCGCCGCCGGTATAGAGTCGTCCAAACACATTCATTACGATTCAAATTCGCACAAACAGAAAGAAACCAGGTGGGATCAGAACACTGCAGTAGACGAGTATCTCGCGTTATCTCATCAGCCTTGCATGACGACCTTATCGTGTTGCATAGAGTTTGAAATATCTCGAAATATTTCTTTTCTCGATTTAGAATCGATTCCTGAAGAATTTGTTCCCAATAGCAGTTTACATGTTTGAATACGTGTTTAAAACTGTTACATACATGTTTAAGTAATATTAATTACACTTACTGAATGGCAATAACCGCAATTGCACGGGCTGGGAAAACGGGAAGGGGCAGGGGGATGCGATAGAACGCAGCGGTGCGAGTCGAGCCTGGGGGAGGGGGCGGGACGGAACAAGATTCAGCCGAACAGGGCAGGACGAGACGGGACAAGACGGGGCGGTCAGGACGAGTCGGG
>BOPP01000208.1:1601246-1626997 GCA_017312745.1 Gryllus bimaculatus
TACGGAAAGCCCTCAAACTGAATTTTCTATAATTACATGTATAATTAAATACTTGTTAGCGACCATAATAGTGTTGCCGTCTTCTCTATCCCTTTCGGTACTTTAGTAATCATTGTCCACAACTAGTATAACAACTGCTACAATTCCTGCAAGAGCTACAAGTTTTACACTGTCAACCTGTTTCCAGAAGTTAGAAATAATATAGACAATGCAAATAGAATGGAATGTAGTTAAATGTATTATGTAAACATATATTTAATTAATTCTGCAAGCTTGGTTTAGTAACATTACTTCACGATTACAAACGAAACAAGTGTAATTATGGATTTTAATGAGGTACATAAGAAGTAGTTCCTTGTGATTTGAAACGCAGTGAGGTAATAAAACAGAAAATTCTTGGAGAGGTTCGCCGTACTTCACGATTATGTCGAGCAATAAACAGGTGACCGGCGAGTAGCTGTAATCGGTGATAACATTTCCCTTGAGATCCAGGTTTTATCTGGTAAAGCTGTGACTCGGTCATCTTTCCAAGAACATTTGGCAGTTGATAAGATTAATATTCCGTATTTACCGTTGGCGAGTTGGTATCATTATTAAATATTAGCACCTAGTGCAGACATGAAAATATACCTTCATAAATATTTCTCATTTATACAAATACGATAAATATAGAAGCCCGATCTGACCTGATGAGAAATCAGTTTAACTAGCATGAAAAAGAAAACTCCTTTTGAGAGCGTAGGCTTCCGCGGCCGGAGTCAGTATTTACTAGGCTGTCCGGGTGACGCCGCGCCCATGGCGAAGGTGCCGACGTTTCGGTCGCCATTCTGCGACCTTCCTCAGGCATTACGCCCTGAGGAAGATCGCAGAATGGCGACCGAAACGTCAGCACCTTCGCCTTGGTCGCAGCGTCACCCGGACAGCCTAGTAAAAAACTCCTTTTAGTTGCTGAAGACGTTATTGCCAACCAAAGAATTTTGGTGAACGTAATGCATTTTATGCAATATTCATGGATATCATGCCACAGCTCCAAATCGCGTACAGTACGTAGCGCAATAAAAAATACTTTCATTCCAAATATTATTAAATTTTCAATGGTCAGCGGACTATCATCGTACATAAAAATCGGCTGCCGTCTGCCAAATTTAACTCGTCTTCTTTCGGTCTGTGTCTCCATACGTTGGGTATCAGTAAGAATCGATAATCTTGAGTGCGATTGCATGTCGTTCATAAGGCGCCAGTTTCAGGGCATCAGTTGACAATTAGGTTGCCTCGATCGTTTTCTCATCCAACCATCAACTCGGGAGTTCGTTGATGGGTGAAGAGAAAATGTAAAATTTAAGGGGACATTTCCCTTACTCCTCGCGTGATCGAAGTGTCTTTACATACATGATCAGAGCGGTACAAAATTGACTTCGGGCCTTCTGCTGTTGATAACGATGCTATTTCGGTGCTCTGCGATTTTGGAAAAATTTCGATTTTCAATATTTTTCCTGTCGAATCGATTTTCAGTCGCTTTTAAATTAACACAATTCCACACTTCTATTATAACGTCTTGATAAATCCATAAGTCGCGAAACGACTTCTTGATTTATCAAGAATTACCAATGCACGAGTGTTATTTAGATTATCTATTGACATTAATACTAAAATTATGCGTTGATACTATTTAATACGTCAAAACTATTCAATTAACAAATAAGTCTAAAAAATACAGTTATTGTAATTTTTATATATCAGTTATAACGTCTTAGTATCATTGATTTCACGGAAGTTCTAGAAAGTAAATGAATTTAATATGTTTCGTGTATATTCTAAAAAAATATTGAGCAACAAACCACATAAAATAACATGCAACATTACAAGAAGTATAAAAAAGAACTTTAATTAACAGAACTAAAAACCCAATTATCATTACCCCTGAAAATCAAAATATCTTGTCATTTTGTCATCTCTTCATTTGTAAATCATAAAAACTTGTGTTTTATTGGTTTTCATAAACATTATAATGGTTGTATGTGTGGAGAGTGTCGGCAATGCATATCTTGCGCAGTCCGTCACCGGTATCCGATTCGATCGCACGGGGCGCTTGTGCGCATAGTCTGCGGCGCGAAGTGCGTTGTCGGAGGCGCAGAATAACGATGCCGTTGGGTGGTACCGCAAGCATTCCGTTGTGGCAGCGACGAGGGGAAGCTTAGCTTATACTCTGAAGATGCTGACGACGGCGACGCGGGGCGGTCTGTAGGCGACCGCCGCCAGCAGCTTCTGATGGCGTCTTTATGGACCCACGGCGAAGGCTTGCCTCTGCTGAATTCCTTTGTGGATGCCGCCGTTGGCGCCACGGACGCTCAGGAGGGGAGTGAGGTCAATTGCGTGAACCTTCCACCGCCTCGCTGCGTCCTTCTGTCGTTTTGGATTGCTTATTGAGTATAAATGAACAACTTCCTTCTAGAATTCTGCTTTTCTGGACCTACTTCTTACAAAAATGTTATTGTTTTGAGGAAAGGTAATTTGATGGGAAACTATGAGAGAGTTATTCGTTTATACCAAAGTCGCTGTGTTTATTTCATCTCCCTCTGGGCACTAATTAGACAGTAGTTCGATAAATTATTGCGAGACGCTACAAAAAATAAGCACTTACACATCACACAATTAACAACGATCACGATGTACAATATCCCGTGGCAACCTACGTGTATAAACAGCCCTTCTTAATCAAAGCATATCATTTTTATTATGATCATAATTGAACCAAAATCTAAATAATAAAACAAAGTCTTGTTAGTTACACCATTTATAACTCAGGAAAGGCTGGACCAATTTTAATTATCTTTGATTTGTTGGATTCATTTCTGCCCCGCATAGCAGAGTAAGTATTTAAATATTGGAAAAATTCACGAAAAAAACAACAGAGAACAAAACTAAATATTCATGTCAAATGCAAGCCGCAACACTCGGCAGGATGTTTGAGTCTATTTCGTTAAATAACTCCTAAGCAAAGCGTTCTAGGGCATTAAAAACTTAAATATTTAAGGCGAAAGGCCTCAAAGAAATATATTCTCGTACTCACACATCTTCTTGAACATTCTATTTCATTTTTGCTGGTCCGGCGCTTCTCGATATTATAAGAATATAATATTAAGAATATAATATTAATGCTCAGAGATGTGCAGAATCTGCAACTAAATGTGTATGAGAGGGACAGAGATAGGCAGACACAGACGACACACAGGGAGAGAGAGAGCGAGAGAGTGAGAGAGAGTGACGGTGCAACAGACGGAGAGAGAAAGGGAGGCGAAGGGCAGAACAACGCCTGCCGAGTTCAGCTAATTGTAAAGAAAACATTATGATGGCGCAATACATATGAAAAAGATACCTACCTACGCAAAACACACAATAATTTTAGGCATGTACATGCGGTGAGTTCACGGGCATTAGGGATTTACATAGATATTTTCATGAGCCATGCTTCATTCTTTTATCAAACCTTTGACTTGTATGATTGATTCTCTTTTTCATTCTGATTTCAGTTTTAATAGGACTTGCTTGAAAATTTATGAATAATATCGCAGACTCGTGTCTTTAATATACAATACAGGTATATCATCTTATTGGGGTTGTGTTAATGATGATTCATTAAGAAGCGTCATTAAGATGCAAAAAATGCGACATTCACATTGAATTCTAATGTTTCATAACAACAATTGTTAAAACATGTTTAATGTGACTCTGTCGAGCTTCAGCCCTTCGGAGTACGTTATTTAATTTACATTTTACTACTCGATATCAAACTTTTTAACTGACTTAAACCAAACATTATTTCTACATTTTCTTATAAATTTTCAAACGGCATAATCTCGTTTTATAGTTTCGCCGTTATCATTTTAAGTTGAGAATACAATGGAAAGATTTGGAAAGAGTACTCTGATGTTAAGGGGGTTGAAAAATTGTTGTTGAAGAAGTAAAAATTATGATGGTAATGTTACACTTTTTCGGAGTGAGTACTATTCAGAAAAGAATAATTAGTTTATTGTCATTTAATTGCTTTTTCCGTTTTCTCGCCTTAATCGTTTCACTCCCATTTACTGGGCTGCTTTTTGTGTTATTGCTTCATTCCATTCGTAGTGCTATGAAAGAACTTCTTAGCTATTACTAAAATAATGAAATCATTTTATATAATACCATAGTCTATTATTTTAATGTTGCTCAAGTTGAGTTTGGATTACAATTCGTGATTCTTTCTGTAAAACGTGTGTGGCAAAATTTCCCAAATTCTTCTTCCAATTTTAATTATTATAAAAATGATCATTATGGTAAAAATATTTTAGAATGGGTGATTGGTTAACGAACAGTATCTGCTTGAAGACGTTCAACTGATCATTGATTCAAAGAGTAATCCTATATAATCATTTCACATTTTTATTCTATTACGTTATCTGCGAGGGCGTACAAATACGTCATTAGCATGTGTTGTTTTCCTTAATTTCCTGCAATGCCTAAGAAATTTGAAAACCTTTGAATACAGGGGTATCACTGGGCTTATCGCCCCCCCCCTTTCTTTCATGGCTGAGAAAGCCACATATACTGCCTCAAGTACCCTTTGTTAATGCTATTGATTTTTTTTTCTCTTCTCCTATTAATGCGTAGACTTATATTATTTAGATTTGTATACTTGTAATAAAAATATTACATTCTGTCGTGCTTTATCAGTGGCCGTGTTTTTCAGTTTTGGGGACATTTAAGAATATATTCGAGGCTAGTTGCTCTTTTCCCTTTTTAGGATTTTCAGAAATGACTGTTTATCGAGTTCTTATTTCTTGAGTTGAACTGAGGTTTTAGTTAACTAGCCATAAATATCTTTCTCAAAAATTGTCGGTTGTCTCATTTGTTTGCACTCCAAACAGGCCGTTAACTAATAGCCCAGTGTACTGAATAATGTCTTTTAATTTGAATCATTATGTATCCCAAAGAGCATTCAGTGCCGGCGTGACTTAGAGGGGTTCCACATAAGACACACTAACGGTAGTGTCTCGACGAGTACCCACTCTTCCGGTTTCCAGCCGGTCAGCATGACACTGGAATGATCAGATTAACCGTAGAGGCTAACGTTATTTTGCCAGCAGTCATATGTAAGTTTCATTTAATAGAGAAATAAATTTTAAGGAAGGAGCTACTATTTGTGATGTTCAAAAGAAATACTTGCGAGTATACGACCCGAGACGAGTCGAGAGGCATGGTAACAGCGAAAATGTTTGAAGAGAGGAGTTTGAATGTGCATTTCCCTTGCGGTTTTACCCGTTATAATACTTAACAATGTTAAATATTCAATAATCAAATTAGATAAAGGTATTGTTATTACCATTGTATATATTCATTTCACCGGGCACAGCATGTGAATGGAACGTGATGTTCACTCTGAATGCGACGCTATAAGTCAGCGACTGCTAGTTGATGACTCGTCACCAATTTCACATGCCTGTCTCTGCCAGCTGCCGACGCTGCCTTAACTGCAACTAGAGACAGTTACGTGAACGCGTCTTGTAAATGTTTTAACATCTGTTTTCCTAGATAAGAAGTGGCTACTAGTGGGACTCGTTACGAAGCACTACACACGTGCGCTGCGGTGGGCTATTTCATTTTAATATTTATTCCTTTTTTGAAGATTGTTTCTGAAAGGTTCAAACATTTGTATTTTATACCTGTGGCTCCCTGCAGGCATGGAAGCAATCCAGAGATCTGAATGAGAGGTTCGTTCGCTGAGAAAATGAAGGCGCTAATAAAGAAGATTTTTTTGAGAATCTGCTAATGATTTATTCACACCAAGTCTTCATTTTAATAATCTATGCGATAGGCAACTTATCTTCCGTTAAAAATTATTTTCAAGTCAATGCATGAGTTGAAGCACGAAATTCCTACATTCTTGAAAAATGTTGGACATTTGTTAACTCAAACGCCAAGCAACGAACCCAGTACTACTAAACCTTCGTTATTGCAACTCCTCTTCTAAAACGTTTCAAAAACATATCTCATACTTAAACGCTGTACTGTTTTCTACCTTTTCTAGTAATATTATTTATTAACGTGTTCTGTTTTAATGACAGTTATTCAGAATAAAGATGTTTGACAATTAGTCTCTCGTGGCAGAATTCTAATTGTGTATGTAGTATTCGCGAGAATGCAAGTGGAGTATTTGATATGCCAGGATGTCCTAAGTTCGAGTTCGCAGGATTTTGAGATACCAGTTAATGCAAAAACTTATTGTAGTCCTCCGAAACTCGATTTTTTAAATTTATTATTATTATTATTATTATTATTATTATTATTATTATTATTATTATTATTATTATTATTTAGTTTTGTGACGCACTAAATACTTAACCTTTTTGTACCTGAAGCCTCCAGATCACCTACAGAGGTGGTTGAGCAATCATTGGAGAGTTGGTGTGCGGGTAATCGTGAATTGGTGCCCCGCCGCCCCTTCAACCTGTTGGAGGGCTGGGGAGTGGGGTCGAAAAATTCCAATATTAATTATTTATATGTTATGTGTTGGGTGACGTTAAATTACTTCTCAGAAAGACCGCCTTCGTGGAATGAGCAGTGAATGAACGAAGATTTCGAAAGAGTGTAGCTTGGAAAGTTTTGAGAAACTCCCAGGATTCGAATTCGCTTTCGAAGAATGTGTGCCCCCGTCCCACATCGCGTTGTCGGGAATGCACTGGCGTTCCTCTTTGGGCCCCGTGCCCGCAATGCAGTAGCCATTGTACCGTTCGCTTTCTCCTCGCGCGAGGTGAATGAACGCACCCTCCACTCGTCGCCGGCGGAAGAAGCTCCGCGCGCCGGGGGAAGTCCCGTTGCGGACGCGGACGCGGACAGGGACTCGGAGGCGACAACGGCGACCGGCTCGCTCGCCTCTCTTCGCTCGGCGGAGAGTTGGCTCCGGCTCGGCGGAAACAGGAGGCTCCGAAATAGAACAAGGAGAGAGACAGAGAGAGAGAGAGAGAGGGACGACAGAGAGAGGGGGGACGACAGAGAGAGGAAGAAAGAGAAAGAAATAGAGGGAGAGCGAGGGAGAGAAAGGGAGAAAGAAAGAGAGTGGCACGAGGGAGAGAAAGAGAGAAAGAAGGAGAGGGGGAGAGAGAAGGAGAGAAAGAGAGGGGGCACGAGGGAGAGAGGGAGAGGGAGAGAAAGAAGGACAGAGACAAATAAGGACTGAGAAAGAGAGAGGACAGAGAAAGAGAGTGCGACAGAAAAAAATGATTAGCATTTTAGTAACGAAAGGCGATGCTTCTAATAATTTACAGCACTTTTTACTATTGTGGCCGTATCGCCAATAGTGGACTTTGGGCATCAGCCGTGTGAATGAATTGAGGTCGGCCTCTGCTTGGATTAGAATTCTAGAAGCCACTGAACTGGCCGTTTCAATTTACAGCACAAGATCCGTTCTGGTGGTCTCCGATCATTCCACGCCGAATTGCTGGGCGAGAATCTTGAACACCAGACCACGAAGTACGCGTGACAATTCGTTTCCTGTCCTCTCATATCTCCTACCTCAATCGTAAGATTCTGAATGTCCATAATATCCGTTCTCCGCGAGTCCGAAAAATTCCGGCAGCGCTTCGCAAAAACGCTTTGATGATGTGGATGAGGCCAAGGTTGATCGGCGGCAGCTGGCTGCGAGGACACTTGCGTCTTTGAAGCTGTCCGCTTTCCTAGGCAGGTGCTTACACTGGTGGTGATGGCTGGGGTGAATGATGAAGATTGATTATTACGGAATATTTAGGAATAGGGTATTAAGGAATATGGCTGGATCTAAGAGGATATATGATGGTATGAAAAAGCAACCACGCCAGATTCGCATAGTCAAATCCCTGTCTTTCGCGGGACTTTATCCGTATATGTTAACAAACAGCTAAAGCCAAATCAATAAAATGCAACAAGTGTAGAATATGCCGTGTAATTGGCGGGGTTTCAAATCGTTGCACGTGTTAAGGTAATTGAGTTAACGTATCAAAATAAACCCCAGTTCGATACCACCAATTTGACTACGTTCTCACATTGCAAGTGGAGGGAGAGGCTTCGACCTTCGGCCAAGACGAAGCATCCTTGAGTCCAGGCAACGCAAAATGTTCAACGTATTTCGCATCAAAAAACATATTCGGTTGATCTTCAGTTTGCAACCCGCGTGGAACGAGTATTTCTTCTTAATTGCCATCTCGCATTCCACACGTCACCCATTTATCCAAATCCTTTCTCTCTCTGTTTGCCCCCCCCCCCCCAGAAAAAGAGAGTGAGAATAAAAGAAGAAACTTCATTCGTGGACTCTCGTACCAGACCTCACTCGTCTATAACCGTAACTTTGTGGCTGCCTCAAATCGCCAGCGCGGCAGAGGCACGCAGTCCTCCGACAGCGCTGTGAACAAGTGGCGGCGGGCCGGTCCGGCAGCCGCGCACACACACCCAGCTGCCCGGCGGCCCAGCGGCGCACCGCACGCGGCCGGGAAGCGGTCGGGCCGTGCCCTTGCAATGACACGCGAACGGGACTTGCCTGCGGCGCGGCGTGGGTTCGAGCCCGGGAGGTCCGCCTGCCGGGATGGGGTAGGGGAGGGGGCAGGCGCCGGGCCGGAAGCGCGCGGACTGTGGGCCCAACTGGCGGACGGGAACCTGTCTTAATTTGCTCCCCTTATCGAAACTAGGGATGCGACCTGCATGGCAATGTTTTCAAAACATCCATGTTCTTATAAAATAATCGATGATTTTATAAAATAAAAAACTCCATCATAAAAAAATTCTTTAAAAATGATCGAATCACATAATTCAAGTTATGTTAATTGTCTTGATGATTTTTTGACTTAAGTTTTGTAAGTTAAAGCTCATTAATAAATGAGACCACTTTAAAATTAAATTCCCCCGCCGTTTGAACTTAAATTGTTTTAAAGTATGAGCATCCAGTTTTAAAAACATTGATGTTTAACATGCTTGGTTTTGGCGCGATGTTTTGTTAACATCGTTGTTATGATATTCAGCCCCAATCTTTAGAAACATCGATGATTTCTTCGTGATGTTTAATTGCTACTCAAAAGTACTTTTTCTTCTTCTAAAACGCCATTTCTAGAAAATAATGGATAAAAAGTGTGGAACATGAAGCATTAGTTTTTTCATGCGTGTTTGAACGATGTAAATTAGTCCACAAATCAATGTGCAGCACGCTACCAAAGTCGCTGGGCCCCCAAACGGGCTGAGGGAAGCGATAATGATTAAAGCCCTATTGATCGGCTTGATCAGTAGCGTGTGTTCATGGTTAAAAATACACAATATCGAATTTATATTATGACGTACTGTCAGTAAATGGGGTAGAAATGAATTGTAAAAACGCCCTGTGTCCGCTGTCCGTGCGCTCAAAGCACTGCGCCCGGCGCCGTTCGGAGAAACGGGGATGCGGGCGTGCAGCTCCTTCCGGGAGGGCAGGGACCTATTTCCAGCGCAGACGGGTGGCCGATCGCGTTTGAAGCACCGCCTTATGTCGCGCTCTGACCGACTTCAAAGGTACGACGATACGTTGCTCTCCTTACAAATCCTGATATTTTGGCTCCCGAGAATCCATGAGAACTCTTGGTGTGGGCGTGTTTCAGTTGGTTATAAGTTGCGTGTCCGGTTGCAAAGGATAACGAGTATTGGGATCGAGACAGACATTCTATTTATTCACTTCCCTTTCGACTGGAGTATTTCTGGGCTTTTAAATATGCAAGTGAGTAACATAAAATATTTGGTCGTTCTCACCTCTTTAAATATATCAATGGGTTATGAGAAGCGACGTTTGTTTTTATTTTTTATAAACATTCGACAACAGAGGCAATTTGACAATTACTACGGGGTGTCGGTGAATGATATATTCACGCGGAAATAGAGTTCCGCGTACATCATGAGGGTTCCCATCAAGTGGGTGTGGTTCAATTTGGCTTCTCATCTTCACTGTTGTGTAGCACGTCTACACCATAATCTTCCATCATTTGTGACTCATCGGGATCAGTATTATCATACATATAGCATACATATAGTGGAAGGCAATGGCAAACTACTGTGGACAACAGGAAAATGACTGACCTGAGAGCCTACTTTGTCAAGAATGCCCTTTATCATAATTGCACCTCATTTTGCGAAATGAAAACATCTATGACATAAACTGAGTTCTTATCTTATAGTACATGGGTGAGGAAGCCAATTAGGCACGTCTGCTAATTGTCAATTTCAGCTTCTTTTTTTTCAGAAATTCGTGGAAAGGGAATTTATTTTCAATTCAAGTTCGTTGTGTAGGATTTCCGCCGAGGTTCAGTGCATTTAATTTCGGGTTTTGTAGTATGGAGAAATAGAAGATGGAGGCGACGTAATTGATATGGTTGGCAATGTATTCGATGGATAGTACCTTGAGGAATTGGTAATAAACCAAGGGGCGTTGGTGATTGTCCTTAGATACTGGTTTTGCAAAATTTGTATTTTGTTAATGCTAATTGTTATTTATACTAATTGACATTATACCAGTTAGGGCATGCATATAAAAGAATGGTCTTGGGATGGGTTATCACAACCTCTTTTGAGAGTACTAAGAGTTTTTGAGAATTCAAGGCCTTGTTTCTACCGACGTGAGCGCAACTAAAAGCTAGGTACTGATACTTGTTTTGTTTCAACTATTTCCAAATGTATATTAATTATATGGTTGACGATTGTGATACATCGTGGTTTGGGTTTACATTCCTCGCCACAAACGAAATGTGAAATCCATTGCTTTCGTTAACGGAATTCGAAGTGACGAAGCAGTTGCTGCTGAAATAGGTGTTTTCCTCATGGAAGTTGTAAATTTTATTTCACAATTTTCTAATTCAAGAATGTGCCAGACATTGAAAATTTTACTTCCGTCATATTTTTATTTCAGCCGTATTTTACCCACATCCATACACATTCACCCTGATCCACTAGATCTAAAGAAGTATTGGAGCAAATCGTATAATGATTTGGTGAGATAAAATTTAGATATTTTTTGTCAGAGTACATAAAATTGTATAATATTGTGTATACATTTCTAATTACAATTTATTTTCGTTAGTTAAAATTATAAAAATGTATTATATTGTTTTGGAACAGTTAAAGACTTGGCATTTTTGATCCGTTATAACTTTTTGTATCTGTTTAAGTTCAAATAAATAATTATTTTTAAGACAATCATCTTTGTTGGAGTCGGACCAATCATATCACGGTATCTTGTCTTGCTAGGACTCCATTAAAGTCGCGTTCACTTACTCACTGCAATACTTCACTCGCAAAGACAAGACTCTGGGAAAGTAATTTATCATGATTTTATTTTAGTTGAAGAAAACAAAAAATTGACTATATACGAAATAAAACCTAAAAATATATCAACCGTCCGTAAGGGTAATAGAGTTTAAAATACGAAATGTGTTGTAATTGTCATTGATGCTTTTTTTTTTTTGTTATTTAAGGTCGCATCAACTTCTAGGTCACTAGCGACCACTATTGTAACGGTATGGTAACTGTGAGGATGACAAGATATGGTGATGATAAGGGGTGAAAGGACGAACAATACAACCATGCCCGAGGCGGGACTCGAACCTTCTATCGTTCGGTCCAAGATCGCTACGGCAATATTGCATGAGCGATCTTGGCCAGCGGATCGGCATCATTGATGCTTGTATAATGTAATTTATTACTATAATTGTTATCATTAATCATGTAACTGCCATCATAAACTGGAACTGCCCTTGAGATCACTAACAAGTCCGTGAGATTGAGGCGACCTAAAATAAACCTAATACATACACCATATTGATTTTTTAATATCATCATGCAGCTTACATCACGTCATGCTAAATATGTATGGCAATTCTAGGATTTAAATGCATTAATTAATTAATTAATTAATCAAAAGACATACGAATAAGTCGCGAAGAATTACACAAAGCCCCCAGTGTCAAATATAATCCTCCCTTCTTTGCGAAGGAGCTTATATTTTCAGCACAAGTAGCACATAGTAACGTAGTAGTTTGTCAGTCATTTGTCCTGCCTAGCAACAGGAGATGTTTTTGGGGAACTAAATAAACAGAGGTCTAGAGAGGTCGAAGTGAGCAGACCTATACAGCTTCTCAGAGCCTCAATAGCAGTAGTGGATAAGCTCTGGATATTTTTCTGAATATATCCATAAGTTCTGGATGTACTAGAACCGAAGTAATAAAAGCTCATTGTTAAGAAAGAAATTCAATTATTTTCTTAAGAGGAGTTGGCTGGTAGTCAGCTGGCCCATGCTTGGCATTGCTGACGATCGCGACGCTACAACAATCATTGTTAGAATCGCTTTGTTAGGCGATGTTTGCTGAATGCAACGAGTCATTTCGCGCGGAGGTGGGTATTCTTCGTGGCGGGAGGCAGTTTTCGGTGTATCATCCCGACAGCTGCGCCACTTGCGGGCCGAAGGAGCGTCTGGACACGGGCGCCGAGAGCGTTGCACCCGCCCCTTCCGTTCGCCGCGCCGGCGAACCGGCCCCGTCCACCGCCCGCAAATTGCCCCAGAATTCCATGCCGGCAATTATGTGGCTCGGTATTGCCGTCGTATGGTGTGGAAAAGGAAGTGGGATTCGCCGCTCCTTATCGAAATTCGTCAATACTGAACTGGCAAATTCGCCAAACTGATGGTTAGATCTTGAGTTTATGACATCCAGAATTTTAATTCAGCAAGACATCATCATGATATTTGGTGCTATTTTTGAAAAAATAAATGTTGGAAATATCGTGTGAGCTACATGTAGAGTTCTACCTTTCATATTCGCAAGGCTTCGAGATGATAAGATCTTTGATTCAAGACATCCAAAATTTTAGTTCAACAAAACATCATGGCCAAGACATTTGGTGCTATTTTTTTAGAAAATTTTGAAAATGTCATATGAGCTTAATATGCTCTTCAAATTCGCCAGGTCTGAAGATGATTTGATCTTTGGTTCACGACGTGCAAAATTTTAGGTCAGCAATATATCATCACATTTAATGTTCATTTGAGAAAATTTTCAAAATACCTTATGAGCTAATATAAAGTACTCCTCTTCAAATTTTGTTGAGCTACATCGATCGGAGAGTACACTTTGTCAAGAATAATTATTTTTCTTTTCCTACTTTTTTTCATACATGAAAAATAATCTGTTCAATTGTCAATTGATAGACTCTTCTTCAGAATTTATTCCAGGTGAGGGATCCACTAAAATGTGTCCGATTTGTTCTCAGCGTTATATTAAACGCTCGCCCACTGCAATGCAAATGATATCGCATGATTTACATGCCAAAAGTTGATTGCTCGGATGAAATTAAATATTTGAAATGCTTTGGCGATACTGTTGCGATCATTATACAATGTATACTGTATATAATGAAAAACAAAACATTCTATGTTTGACTCCACGCTCTTTATCACTACGCAAAATTCGATAGAAATACATGTCGATAATGCCGATGTCAATAAAGATATACTGTGTAGAGGAACCGGAAAGCATTGTAAATATTTGCGGTTTCCACCCTATTCATAACGCGAATTCGACAAAACATTTTTATTATGAGTCACCAATGACTGAGGGTCCTCTGAGGGACGTTCCGTAAGTTTAAATATTGAAGAAATAGAGTAATAAAGAATGAAAGCGATGTTGAATCGTCATTTTTAAATATGTATTTATTTTCCCAGGTTGATTTATTTTCCCTATTTTTATACGAATCGCAATGAAGTGGCTCAATGCCCAGGACTAGCGCCGAAGGCCACGTAGTTTCAACTCCAAGAATAGGAAAACGGTACCCTCGCTACTACTTTCTCGCACATGACGTAATATCTCTTACGAATAATTAAACCCATAACATCCATCTCAAACACAATTCAATCGTTTGGAAAGCTCGGTTGAGTTTCCTCCATCGTTGTTAAACAGTGCAATTACCGATGTCTTCTCTTGTCTTGTTATGTGCTGTGTGTTTTCGAATAAACATCTGAAACAGCCGCAGGCGGAACATTTGGGTGGTTAAAAAGAGGACAGTTGGGTGGTACCATGCAAAACCCTTTCCGTTCACTTGCTCTCTGTCAACTGTGCTGAAACGGAACCCTTAATGTCGGAGCAGAAAAGCAAAATGATGTAAAATTGACGAAACATTTATTTTCTGTTAAAAATATAGAAACTAAAAGGAAAAGTTTCACTTTAATTTAAAAAAAAGTATGGTAGTTTTAGAAGTTACTTAAAATGAGAATTAATAACCGGTTGGGGAATTTTTATCAGTTATATATGCTAAAACACACCAGAGAATCACTATCGTCATTACAATTATTATTATTATTATTATTATTATTATTACTATTATTATTATTACTATTATTATTATTACTATTATTATTATTACTATTATTATTATTATAAAGAAAAGCAAATTTCTACAATTTTGATTCAATTTGATGCGGGAACGCTCATTTGATGATATCAAACACTACAAATCAACTCTAATTTGAGTACTTTTCGCCTTGGACTTGGAAGAGCGCAATGGAATCGGAGAGAGGCGCGAGCCCCCCGCCCTCGTTGCCCTGATCTACTTGCTCCCGCCCTCTCCGCTTCTCCCGGCCCGCCTTGCCTGCCTGCCGGGTCTCCTGCCCCGTCCTCGGCCGCGCCGCGCCGCCCCGGGCGCCGCTCCGCTCGGCGCGAGACGCAAGACTGTGTAAAGCCGCGTTTTATGGACTGTGACCGGATGGTGGAAGTTCCAGCGCTGGTTTGGTTCCAGCTTTGGTTCCAGCGCTGCCACATGCTGCCTGCGAGCGAGCTGCCCCTTGCGGCCACTGCAGCCTTTAGACGCGCCCACAGATTTGATCCACATATCGCCTACACAGGGCGCATAGAAGGAATGAACTAAATATAACCATCACATTAAAATAATTTCACAACGTATAATAATTTAAAAAAATAATTTAATGACAAGCATCCTACTTGTCCACTCACTTGTCTAACCACCAAACTTATGACGCAAAGTAGGCTTCCCCGGACGCAGTCAATGCATTCCTGGCCATCTGGGATGAGCCGCGTCTCGGTCAATGTTACTGACGTTTCGTCAATAACATTGACCGAGACGCGGCTCATCCCGGATAGCCAAGAATGTTATGACGCAAAGGCACAATTCAAAGGCAAGGAGAGAAGTTCCAAATTTCATCCGCATTCCTCTCAGTGAATGAAAATCTTACCCACTCTTCGAGTCCATTGCAATCGTGAAAACCCTTCAAAATATGTTTTCTATCAGCAAAGCGTTGCGATATCACTGCGTGGTATTTGTAAAAGAATGTCGTCTCCCTTCTGCACTTGCCATGTCATCTGCACAGTAAATTGTGAGTGATGGCGAACCTGGGAGTTAGATGTGGTCGCTTCTTGAATAAGAGCCCAATTTGTGAATATGGGGATGTGCAGATGTTGGTGTTGGCTTAGGACGATAGTTTGTCGGACAGTCACGCACACAAAGCCTTTCTTTAATTCAATCGTGCTTACATTTTTCCAGAGTAAATGTGACTTATTTTTTAATCTAATTTTCACGTTTGTATACACAGTTTAAGGAATATAAAATTTTAAGTGTACTCTATCACGTGGAGACGAGCGAGAAATTAAATTAATTAATAGAACGAAATGTGTGTTGCCTTTCGGAGGCAAAACCCAGTGGTTTCTAAGAAGTCTACACCATGCTAAAACAGACCTCCTTATTTGAAATGTGTATCAATCGATAAAGAAATTCCAATTGATAAACTCATTGGATTTATCTTAACGGCCAAAGATACAATACTTGAAACGAAGGAGAAAAAGTAGTAGGGTTCCACAAAAGAAATTCTCCCTCTCTCCTTCTCCAATAGGGATTCCCAGAATATTTCTACGGTAACCACAGAATACTTGAGGAAATGCCGATTGTTGTAACTCCTCCTTAAGTTCAGCGAGTCGATGTCCCTTTGGCCCTGGTGGCCTCGGAGGCCGGGCTTTGTATTGGGGAGCTGCACCATTGGTTCCGCATTGTCGGATTCGCGATGGTTTCGCCAGAAATTGCTCTCGGCTGAGGTTAAACCTTTTACTCTGGACTCTTTCGTTCCGGCGCTGGTCAGAAATTGAGATTGTAAGAAGACTGGCCGTTCCAGCTTTCCTTCGTAACGGAAAAGTCTCACTGTTCGAGATAGTCCTGCGAGGTGAAAAGATGTTTTTTGGATATCTCGATTATTGTGTGACTCAAAAAGAAAGGTTTACCTGTGAAGATTCATTTGATGCTGCGTAAATCCTATTCTTCGTCTTGATATTTCCTTTCAGTCAATATTTTCCATGAGATTGACTACGCATGTCAACCTCTTCTTCATGCCACAATTTTCTTAGAAAAGTTTACTATAAACGACGAAAATAAGTTGAAAGATGAAGTTAATTCCTTTTCGAGTTTGGATTTGCAAGAAATATATTTCTCGTTCTTGCGAAGACGATTGTAGTATGTAAGAAGTGTGGCCCTGATTAACATAAAGGAAAGGAATTATTTAATTATTGAGATGTGTAAGAATAATAAGTGATTCAAAATTCTTTTAGATATTAGTGTAATCTTATTGCCCCGAAAGCACATTGAATAGTTAAAAAAAATTAAGGTCGCTTTTTAACCGCGTGGCCATATAGCGACCACTGTGATTATTGGCATTGAGGTAACTAAGGGAAACACTCAAGGGCAGCAAGTGTTCATGCTGAACACACACCAACCTCCATGCCCGGGGCGGGATACGAACCCGCGACCCAGCCGAGGTAATCACTGCCCGTCAGCCCTAGCAACCGCAAATATCTAGGGTATCATTGTTGTCAGATGTCAGTGAAAATTAGCTTCACACTTCTCCGCTTGCTATTCCGTGCCCGCGGAATTCGTACAGGGAGCTGAAGGCTGCAGGTTCTCTTGTGATAGATTATTTACTGTTTCCTGGCCGTTTGGTAGTACACTACTGGTTAGTGTACTCCCGTTTGTTCGTAAACTGGTCCGGTATTCGCCTGGTGTTGAGCGGAGAAACCACGGAAAACTACCGATCAGAGCACCGGCCACTAGAATTCTCCTCCAGACAGCGGTTGAATTCAATCCAACTACCCAGATAGTGTAGAAAATCCGCCACAGTCGTAACTCGAACCTAAGAAGACCTCCCGGTCAGAGGCACTGCAGTGGCATCAGTTGATGCCCTAAGCCACGTTCTCGTGTGAGGCTTTTGTGTTTTCGCTATGATAGTTTTTCACTTCTCTACGAATCTCCTGTGTTCCATCATCGTATTCCCCTCTCCTTCTCATCCTCCATAGTGTTAAGGTCATTTGCTCAGGGGAAAGGGGAAGATATTTCGTCTGTCGTTTTCGGTGAGGTGTGATCGTGTGATTACAAACATTCATAAGACAATTTGCCGTCCCACACTAAGGATACTCGGAAGCTTTTTCTGGCTCCTCTCGGCAGCGGCGCCGGAGATTCCCGGAAGCCGCTGGCCGGGCGGTTGCGGCGGCGGAGGCGGCGGAGGCGGCTGCAGCTGCAGGCAGAGCGGGCGCTGCGGCGCCGGCAGCTTCGCGGAAAGAACGGGACGCGCCAGCCAGCGGTTCCGCTGCGCTCGCCGCCACCATTTCCATTACGTCGACTCCTAGGAGGAATTCGAGGAACCACTGCTAAGGTGCTTGTCTCACTGCCTTCAGGCGCCTTGTTATTGTTCCCCCACTCTGACACCGAAGTGACGACTGCACCCGCGTTTTCGGAGTGTACATACTAAATTCGAACTAGCGCAGACTATGAGCCTCTACGTGCAACACCAAGATTGGGCGGCAGAAGACCCATGGCCGCGCCTAACTAAAGCTCGGCCGTGAACCCATAGGCCCATACGGAACGCCTCCCGGTGTTGCCAGTTCCACGTTGTTACCGGGGACTGGTCCGTCACTCCGTCACTAAGGAATGTCTAGATGGCTCTAAAGCACGTTCCCATGCCATGCGAGACGGCCGAACATGCTACAACACATAGGTAACCTACCATGCCTACGGGGGACTCAATCACGCTACTCGCTTTAGCGACCTCGACGGCGTGTGTTCGCACCATATTTTCTCTGAGTTTTTTCTCCTAGAAAATAGCAGCATAAAATACTTTTTCGATACCCATGGCAAATATTTACCGCATCACATGACAGACACGTATTAACGTGACGTTTGGTGGTGAGTTGTGAGCTCTCTCCCGTCCTCTCTGTTCATTAATTATCATCATTTTTCATTTCCAGGCTTTATATATCATGCCGGCGGGAATTTTTTACCTCTTTTAATTTAGCAATATTTCATATTATAGGTGGTAATTAAGAGTATAATCAATTTCTGTACTGTCTTTTACAGTTTGTGTCACAGAACTCTTCACATCAGAAGAACAACTTTTGTATATGTTTTAAAATTTCATTCAAAAGATCTTCTCCTATCTGGTACCAATCCATCTATTTTGTGTAATGTCGCAAATCCAAATTGTTCATTTTATGTTCCTCATGCATGATCACTTCCTTATAGCACTGTGGTAGTGAAAGGAATATGCCCTGGTGTTCATGACCGCGTGGTTGATCACGAAAAATCTTTGAGATTTCCGATTGCAATCGATCGAGATTAGATGGTAAAACGATGAAGAACCCATTCGTCAAGACATAAGCATCGAGAGTGATTTATTTTTCAGAATGCTTGAGATATCCTGCGCCCTCTACAATAAAACACGCTGTGCTCGTTTAGCTTGTTGTCGCTTGTAGCAACAGCCAGTTTAAAGCTTTGGCCCGACTTCGCGAACTCGTACGAAAGACTCTCTAAATCGTGGAGGATGGACGATTGAGGCAAAAGCTCGTCTCCCGGCCCTAGAGGTGGGAGCGAGAGTAGAATATGGAAGGGGGGAAGGAGGATTGCCCATGTTCCAGGACCTTTGTTTTCATTTCTACTCAAGCCTTGTTGAGTAGAATAGAAACGAAAGACAACAGCAGCACGGCACTATAAGACTCATTCCATGCAGCAGGTGGAGAGGTGGTAGTTTGGTGGAACTGTAGAGCACCCGCTACCAAAATTGGGCACCCTGGTCTACGAAACTGGTCGAAAGGACGCATTTCGATTGCCGACTCGCGGCGCTTCTTGTTCGGTTGGACCCTAATGCACACGCCAGTGTGAATCTAACGTGGATTAAGATAGCTAACGTGACTATACGAAACACATTTCCTGTCTGATGTCCAGTACATTTGTAATGAATCGTGTCGTACGTGGCAGCGACCGCAGCGAAGTGAATGCGAGTAACCGGCGCGCAAAGCTCCGAAACTGGGAGTTTTCAATTCGAAATGCTTCGAATAACGTACAATTCAATTTGACAAAGAACGATTAAACAATTCATTGCCGATTTTTTGACAACGATTCATCCCAGTTTCCATGTATGAAACTATAGTATTGAATCTTTTTTTTCTTTTCTTTTCATCCCAAAATGTATTGCATCAAAAGCGTTATAACATTAATTTGCAACTTGATAATAATATATTTTGAACTATAATAAGTATTCAAAATGCAACATATTTTTAGTTTTCATCGTCTAATAACATTTTAATATTTTTGTCGTTTATTCAGTACATTTTAATTAAAGATCATCAAAAACTTCCCCAAAAAAGTATTATAAAATTAAAATGACTATGAAGAAAAGTTGAAGAAATCTCAAGAGATTAATTGAAAAACGGAAATAGTTTTTAATTTAATAGTTTTCCCTCATCTGAATCGAAATATCTCTACTTGGCTGTCCATGAGACACCGCGTCTTCCGGACGGATTCCGGCCGCGGAAGCCTACGCTTTCATTATTCGATCGATTAATCGAATCGTAAATGTTTAAATAGGGTTCGATCATGTGCAGAATCGTCCATTGCCACCCCAGACCTCACAAGGAAGGTGTGGACACTCTGCACCGCACGTCTCTGCCTCTCCTACTCTGCGTGGCTCCCATCTCGCTTGCCTGTCGCGGGTGGGGAATCGACCCGCATTCCGGTTCTAAGGAAGAGGTGGCACAGTCCGTGGTTCGTTCTTTTAAGAAACTGTTCCGTCCTTCTCCTGAAATTGCTCGGAAGAATCCTCGGAGGATCAATAAAGCAGCCGGCCACTAGAATGATCATCGTAGGCAGTGGTCGGTCTCGACCTAGCTCTTAGGCTGGCGTCTCCGTAGGTACTCGCACGTCAAGACCTCCCAAGACGGTTAGTGATGCCACAGCAAAGTTACCGGACATCGATGTCCAAAATTAAAACATCGAAATTAATACCGCGTTGAGAAAAAACTATCGACGGTTTAAAACACGTATTTTTATAAAGTGGCTTAGTAAACTCTACCATTTACGATCATGCGCAACAAACTTGAATGAGAATGTGGACGTGTATTTATAAGTAAAAATTAACAGAAACCAACGTTGAAATCACCTATTCACGTGCGAAATACGAAGGAAATACGAGTGTGTCAAGATCATGTCGGGCAGAGGGTGGATATTCTGCTGGATGAACGTGGCACAAAACGCATTTATTTGGTTGGAGTACACTAAACTGACAGTGGTACTATGATTTATTACTTTATATTTTGTGATTGTGGATATTTTTTATTCACAGAAAAAACATAAAAATATCGCGAACAAAATCTGGGTGTTAAGAAAGCGGCTTTGATGTATCGATGTTGCATCTTTACTTGGAGCTCCGAAGCTTCAGTTGCGGACACTCGTCCACGGATGTTAAATGCAATTTGTGTTGCTGGCTGGGGGAGCGTTGAAACTACACCTTACTTTGGAGCATGCTGGTGTTGGGGAGGTCGCGGGCTCTGTCCCAGCAAGTTTCCCTGATTCGTTCAACGCTTGTGTTTGTTGCGCCTGCCGGAATTTCGTAAATCAACTGCCTAGGTTTGCCTCCACAGGTTCCCGTGGTTTCTCTCCTAACTTCCCGGCAAATGCCGGACCACTATCGACCGTATCTTCACATCTTGTGGGCACTAAATACAAAAGCCGTGGACACGCCTTATTCTCCAATTTAAATATAGTGGCGCTTCAAGGTCACGAGCTGGTTGGAGAGGGGTCATTTTCGTACAATCGGGAGCCCCAATATCAAAACTTAAAATCGTAACAAAACTCCCGATTGGATGGCAGTGTCTCCTTGTGCGTCAAGCTCGTGACTTCGAAGTGCCACTGCGTTTAAATGGGAGTATAAAAGCGACTATGGAATGAATAGGTGTTCCGTGGGAATCCGTATTGAAACCGGGCCGCAGGATGTGGCGGGCGAGGAGTGAATGGGGCCGTGTGCTGGGGAAGCGCCGCTCGCGTCGGCGGCGAGCGAATGAACGAACGAACGAACGGGCTGCGGTCCTTGACCTCGAGAGCGCGCCAAGTTCAAGGCCACATACCGCGCGGGGCCCCACGGAAGGCCTGGTGGGGCCGGGGCCGGGCCGCGGCCGGGACAGGTAGGCACCGGGCGCGCGCGCGAGAGAGAGACCGGAGACCGGCCGCTCCGCCGGCGCTGCCCCAGACAGGTGGTTGGCCACTGGCCGCCGCGCCTGACATACTCTGGCCTGCCTCGGCCGCCAGGAGGAGGGCTGGTGGCCTCCTGATGCACGCCATATCGCTGCGTCGCTCTCTGCGATATATCATTATTTTATTCTATTTTGCATTGGGTGAACGAGCCTTCAGCGAGGGATTTAGACATTTTAGTGGGTAACACTTTGCTAACAATGGACAAAAAACAAGGATCAAGCTAGGAATGGACCTAGTATTGTAGAAAAGTGTTTCCGCAACTACAATTTTAGTGTATATGGCAGGTATTCCGTGCTCTAGGTTTAGTAGATCTGTGAGTACAAACGATGGTACTTTTGTGCTGATCTGAAAATCTTCCACGTACGGTTTGTAAATGTGCGGCTTATCCCTAAATAGTATAGGTATATACGTATTATTGTTTTGTAGTCAAGAAGATTGCCTATGCGACGAGATTTATGGAAATTGTGACTGTTCATTTTATAACTTGTGCTCAAACGCACGATAAATTACAATTCACTTCAGCAATGGCAGTGTACGAACGTTGTGAAAACGTGTGTAAGATATTTTATTTAAGCAATAAGTACCAGGGTAGTGAAATTTTCGGAATAAAATAATTTTATTGTGTTAAACATGTCCAAACAATAGTGCTTGTGCAAAGGGATGAAATCAATTACCGTATTTTCGAAACATTTTTTTTCATTTTTATGAATTCTATTACTGTCAATTGTCTCAAAGCATAACTAATGCAAAAACTGGAGGAAGTATCAAAGCCAGAAACACGTGCGTGGTAGCTGAACATACCTTACAGCAATATTGTTAGTAATTTTTTGTACCTCTATACTTTTATTAAACTTCGTTTTATAAAATTGTTATATTGTACGTGAATTGCTTACGTTTTATTATCTATTAGTGTTGTGAATTTTGGAAGTTACGTTTCCATCACTCGCTGGAGCTGCAACCGCCAGTTGCTGGGACGCGGCCGCCACCGGCCAGCACTAATCCGAAGAGGCTCGAAGTTTTACGCCGTCCCTCCTTTAGTGGGGCACCTTTTCCTTCTTTGCGGGTCGAGGCGGGTCGAGGCGGGTCGAGGCGGGTCGAGGCGGCGCGAGGCGGGCGAGGCGGGGAATGGCGGGCGAGGCCGAAGGGCGAGCGGGGCGAGGCGGGGCGAGCGGGGCCCGAGCGGGGTGAGCGGGCGAGCGGCGATGCGCGGCCGAGGCGGCAGAGCGGCGAGGCGGGCGAGCGGGCGAGGCGGGCAGCGGGCGGGCGGGCGAGGCGAGAGGCCGAGCGCGCGGGCGAGGCGGGGCGAAGGCGCGGCCGGGCGAGCGGGCGAGGGCGAGCCGGCGAGCGGGGCCGACAGGCGGGCGGCGGGCGAGGCGGCGCGAGGCGGGGAGCGCGGCGACACGCGAGGCGAGGCGCGAGGCGGGGCGACGGGCGAGCGGGCGAGGGCGGGCGCACGGCCGAGGCGCAGGCGCGGCGCGAGGCAGCGCAGGGCGAGCGGCAGGCGGGCGCGAGGCGGGCGAGGCGGGGCGAGCAGGGCGAGCCGGCGAGGCGAGCGGGCGAGGCGGGCGAGGCGGGGCGAGCGGGCGAGCGGAACCCCCCGAAGAAGCGCGTGAATGGCGCGCGGGCGAAGGGAGCGGGGCGGCGTCGTACATTTCGCTCGGACGCAACGTTATTTCCTGGCGCGCTGAATGGGCTCGTATTTCCGGCGCGGAGAGGCTGCGTGTGAAATGTTGGCGCTCGTGGCGACGTCAGGTGATTTCCGTCCGGCCGTGAAACGCTCGTTCCTTTTTTTTATCTGTCTGTCTCTCTCTCTCTCTCTCTTCCTTCTCACTCCTGTCTCTCGCTCTCCCTATCGCTCTCTCCCTCTCGTTCTCTCTCTCTCCCTCTCGTTCTCTCTCTCTCCCTCTCGTTCTCTCTCTCCCTCTCGTTCTCTCTCTTTCCCTTACGTTCTCTCTCACGCACTCGTTCTCTCTCGCTATCTCTGTCTCTCTCTCTGTCTCTTTCTCTCTCTCGCACTCGTTCTCTCTCGCTTTCTCTCTCTTTACACTCTTCTTCCTCTCCTCTCTCCATTCTCTCTTTCTTCAAATGACACATCACTTGAAGTTCATGTTCAAATGAGCGTTCAAGTGACAAGATCCTTGAATTTGGTTCGGTAGTATTTTCGTAACAGGAAGCGACAGAATCGTCTTGATGCTGTACAAAGATGTTACATTAATCAATTAAATGGATATGAAGAATATGAAAAAAATATTACTTAAAAATATTTTAGTCATGCGTGAACTACATGTTGAAATGGAAACCAGTGCTTACGCAAACATTAATTTTTTTTTTTTTTTCAAAGATATCTTTCATCATGTTTTCGTGTTCAAGAAACTACAACAGCTGCGCAGTGTTCCTTTGGAGAGAATCAGATAACATATGTAATTCACTATCAGATATACTAAATATATTCGTTATAATTGTCCTTTTCGTGGGTTTCCTGTTTCTACAAATAATTTGAAATGCATTGATGACATTTTCACATTGTACCAGCGAGTCATTTGCACGCTATGTTTTATATAAGTATTTAATTATATATGTAATATGATGCTGCATGCGTAAAATGAGTGATGTTTTGATTAAATGAAATTAAAAGAAAGTGGAAGAAAGTAGGGAGATTAACTGGTGAGAACTACATCCATTCGTTTCTCAAAACATGAACCATTACTGCAGTACATCCTCGCTAAGCGCTCTTGTCAGGTTAAAGTTGTCATGCATTTTTTCATTGTAAATGAAGTGCATATGTCACTAAGCATAATTACTAATTGAAGATAAAATAAATATGCCAATACATTATTTAAAAATTACATTAAAGAGTCGATTATGAATTGACATGTAAGTAATAACGGAACAGTGAGTTCAAGTGAGCTTCAATGTTACATCTGTGATTGCCTTGAGTCACTTCACCTCTTACGGGCTGCATTACTACAAATATTCGATTCTAGGTTTCCGATACTTCAGACATTCCGCTATCTAAACGATTTTTAAGATGTAGCTGAACTCGCTTAGACATTAGGGGAGCGAATGCACAATCTCTTGCGGAACGTCTCGCTCCACCACACGCTAGGCGCCACATCGCAGAGGGGCTGTCGATATTTTTTCCCATCCGGCTTGCTCATGGCTTTGTTCAGAGGTAGGCCTTCTGGCTCCCGTGAGGTTCGCGTTTTCTTCTTTTTTTCAGTGTCATCTGTGGGAAACAGTCTTCAACAGAGATGAATCAACGCCCCCTGGAAACCGTGTTAAACGTCCCGCGAAACCTTGGAACGCGACGTAGTCCTGCATTGTGCTTGTCGAGGTTGTAGTTACGTCACAGTATCACGAGTTTTTTTTCGATTCTCTTATACACTTTTTGTAAACTAGGAAAGAAGTGCGCTCTTGCAGGAATTGGCTCGTTCGGCGTAATTGGGAGGACACGTGACCATTGGTTATATTGTATACCATATTGAATTAAACGAGACTCATTTTATTCGGGAGCAGGACGACCAAATCCACATTCACACACACCTGAATGAAGATTCGGTTGTCCTTCTTTCGATGTATGGAAATGAACGATAAGCGTGGATTCCACTATCGCAGTGATTGGAGCATTATCTTGTGTATCAGCTGATATTTGTAATATATTTTAACTCTACATTGATGAAATTATTTACTAATGATTTACAAGCCTGGTTATTTTCCGTTTTCTCTTCAAGGTGTTCAAAACGGTAAAACACCCAGGGTCTTACTTTCCATTCTTTTTTCATCGCCTGAAACATAGATTAGGAAATGCCTGTAGCGTTGTATCACCACTCACGCGGACGGTTTCCTTTTTGGACAGAAATCAATGTCGTTTGCAAGTGTCAACAAACGCTCTTGATATCCAATTTGACAGGAAAAATACATTGAAACAGTTCGTTGTTATCTCTATCAGTGAAAGAAGAAATTCTTCAAGAAACATAAATGTAACCGATCCCAACCTTCACTTAACTTTCAAAAGTCGGTCACCTGTAAAATTATGCAATGCAACGATCTCACTCCGTATGCGAACAATACAGCTCTTGCGGAGGCGAAAGTGCACGGCATGCCGGCGGTAATGAGGGCGTCACGACTATTAAAGTGACGTAAATGCTTGCGTTCAGAAACGCGGCCAA
>BOPP01000208.1:1628652-1651480 GCA_017312745.1 Gryllus bimaculatus
CGCCTCAAATTCTTAGCTTCTCAATTGACTTGGAGCAAGTTGGCTCGCTACAGAACTCCGGCTCGACGTTCGCGACGCCCCCGCACTTACACATTCCTATTCGGTGCCTCCTCTTGCAGCTACCGCTCCCTCCCTCTCCCCTTTCCGCCCCTCCCACTCCACCAAACACGTCTCACCCCAATTCGTCTAGTCAAGCCGCTACCTAGCTATAGCGCTGTCCCATTCGCGAGTGCCCCGCATGGCGCCCTTCCGGCATTCCACACACGCGCCAAATACGTTCTACTCTACCTGCCCCGATCAACACCGTTTCCGTCCTTACCCGCCTGCAGTCATATTCCCTCTGCAATCCTATTCCGCCCTTTCGGCCTCTGTCTACGTCTCTTCTCCTGCCGCCCCTGCTCGAACTCCGGCCTGCAATCGCCAACCCCGCTGCACACTCCGCCCTATCAGCTCCCTCCGCCTCCGTCGCCCACACCCCTTGCCCAAGCCATCGCCATCGGCCCGCGCTTTCCCGCCTCTGCGCATCCCCCGCTCCTCCGCCGGGCACCTCGCAGGCCCGCCCAGCTCTTCGCCCTATCGCCCCTGCCATGCCCACCTCCCACCCCCGCCCCCCGCCCGCCCCGCCCCGCCCCGTCCGCCCCGCCCGCCCCGTCCGCCCCGCCCGCCCCGTCCGCCCGTCCGCCCCTCCGCCCCGCCCGCCCCGTCCGCCCCGCCCGCCCGCCCGCCCCTCCGCCCCCCGCCCCGTTCCGCCCACCGCCGCCCCCACGTCCGCCCCGCCCGCCCGCCCCGTCCAGCCCGCCCCGTCCCCCCGCCGCCCCGCCCTGCCCCGTCCCGCCCCGTCCGCCCCGCCCCGTCCGCCCCGTCCCCCCGTCCCCCCGTCCGCCCCGCCCGCCCCGTCCGCCCCCAGTTCCGCCGACCAGCCACGCGTCCGCCCCGCGCCCCCGCCCCCGCCCCCCACGCCCGCCCGCCCGGCCCCGTCCGCCCCGGCCCCGCCCCGTCCGCCACCGCCCGCCCCGTCGCCCGCCCGCCCGCCGCCGTTCCGCCCGCCCCGTCCGCCCCGCCCGCCCGCCCGCCCCGTCCGCCCCGTCCGCCCCGCCCACTCCGTCCGCCCCGTCCGCCCCGTCCGCCCCGCCCCGCCCCCGTCCGCCCGTCCGCCCGCCCCGCCGCCCCGCCCGCCCCCCCGCCCGCCCCCCGCCCGGCCCCGCCCCGCCCCGCCCGCCCCGCCCGCCCCGCCCGCCCGCCCGAGCCCCCCCGCCCGCCCCGCCCGTCCGCCCCGTCCGCCCCGCCCGCCCCGTCGCCCGCGCCCGTCCGCCCGCCCCCGTTCCGCCCGCCCGCCCCTGTCCGCCCCGCTCCCGCCCGCCCGCCCGTCCGCCCCGTCCGCCCCGCCCCGTCGCGCCCCTCCGCCCCGTCCGCCCCGCCCGCCCCGTCCGCCCCGTCGCACCGCCCGTCCGCCCCGCCGCCCGCCCCCGCACCCCGCCCCGTCCGCCCCGCCGCCCCGCCCGCCCCGATCCGCCCCGCCTCGCCCCGCCCCGCCCCCGCCCGCCCCGTCCGCCCCGTCCCCGCCCCGCGGCACCGCCCGTCCGCCCCGCCGCCCCCGTCCGCACCCGCCACGCCCCGCCCTGCCCCGCCCGCCACCCGTCCGCCCCCGGCCGCGCCCCGCCGCGCCCCGCCGCCCCGCCCCGAGCCCCCGTCCGCCCCGCACCGGCCGGCCGACCCGTCCGCAGCCGCCCCCGTCGCGCCCCGCCCGCGCCCGCCCCGGCCCACGCCGCCCATCCGCTCCCCGCGCCCCCGCTCGCCCCGTCGCCGTGCCCCCCGCCATCTCCGCCCAGAGTCGCGCCCCGTCCCCGCCCGCATCCCGTCCGCCCCCGCCCCGCCCGCCACGCCCCGCCCGCCCGCCAGGCGCCCCCCCGCCCCGTCGCCCCGCCCGCCCCGCTCCGCCCCCGCCCGCCCCGCCCGCCCCGTCCGCCCCCAGCGTCCGCCCCCGGGCCCGCCCCGTCCGCCCCGCCGCCCGCGTTCCGCCCCGCCCGCCCCGCGCCCGCCCCGCAAGCCGCCCCGTCTCCGCCCCGCCCCCCCGCTCCCGCCCCGGCCTCCGGCCCCGCACCGCCCGTCCGCCCCCGCGCACCGCCCCGCGTCCCGCCCCCGCCACCTCTCTCTCTTTTCTCCCGCCCCGCCTCGCCCCGCCCGCTGCGCCCGCCCTGCCGCCCTCGCTTCCATATGCATGCGCACCCGAAGAGCAGCGGCGGCGGAGTTTACGGCCTCTGTGTTGCAAGGCAGAAGTTTATTCCTTTCTGGGATGCTTCGCTTCTGTTTGGTTTGCTCATAAATTTCGAGAGGTGAACTTCAGGGATCGGCGCGCCAGCTTTCGTGCGGCGAAGTTTATGAACAAGTTTTAAGTTGATGAATGCCCTACATCGGAGAGCCTAATAATGGTTCGGACCTGTGATTTTACCACACGCAGTGAATTTTGTGTCGATCGTATAAACACCATTTCATGTATGCTACATGATTTAGTGCCTGTTATTTTCCTGTCTTCTTTTTCTCCGGGAATAATAACATACAAGGATACAGAAATCTTTCTTCTTTACACTTCAAGCCAAGTACTTTATGTAATTTGTTGAAATTGAATTATTGAAATTAATTATGCAAAATGTTTTGCCGTAACCAATTGGGATGTTGGTCTAGGTAAGTATGGTGTCGCATAGATAAATGTACACAAGTCTTTCAGCCAGGCATTGGCAGACGTTTGTTTAAAAGAACGAACTTGCTGTCATACCATATTGGAAGTTACGTCCGCTTAACGCCTTGGTTTTTTGTCGATAAAGATAATGATCCCATAACGAATACTATCCATTAATATTAAATAAATGTGAGAATCCTCTAAATCGAACAGTAAAATACTGCATTTTTGCTCAGGCAACATTTTTTTTATTGGGTTAATGAGATTAATCAAATACCAACAACTTGGTTTAAACATAGTATCACTAATAACTCTCAGCGGTAGGTTTTTAAGTTAATTCACAAAAAAATCTGTTCGTGATGCGAATAAAAACTAAATTAAGAATTATGTACGTATGTACTAAGTAAAAAGTGTGAAATCAAAATGTGGGTAATATGTACTACGCTGGAGCGTCAGTTCAATATAAACCACATTTTACTTTAACTTAGCTAATTCGAAATATATTTGATACTTTATGAACTTACACCAAAGCTCTCCCTAATCAAAAATGTGAAGATCATTTAAATAGTGAAAAACTACAATTATGTCATAATTGTTAATTAGACAAATGTGAAAATCAGTGTCACGACCATTTTAGAACGCACTAGGTAATTTATGTTTTGACGCTCACACGTTGTTTGTCTTGAATTGTTGCTTATCATTTACACCAGTTATTCATTTTTACTCATCGTTTTGCTTTTAAAAAATTCTCAAGAGTTCTACTCTGAAATCGCAAAAGCGGTACGGAGTTGACAATTTACACGAGTAGGGTGCGATTTAGGATCCTACTTGGGCATGGATGGTTACCCGTGATTATTTGCCGGTTGGGCACTCTCACCCATCATGTGTCCGCTTTCCAACCTGAAACATGTCGAAGTCCCCAGGCTGCGCACAGTACTGATCTTCATGTAGTAATACAGAGAGTAGCACGTCGATCCCGCCATTTTATGTCCAATCGTCAGGAGAATTGGAACTATGTGGTATTATGTGTGCTGAGAGCGATGAATCCATCTCAAACCAATGTTAATAGTCTTGAAAAACTCCATAATGTCTCCAATTGCTACAATTTCACTTCAGCTTCTGAATGCTGCCTGGCAGGGCTGTCGGGAGAGAGGATATTAAATGGCTCAGTATCTAGGGCCAAAGCGGGCGCTCCCTAGACGATACGGCTCCGTGGGTGCTGCGTGTAAAATATAGCCAGACCATTGAGAGTAAAACGGGGCCGGGAATTCGGCTGGCTCCGAGTCCGTCTCTAGGAAAACCACTTCACAGAAGATTCAGACGAGTCCTCGTGAGGACGGGCGATCCTCCCTACGGCCCCCTGGCTTCCGCCGCTGCCGTGCCATTTGGCGGAGGCGCCCTCGGGGCGTCGCGGGCTCTAATGAGCCGACGACGGCAGCGGCGGCGGCGGCCGCGCCTCAGACGCCGCCACGTCTCGCGCGCTCGGCGATTTTTTTTATTTTTTTATTTTTTTATTCTTTTCCTTTTTCTTTTTTTTTTCTTCTCTGACGCTCACAGAGCCCTTTTCTTCTTTGCCAGAGGTGAGTTTCTCGCGGTGGGCGGCCTCCTCGCCTGTCAGGCTTATGCTGGTAAGTTGGGCCTGTGCCTGGCTGCCTGCATGCCGCGCCGCCGCCGCCCGCTCGCGCGGCGCACCGCCCGCCCGCCGCCGCCTGCCTGCTTTGCGCTGTTGCTATCCCCTTGGCGCCGGCGGTGGCGCCCACGCCGATTCTTGCCCAGAGAGCTGTCACTGCGGGTGTTCTCTTCCGCTTTTGTTATGCAGGCGCGCGGTCCATGCGCTCGTGAAACAAGGCTGGCACGAAAAATTGGCCATTTGCAGGGTGAATCAAAGCGGAAACATTGCCAAAGGGTGGAGATATGTCAGCCTAAATTTTATTGAATTCCAGTCCAAAACCTAAAAGGCGGTGTGTGTGTGTGAAACAATGCTGCCATGAAAATGCCGTGGAGGTTAGTGATGCGATATCAACCATAGAACATCGATGTATCTAAACATGGATGTTAATTAATTCATCAACCAAAATACATCGATGTTTTTATGCATCAGCATTTTTTAGCTGGTTTAGTAATCTCCAACATTAAATTCATGCGCAATCCACTTTAATTTGACAGTGGCCTTATATATTAATTTACAATTACAACTTAACCCAAAATACAGTTACAAAAGTCTCTACGTTAGAAAAAAAAGATGAAAGACAGAACATCATAATCATCTCGGGCGAGAGATATTGTCGTCCATGGGAGCAGTGCAAAAATACACATATTATTTCATATTTTAGCTTTTAAAAAATTGTGATTATGATTCTTTTTTTGAATTCATGAACAAAACATCAATGCTAAAAAAACATCGATGTTCAAAAACATCGGATTCAATATTACGATGTTTAAAACATCGGTGTTTTATAGAAACAACTATATTTTGAAAATATTGACTTTGATGTCCCATCTCTACTAGAGGTGAGACACATTTCTCGTTTTCTCGAATTTGAATTTGAAAAGCTCTGAAAGATTAGTGTTGTACGCAGTTATGGTTCGAGGCCGTGGTAATCAACCCTGCCAATAAAAATTATGCGAATGCATGTGTGGCAACGAAACAAGTCTGAAACTTCAGTTCCAAAAACTGATGCGAGAATTCTACATTTTCTCTTCATTGAATTCAAGACCTAAAATGGCCTCGAATGATACGTGTTGATCGCAATGACAAGCCAGACCTTATATTTAACGCTAGAGCGCATTGAACAAATCCCCTAAAAATGTGGGATGCGATTTGAGTAAGAAACAAATTTGAATTTTTTTTGTAATTATTTTGCAATTACTGCCCGCTCAATATTCTGGTAAGTCAGAAAATATTCTCTTTACTTCTCTCGTTTCCTCATTTCTTTTGTAGTATGCGGTTACATAAACTTGATTTTCGGAGATAATTTAAATCTTGTAGATAGCATTAGGACGGTAAAATAATGTGCTACATTTGTTGTGTTTCTGCTGCTCTGGGCACGCGTTGCTTCCTGCTTCTCCTCGTGGCGGTCCAGTGCGAGCGACGACGTGCAATTTCACTTTCCGAAGTTTGCTGGCGCAAGAGCTCAACTTAAACTCTGGGCCCGGCGGTGCCGTACTATGAATATCCTAGTGCGGCGGAGAGGACAACGTGTATAACGGCGTAGATGCTGGTTCCTGGAGGGAGCTGTTTCGCAAACTGGAAGTAGAAATGAGAGCTCCTGCGTTGGCGTGTTAGCGGGCAGTTGAAAAAGGAATTTCGGCATTTTTTGGGAGTAAACGTGGAGTACAGTGATTTCATCGTGGGGAGATTCGTGGGTTTTGGTCGATTTTCTAATAAACATGCTACACGACATTATTGATGTCGACGTTTCGGCTTACATGCGTTCTCCTTCCGAACTCAAAATCAGTTGATATACGTAAGTTGTTTGTTGTTGTTGTTATTAAATATGTTAACCTAGTACAATACATAGTATTTCATATGCAGCTTCTCTACTGTATCTCTGATTTCCGTTGCTTATTAGAGATTTTCCGAAACAATGAAGGATGGGCGGATTCTTCGTTTTCATGAGGGATAGACGAATGTATCGTTTTCATGAGAGAAAAGAGATCTAGATTAATCTTAATCTTCTTGATTAATTTTATTCAGGCTGTGATTTGCTTCTACCCAATTTAGCCACCAATTTACGTAGTTAGTGCCGAATACTCTGCTAATGTGAAGTCTCGAACGTAGAACGTCTCGTCAGTTGCTGACTCGTTGAAATTATTAGACAATGTATGTTGTGACCTCTTATTTTACGCCTTTGTTGTAGTCATTATAAATTAAATTTGTTTTCATTAAATCATAGCTTTACACATATCTTGGCTTAATAATAATAATAATAATAATAATAATAATAATAATAATGAACAACATTTATAATGCCTAAAAATTGCCATTTGACGAGCGGTGCTTAAAAATGCCTGCAAATATCGACCTGCAAAAGCGTGAAAATATCTTTCCGGTATAACCCATCCACGGCGAATGTACGTGACAGCGCTCCTGGGCGGAAATAGACTACAACTGAAAGCTGCATAAAAATCCACGACTACCCTGGATGCGCCCTGCGTCAGGGGAAGAGAGTGAATAAACTGCCTATTATTCCAGCATTAAAACAAGTACGTCACAAACATTTTGAATATTGTTGCATATTGGAGCATTGTGATTTAAAAAATTAATAAACATGTTAGGAAAATGTATTTTCTGAGAATTCATTTTAATTGTCCATGTTTCTAATAAAAAGTTTGAAGCAAAGTGTAATGTGTAAAAATTGGTAATTTTCATGTCGTTTTACACTCTGTTGAAGAAATTGTACACCTTATTTTCGACTTCTATTAGCGTATTTTACTTCCTCAAGCAGGGCACGTTGAAACCTAAAAATCGTAAGTCTAGTCGTCACAAACACTCTCTGTAGCCGATAGGCACATTAACGGAATAAATACTACTGTACTCTGAATGTTTAAATTTCACCTCGATGCAACAAAACGTGCAGTTTTTTAGTGTTGTTTTCCAGAGAATATAGCTTTAAGCAAAAGTCGAGAAGTACGTTAGTTCGAAAGCCTAATGTATTAGAATTCATTGCCGATTTTTCTTATGATGTTGGTCTACCTTCACAATTTCATTCATTCATGACGAGAAACTTTAATGATCCTTATACAATTCGACTAATGCAGAAGCCGATCACAAATTTACAGTTTTGAATAACTCAATCATCAACATGTTTTCAGAAAGTTCCAATAATCGACATTTGCTTTTCTCAATTATATTCGTATAACCCAAGTTTCAGAAAATGAATACGCGTTTAAAAGAAATTAAATATAGTTTTTTTAGAGTCCTTGTAGCTAGCAAAATAGGCACTTCGAAACGAAACCTGAAAATCATTCAAATCAACCAAAGAATGTTAAAAATAAGAATATAGAAGTAAAAAATTGAATGCAACGTAATGATAATAATGTAGATATCTTAGGGTTATGTGAAATCAGGTGGCAATGTATAGGAAGGCAAGCCCTATAGTTACTTCACATGTTAAAAGTGGGAGAAGTGTCAGACATGTTATACCGAAGCAACTAGTTATTGTAACTATTATATAATTCCTACGCCCGATAGACAAATTAGTTGCGAAGTTAACGGCAAGAGTCGCTCAATTGTACAAGTTTATTTTCCGAGTTCTCATAGTTATTCAAAAAATGTTATAGTTATACAGAATGAGAAGGTATTCAAATAAGTGAAAAGGCTTTTGAAACTAATTTGAGATGATGATTAAAATTGTTAGGAGATTAAGGCAATATTGTGGTACCAACATTAATTCAATAGTAAGGTAAAATGTTATTTAGAAGAGACAACTTAAAGAAGAAACGATTAAGTTCGCAAGTAACGGCGAGCCACGTTTTCAAAACCTCTGTATCGAATATTTTAGACAACTAGGAAATTGACAGCTGAAAATTCCGAACCTCAGGTAGATAGCGCCCATCAACCATAATTTTACAATAATTACTCTTTCCTTAATACACTCTTCGCGAGAGATGAAGTTGAACTTACTTAAGTAAGTGGTTGTAGACATTTTGGCTTGCGAGTTGCAATGCTAAACAAAATTGGATGAAAGTGCCAAATCAGCTGCTTTCTTTTGTGGTTCTGATATTGAAATAAATCATTAATGTTTGTTAACCAAAGTTGTACCTTATCACTTGGAACCCACCCTTCACACGTAGTAGATGTAGTAAATTAAATGGTTCAAAATCGTGATTTCAGTATTTTTCATGAGTGTTGAGAGTGACTATTGTGGTATGAAGTGGTCAGAAGTGGCTGATCGAATACATAATCTGCAACTTTCGTTGAATTTTCAGGAGGCCTTAGTCGGCAAGGGATTGAATGTGCTATAATGATGATAATAATAATTATAATAATAATAATAATAATAATAATAATAATAATAATAATAATAATAATAATAATAATAATAATAATAATAGATCCTGTACAGCACCCGTTTACGTCCCCTGTTTAAGGCAAGGTAAAATCATTAGTATGGTTGTGATTTGCTTATTGTTATTATACATTGTCTTATTTCTCCATTATGCTAATAAACAGCGTAAACTGACACGTTACCTTTTTCCTTAGTAATATTTAAATACATATACTAAATACCTACTCTCTCGTGGCGAAGATCGAACACTACGTTCGTGATGTGAGGCGTATTAAACAATGTTTCTTTGAACAAAAATGCGGCGTGGGCAGCTCGTGTGCATTGTGTGATGCAGCAGCTCCGCGCCCTACGGTGTGCCCGCTTCGACTTATCTTCCTGAGAAGCGCCGCCCTTCGAAAGCGTGAGCTGCCGGCGCGGTCAATACGCGGCCCACGCGGCAGCTCACAGCCCCTCGTTACGTCTCCCTCCTGTCGACTCCGCCCCGCACCGCGTTTGGTCTCGCCGCTTCCCTCTCGCCGTTCCTTCTTTGTCACTTCACTCTCGCGCGTCCCTTCTTGCCTCTTCTCTCGCCCCCGCACTCCCCTACCCCGCCCTCCCTCCCAACTTACCCACTCCCCGATTCCGCGCTCCCCGAATCCCGCACTGGCTCCTGTCTCCACCGGCCCTCCCCACTCACCGCCGTAGCCCTCAACTCACCATCTCGCAATGATCCTCTACTTATACAAGCCAATTAACCCGCCGAATCTCATCCGTCCGCATTCCACCCCACTCCTTCCACGGTCTTTCGTGCTTCCGACGACCAGCACGCCCCGGTCCCGCCCAGCCCCCACCCTCACCCCTCAGTCCACCCCCTCCCACGCCGTCGCGTTTATTCATCTCTTCTCGGTTATACTCATTGTTATCAAACCAAGAGCGAGGTTATTTCGAGCGTGGAAGTTACGACCTCCCAACGCGTGGCCGATCTGATTCCGCGTCTGCTGCATTTCGCGTGACGGAGGCGCCTCCCGTACTTGCGCTTGAACAGCCCGCTCGCATCCCCTGTTGCGATAGGATGTGGTCACGCTGGAGACTCTCGACTCTGACATCGCAGGAATCGGGAATCACGAGAATTCTCGTGTTGCGAACTGTGCGGTATGGTAGTATGTGTGGGAGGTATTTAAACCTTTACTATTCTTCGTACCTTACAAAACTGTTGACAAACATATTGTGTTATTATATCCCCCATAGGCTTTAACTTAAGGAAAAGTGGGCTTAATTAGAAGTCAAAGTGGCCGTGATTCTAGGTCAAGCTGTTAACGGATTTGGCATAAAATGAATTTTAGCGTTTTAACTTGTCAGACGCTTTGTAACAATTATATGAAACAAAATACTTTTTAAAATAATTGTCCCTTTGCCGTTTCATAAATATTTGATATAAAAAATTAATTTATATTTATTCCAAACTTTCTTTGTAACTTATTTCTAATAAAAATGAACTAACTAAACGGCGGTTACTGTTATTCGGATTTAAATCGTACTTCTGATTACTTTTACCCACTTAACAATTTTTGTACTTCCATTTTTGAATCCTATCACTTGTGATTTATTGTGAACAATCGTGTTTATGAATATTTACAAACTTATTTAAACAATTTCAACACAGGGGGACAGTTTATTTATAAATATACAACTTTCCCAAATACGAGTATCTTATCATATTGGTGTAAAGGCACCCACAGTATTCACATTCAGTTGCGATGCAATATTTCGTAGTCCCACTTCATGGCATGTCTCTCAATTCTTGCCCAGTATATCCAGAAATGTTTCTCCCAGGAATCTGAGCAGTCGAGAGACTAGTCGGAGAGGAGAAACCTAGTCGAGACCGTGGCTAATGTGCAGCACCAGGGTCGATAGCACCGGCCGCTCGAGCGGTAAATTACCCTGACTGTTCCGCTGATGAAGGAAGAACCATTACGTTTGAAGAAACTCCCCTGTGTCATCACACGAGAGACGAATTATTCTCCACGTGCGTTTATTGTTAGTTTTATCTATTTCTCTTTATAGCATCCCTTTAGGATTAATAGCAATTGAAATTAGTAGTCATGTTGATATTCAGAATATAAATTTGTTATTTTCACTCGTAGAAAAGTATTATTAAATGGCACTTATATTTCTAAATTTCCCGCGAAATTCGCTGTGCGATGGTGTATTTTTAGGAATTTTCTTAAATACTGAATGAATTACTTCAGAGAATCTTGAAGCGAAATAATTTGATTTTTTATTCGGATCAATCGTAATCAGTTACGATTTTTTTTGTGCAAATTGATGTAAAATAATTTCTGTTTTAAAATCATATTAAGAATTTCTCTTTGTTTTTTCCTTGGTTTTCTGTGGTTACCAGGATTTAAAATTCTTCAAATCTTGTAGGATATAGTTAATAAAAATACTATGTTGAAAACGTGGGACTTCAAGCATTCTTTCAATTTGACAGATTCAATGTTTCCATGTTTTTGTCTCTGTATTCCATGTCCAGCTTTCGTGTTCGTTGACTCTGTAATCATTTTCAGAATTATATTTTAATATTTTATACCTACCTACCGACAATAATGGTTTCAATTAGTAGCGTTCTCTGCATTGCTTGTGACTCGCTGGAAATGAGACTAGGACCCATTTTTTGCGATCCTTTGATACATACGAAGAGAAAATTTAACAAAGACACACCGTGCAAAACCTAAAACGAGGTCCAATCCCACCGCCTCGATTGTTCAGACGGGCGTTTACTCGTGCGTGCGCGAGTAGCCGCCCGTAGGCGTTGGCGCGAGGCCGCGCTGGCAGCGAGTGGCCGCTGCGCTCACGTGGGCGGCGCAGCACGTGCGCGGGCGAGGGCTTCGGCCCGGCGCCGGGAAGCCCTGCTCTGCGAAGCGGGGACACTCGGGTTGGAGTGGTCCAGGCTCCACTCTATTCAATCGAACCAGGAAGACGTCCGCACAAGACCCGTTTTACCTCTTCGGCTTTGCGCGTCTCATATTTAATCGTACCCTGCAGGCTCCTGCACAAGCCAAATTTAACCCCCGTTGGGTTTTGCGCTGTTCTCCATATTTAAGCTCCGTCCTGAAAGGGCCTCACATCAGCCAATACTTTACGTCGTTCGGAATTTCTGCTGCGGTCCTCCATTTAAGTCGTACCGCAGAGAGGCGCCCGCACAAAGCCACTAGTTTACCGGTTGGATTTGCGGCGTCTCATATGTAAAAGTTGGTAATACCCTGAAGGCTCCCTGGCAACAAGCAAGCATTTAACCGCGTTCGGGTTTCCGCGTCCCCATAATTAAGTCGTACCGAAGCGCCCCGCACAGCAAGTTTTTAACAACTCCGTTCGGATTGCGCCGTCCTCAGAATATTATCTACTCAGAAGGCGCCCCCGCATAAGCCAGTTTACCCGTTCGGATTTGCGCGTCAGACGTTCATGCCTCGGCGCCGCCGGGTTGTCCTCCACCGGACCATCTGTTGCTCATCGTTCGTAGTAAGTAACATAGTACGAAGTAAATAACTTCCTCAATTGTGTATTCAAAATCCACGTTTTGTGGGTCTTCGAAAAAAATTGTTTACGGCGAAACGTGTGTCTGTCAGTCCGACAGAATGCAAAGCGGTGGGATTAGGTGGGCTTGCCTTATTTTAGGGTTTGCACATGATGTAGCTCACACACTAGCACCTAGACCGTTCAGATGATGGTCTCCAAAATTAATATTCTCGTATCAACCTGGGTGAACTCAAGAACTCGAAAGTTACAAAGGGATGATTTGGTTTTCGGTGGTACTTTACATGATGCCTTAACGTTTTCACAATTTTCTCAAAAGTGACTCAACATTTTTGGATTAATTGTTTTCCTTGGATTGAACAAAGACACTTACAATAGAGAGGTGTATGTTCTGTTGAATTCTCTGAACTTTGAAAATATGTAAAACTTTATTTCTTTCAGCTTTTCCTAAAACTACAATATTCAAGATAAGATTTTTAGAAAGAGGCAGAGAAGATCCGCCGCCTCTACTTAACGGGACGGCAGAAACCATCTCTACACGATGAACACGAAGTGATATATTTTTCGTAACGTTTTGCAAAATGAACAATATTTATGTGTTAAAATATGGAAGAGTTATGTGCAAACGTAAACTAATTTAAAAACGATTTATAAAATGTATTAAATTTCTGATAATGAAATATTTACGCATTTCCTGAGCCCAGTTCAGAGCTCTCTCACTAAGTTCCCACACTCAAGCAGCTACTTTTGGCCCTCTCACCCTCTCTGGACCTTGTCGTCGGCCCTCGGAGCAAGCCACATGCGGGAAAAAGCGCAATGCCCGACAGCTGATTCCCTCCTCGGGGTTGACTAACATCGTGTTAACAAACGCTGCTCTCCGCTGGCGGCCTAGGCTAGCGTTACCGTTGCGGCGGTAGATAGCATCTCGGAGTTGAACTTCCGGTACTCCTACCCGCGCGCATCGTTCTCTCGAATCTCTATTGCAAGTAATTGAAGTAAATTGTGATGAGATTGTTGCTTACTAGAGAAATATTATTACTAAACTAAAAAATATGCTGATTGAATGTACGAGTAAACGAAATGTATTTAAATAGCAAACACTCCCCGCTCTGTTGTAGCGCGAAAAATCTCTATAATGGCAAACGTGCGCTAGTAATTATTTAACTATATTTCTGGTTAATACAATAATCAGTTTTCCGCGGCGAGGGAAAAACGCGGAAGTTTTTAATGCAAATGATTTGGAGATTTTTGAAACTTTTCTAGCTGGGTTATGAAGATGCCTTTTCCTTCTACGCTGTGGTCTTAGCTTAGCTGCTGATCGACCAGTTTCGTCCCGGCCGGCCCCACGCGCCTGCCTGCGTCGCCGCGCCCCTGCCCGATCGACGGCCCGATGGCGCCGCCGCGGGCGCACGCCCAACCGCTTTCCTCCACCCGCCATTTCCGCAGGCCGTGACGTCGTGAGAAAGCTCTCAGCCCGAGGCGCCCACGCGCTCCACTCGCCCGGCTCAGCGGCTTCGCGCCTCTACTCCGCTTCGACTCCACGCTCGCCCTTGACTTTTGCCACGTCACACGCGCGCCGCCGCCCCGCCGCGGCTGCCGCGCCTCTACTCCGCTTAGACTCTACCTCGCCTTGACTTTGCGCCGTCTCGCCCGCCCGCCCGACCAGCCGAGTCCTAAGCACACACGCACACGGGCTTCGTCCGTCCGCGGTAATCGGTCGCGACAACACCGTCCAATTAGCTTCAGCTCACCTTGTATCGAAGACCAGTCGGAGATGTTCTCTAACAAACAGACTGTGGAATGGCGCTTCTCGCATTGCTTTTTGCCTTACCCCTACGTTCCTAGTTCGGTTCCCACACATGGCGGCAACAGGGCTGGAAACGATGCCCTGCTGGGAGATTTTTTGGATGGGGAACGCCGTAAACTCACGTGTTCTTGGGGTCTAGAGAATCACATTCGAGCGGATGCGGAATACTGACTTCCGGGATATACGTGCACTATACTTACGGGTAATGTATTGTAGTTGAGCGTCGGAAACAATCCGTCAGTCACCATGGCTAAGGTCTCTTGGCTTTTGCTTCGATTCTGGCTAACGCCACTTCGTCTCGCCCTTGCTGATATGGTCTTAAGCTCTTCCATGACGCGCCTCGATTTCACCCCCTTCACTTCGAGAGGTACGTTACTTCTCTCGTCCTTCTCACACGCCCCACTTTGTCACCCTCCACTCGTCCTCAGCTTATATTCCGATTCAATCCCACCTAGCGCCTGACCTGCCGACTCGGTCCTCCCCTCGACACCGCCGCCGACTCTCATCCCCGACCTCGCTCCCCGATTATCCTCGACCCATCTCTCCCCCGACTCGCTCCCGACTCGCTCCCGACTCGCTCCCGATCGCTCCCCGACTCGCTCCCCCGATGCTCCACCGACTCGCTCCCCCGACTAGCTCGCCCCGACTCGCTTCCCCGACTGCTCCGCCGACTCGCTCCCGATCGCTCCAACGACGCTCCCCGATACGTCCCCGACCGCTCCGCCGACTCGCTCCTGACTCCGCTCCCCCGATGCCGCTCCCCGACTGGCTCCCCGACTCGCTTCCGCCCGTCTGCGCTCGCCCCGACTCGCTCACCCCGGATCACTCCCCGACTCGCTCCCGACTCGCTCCCCCGCCTCGCTCCTGTATGCCCCGACTCGTCCCGACTCGCTCCCCCGACTGCTCCGCTGATCGCTCTCGACTGTCCTGCGACTCGCTCCCGCGACTCGCTCCTGACTCGCTCCCCCGATCGCTACTCCGACTCGCTTCCCCCGACTCGCTCCCCAGCCGACTCGCTACCGACTCGCTCCCCGACTCGTCACACCGACTCGCTTCTCGATCGCTCCCCCGACTCGTCCCCGTCGCTCAGCACTCGCTCCCGCCGACTCGCTCCCCCGACATCGCTCGCCGACTCGCTCCCGATCTCGCTTCCCGATCGCTCCCGACTGCGGCTCCCTCCGACTCGCTCCCGATCGCTCCCCGCTCGCTCCCGCCGAACTCGCTCCGGACTTGCTGCCGATCCGCTCCTCGAATCGCTCCGCCCGACTCTCTCCCCGATCGCTCCCACCGATCGCTGCCCCCGATGCTCCATCCGACTCGCTCCCGACTCGGTCCCCCGACTCGCTCCCCGACTCGCTCCCCCGACTCGCTCCGCGACTCGCTCCCCCGACTCGCCTTCCCGACTCGCTCCCCGCTCGCTCCGACTCGTCCCACGATCGCTCCCCGACTGCTCCCGGACTCGCTCCCGCGATCGCTCAGCCCCGCTCGCTTCCCGACTCGTCCCCGACTCGCTCCGCCGACTTCTCCCCGACTTCTCCCCGACTCTCTCCCGCTCTCTCCCGATCTCTCCCCGCTCTCTCCCCGATCTCTCCTCCACGGACACGCTCCCCGACTCGCTCCCGACTCTCTCCCCGATCTCTCACCCAGACTGCTGCTCCCCGACTCTCTCCCCGACTCTCTCCAGACTCTATCGCCGATCTCTCCCCCGACTCTCTCCACGGACTTCTCTCCCCGTCTGTCCCCGTCGCTCCCCCAAGACTCTTTCTCCCCGACTCTCTCCCACCGATCTCTCCCTCGACTCTCTCCCCCGACTACTCTCCCCCGACTCTCCTCCGATCGCTTCCGACTCGTCCCCGAGCTCGCTCCGCGACTCGCTCCCCCGACTCGCTCCCTACCGACTCGTCCCACGACGTCGCTCCTGGACTCGCTCCCGATCGCTCCCTACCGACTCGTCGCCGACTCGCTCCCCGACAAGATTCCGTCTCGCCCCGCCCCTAACTTGCCCTCCGTCTCGATCGCAACTCCCCTCCTACTCGATCGCTGCACTGCACACCCTCGCGACTGTTCCGTGAAGGAAAAAAGAAAGAGTAGAATAAATTAACAACTTATTTAAGACGCTCCGCGTTCACTCGAACTTTACTCCGACTGCCCGTCCCACCTGGTCCCCGTAGGCCGAGCAAAGCCTCTTTCCGTTTCCGTGCTCTGCCTAAGTAGGCTTAGGTGTTCCTTGCCTTCCGGTGGTATTGGGAAAAAGGTAGAAACTGAAATCATTTAGTTGCTCTGACGTTACGTACGATGTCGCAACTAACACCTACGTTTAGCGAATTTATAAAAATGCTGAACCTATATATTTCTTTGATTTTTTGTTACCTCGAATGGGGGCTAAAAATCACTTGAAGATAGTTATAAATAAATGGTAATATATTTTTAGCAAAATTTCTTTATACCTTAATGTAATAAATACCACATTAGATACGCTGCTACTTGTATTTGTTCCTCCTTGCACAAAATTTGTTCTTTGTTAATTTCAATGAATAACTGGACAGAGTGTCAAATGGATATGTGATCAAATCAATGCAACTCGTGATACGTTCATTAAAAAATTAAGCGTTAGCCGAAAAGATTTAGTAGTACATATTGTTCAGTTTACATCTGTAGTTCGTTTTTGAATGTTCAAAGAGTCTAATGGTGACCCAACTTGAAATATTACCTTTTGAGACAGAGTTTTTAAAGTGTTCGCTCCCGGTTGCAAATATCACAATTTTATTAATTCGGAGATTATCGAGTAAGCTGACTAAATTGCTTAAGAGGTGGATCTGATGAGTCTCCAACTCATAATTTCAAACGAATTTTTATGCCAATCCACAAGACGCCTCATATTCAATCACCTTATATCAGTCCGCGCCCTGTGATTAAAGTCACCATTAGCCGAATGAAGTCCAAAAGAATCTGTTCATCGTGATGCATGCATATTCACACTGTGTGACTATTGTGTAAATTGACCGGTTTAATCCTATCATTAAGTCTTTAACAGTGACTTCAGACTGAAGCCGTCAATTCTACATTCAGTGTGGTGATTTCTGCGCTGATACTCGTCCGATAGAACGGTGATCAAAGTTTTCCGTCCATTGTCGTTGAATTCTAGAAAAGGAGTTTCAGAAAAAGGGCCCCACCTCCCGCGCGGGTCTTCAATCGGCGTGTTTGAGCAGGGCTTCCAGGCTCCTTGAACTTTCCAACTCGCGGCCCTTCAAACATCGCAAAGTTTCTGGCCTCGCATTTTTATAATTACTGTCCTCGTCAAAGTCATAATCCTCAATACGTACAAGTAAGGAATAAATCAGAACGCAAATGATTTAGCAAATTAATTTTTTTTACGCAGTAACGTCCATATTCCTTTGGTTTCAATCTTCGTGTATTATATTATGCAGAGTAAATCGAATGAATCATGATTCAGTTTGCAGATAAACGAATTTATTCCTTGAAGCATACAAAAGGATTGACAGTGATCATGAGTGGCGAGTAAAAATAATTGTTGTTAAGACAAAAAAATTAAATGAATTCTTCAAAATAGTTATTGCCTCGCACAAAAAATGTTCAAGTTGATTTGTTCACGTTTGACGATCATTTCTTTAGTATTCACATTACAAAATGTCACTTCATTTCACTCACCACTTGATTTACGCACTTACAGTCAACGTATCAACGCCAGAATAGCTAGATAGCTTTTATGACGATTCTTGCGAAATAAAATTATTCCCGGAACCAGTTTACAGTTCAGTGATCTGTATGTAATTTTGATCCCGACTAAATGTTATTGCTCGACACGTGCCATTTGAGGTAATTTACGTGCCATTTATTTTGGCTTCAGCTCACTAGTGTTCTGAATCCTAAATTTTTTTTTTTATTTTCCTTAGACTGAAACACTTGATATAAATGCTGCGAACAATGTTACTTTCTAACGTTCGCTTTGCGATCATTTATCAGAGCTATGAAAAAAATTCTATTGCAAATCCTTCTGAAACCACAAACATAACATCGCCAATATTTCAGAACATATATACGCAGGTAGGTATTGTCTGTCGTAATGGATTACTGCCACAAAAATTGTACTCAAATAAATGAGTAATAATTAATTAATCGCACTGAAATAAATTATATAAATTTCTCTTACTATTTGGGGTTATTTTAAATCGTTCTTAGAAGACCGCGCGTATAAAAATTTAAATACACTTCGCAGTAAAACTATGACAGATGAGTGATCTGTAATTCATTTTTTTTTTCAAACAAAGGTACATCATTGTCAAAGAAGTCTATGACGCGTAAAATTGCTTTTTTACATGTGTGCTTAATGTAAATTTGTGTGTTTTGAATTATTTGTTCAATTTTTTGTGAAATAATTACTTTCATTCTTCAGAGCAAATACTACCAAGGTTGTTCGTTTGTACGTTCTCGTATAAAACTCGCGGAATATTTGCGGAAGTGTTCATTTATGGAACACCTCTAGTCTTAAGATTGTCATCTCAAATATTCAGATAGCATCTTCCCAAGATTTGGCGAGCCAAGTAACAAACGAGTTTTAAGCGCGGGAGATTAATATTAGAGAGCTCATCATAATTTATTACTGGAGAGCTCTTAAATCCTAGCCACCCGTGGCATTGTGGCTGTTAAAATTGGTGCTTCCGCCGCCCGCCGCCGCCGTTCGCTGGCGCTGCGAGCGACCTCGTGGTCGGGGCGCGGATGCGACGTGAGGCGCGGGCGGGGCGGGGCGGAAGTGCGATGAGCGGAGGCGAGCCAGGGCCAGCGAGGAGTGGCAGGGAGGAGCGCAGAGGCGGGGCGGGAGGAAACTGGGGCGAGTGGGGGCAGAGGGGGCCGGGAGGCGCGCGGCCGTTTTATGCCGCGCGGCGGCGGCGGCGCCGTTAATGCGACTAATCAATGTGTCGGCGCGGGGCGCGGCGCGGTGGGGTGGGGTGGCGGTGCAAACAAGGCAGGGTCGCGCGGCGCGGGGAAGCAGGAAGTTCGGCGGCGGAGGGCGCTCCTCGCTGGCGCTGCTGCTGCCACCGCGCCGCGCCTCGCGGTCTAAGCGCCTCTCGGTGATCAATAGACGCGGCGCGGAGGCGCAAGGGGCGCGGCGGGGCGCGCCAAGGAGCACAGGGCGCGGCGCAAGGGCCGGGGGATGGGGCGGAGACGGGGAGGCTGGAGCGGAGCAGGTGGGGTGGAGCGGGAGCGGGCGACTGGGACGGGGTGGAGACACGAGATGGATTGGAGCGGGGCGAGGCTAGTCGCGGAGGTGTGGAGAAAGCGCAGAGCGGGGAAGGCGCGTGGGGTGAGAGCGCATAGCTGCGCGGAGGGAGGAAGGCGAGGCGGAGGCTGCGCGGGGCAGTCGCCAGAGGGAGATAGGCTTCCGGCCGGAGAGAGAGAGAGGGAGGGAGAGAGGGGGGGGTCGCGGACGGCGCCGCTGCCGCCGCCGGCCCGAGCGAGGGTTGTGAAACACGGCCGAGGCGTGCGACTTGCGGCCGGAATATAAAAGGGACGCCGAGATACGGGTGTTGTTCGCAAGTCGCGGGTTTAATCCCGAGGCGCCACTCGCCTTCGGCGATGATGAATTGCGTGTGCGAGGCTTTGAAATGCGGGGGATAAACAAGTTTGGGAGGCAGTTAAGTAAGGAACTCGGAACCTTCGCAGATCACACTTTAATTGCAGTCGGTATGTGTGTTTGGTCATTACAATAGGCAGCATTACTCAATTTAGGAGTAATATTTTCATAAATGGAGATCCATCGTGGTATGAAGTGATGAAACCATTTTCTAGACACTGTCTCTTAACTGTAGTAATGTCTGCAACAAGACATCGAAATTTACCGTCACAAGGACTGTCTATTCAAAGAGCAAAAGGGTGAAAATAGTACAGGTTTCCCGACTGTTGCTCTGGTTTATTTAAAATAACGGTGAGTTTGACAAACTAATTTTAGCGACCACAGCACCCGCAGTGGCCGTTAGAGGGAGAAGCCTGCGGCAAGGACGCTCCAGAAGAGCAAATGGAAACGGTCTGTGCTGCAATGAACAAAATGATGGACTAGTTTGATTGACGAATGAGAACGAATTACAACACATTATGTACCTTACTGTATTAATAGTTGATATTTATCGATAATTAAATATATTTTCTTTGATTGATTGTATATGTTTACACGCTGCTAATATTAATCCGAGTAAGTACAGCCGTGAATATATCAATCTACCGTGAATTGAGGTAAAAATTATTATTCTATTTTCATTGATCGGTTAGCATCTTGCCTGTACGTAAAAAACGGCGAGTCTAATAAATTATCTTAGTTTTTTCGAATGCTAGGTATATGAAAGTATTTTTAAAGCTTCTTGTGTACTAAGAAAGAATTATGTTTCTTAAACCGCATCGACAGTTGTGGTGATTTGCGTGTTCATAAATTTACAATGTATTAAATTGCAAAGAACTTTACATTACATTAGCGTGAATTATAATTGAACGAGTTGATTTTTTTGTGTATGTATCAGTTTCTTGTTAGATGTTTATAGATTTATATTTCATTTACAATGTTACATAGTGTACAGAATTGTGATATTTTTCGCCGAATGTTAGGATGCGTTGTTACTCTTGCGCTCCTCACTGTGCGAAGTAAAGCAGGCGTTGTGAACCAGCTACGAATACTAATAAATATTGAGCCTTCTAATCTAATCTTTTCTTTTTGGACTTGGTACTTTGCGAAGACCTGTCTTATCGGCAGCTTTGCAACCACCCCTTGAGCTCTGCTAACGCACCCCCTGCCTCTTCGACACCCTCAGTGTCGTCGCTGCCCCGACACCTCCTTCACATTCTCCACCTACTCCTCCGCTCTCGTCACCTAAAGTGCTCCTTCGCGACACTCCCCGCCGCCTGCCGTGCTCGCCCCCTCACACGCAGCCACACACGTCCCACTCTGCCTGCGCCCGGATCTGCTGCGAGTCCCTGTTTCCCCGGTGCCCGTCCCGGGCCTCTGGCCTCGCCACCGGGGTTCCCGTCCCCGTCCCCGGTGCCCGCCCCTGCCACTGCCTCGCCCCCACTCCTGCATCTTGCATGCCTCTGTAACCGCGCCGCGATGCCTACCCCTCTCGATCGTCACCCCGTTCGATCCCCTTGATCGCACCTCCTCGTGACCCGCCGCGCTCCCTCCCTCTCGTGCTGGCTGGCGCCGCCGCATTCCAAGAGCAGCCTCCCCTCGGGCGCCGTGTCATCCGCAGCAGGTCCCCGCCCTGTCATCTGCTGACCGCCCTTCTCTCTCTCCAGGCGGGCGCAGCGCAGCCCCTTCGCACGGGACGACGACGTCTGAGAGAGAGCGCACACGTTCGTTCAGTTAGCGGTGCGAACGTCCACTTCAGGCGCTGGAAACCCAAAAGGAGCAACAAAAATTCACATGTTCATTTGCCGTTTGCGATGGATTTAATTCATTTATGCAAAAATTATAAATAATTGATCGTTAAAAAATAAACGAAATGTTTACGGACATAATAAAGGTTGAAGTTTCGCTAATACTACCAATGCAGCGCAAAATTGAATCTGTTATTACTCTCCCTGATTTTTGTTTAAATTCAGTCGCCGCCTGCATTAGTTATAATATGCTCAAATATAGCTGAAAATCACGATATTTGATCCATATACGAATCCATCGACTTTCATGATTTTTGGGACACCGTAGATCATAACCCTACTTAGAATGCCACAGAGGTCAGAAATAAATGTGCGGTGACAAAGCAGTTTAATTTTGATGCTATCCGCTTTGCATGTGGGCATGGCGGGAGATACTCGGACAGCACCACGTCAGCTAGTTGTTTAAAAATATAGATACTTTTAATATCCCTTCTGTATATTCGCTATGAGAGAATGTCGGTTTTCTACGAATTATAAGAAAACTTAAGAAAGAAGTTTGCTAATGCTGGGTAGGGAATTATTTATCAGTTCTGCATAAAGCAGATTTAAAACGAAAAATAGTGTGCTTATGTTGGTGTAGGCAGCCATTCCCAAAGTGGTCGATATCGACACCCAAAGAGTACAAATCTATCATGGGCTTGATTTATATTCTTGGTGGTATATGACTCTTAAACGTTGATTTCCCTCACCAATAACTACTTACATTACATTAAAATGCAAGATCTCTTCTCTTTTAAACAATAATGTTCATAAAAATATTATAAATCACTAGTTAATTAACATTGTCTTTAACTTTGTTGTTAGATAACGTTTCAAAAACCTGAGTTTACTCCCAACATAAGATCAATCAATCATTCGTATTTTGTGGTAAACAAATGTTCCTCTGTGCGTTCATTTGCTGTTGTTGTACAGGTTATCACAAACTATGCTGCTGTCATAGGAGACCCCTACAAACTTCGTTTTTGTTACAAGGACTGTAACATTGTGGGAAAAGGATAGGGGTGTTCTTACATATTTTAACAATCACGGTCCCTCAAAATGTCTATTTCCTCAATTTCTCATCATCGATTTTATGCAGCTTTGCATAATATTTTTCGTACTACTTATAGAGGGAAGGAAAACTACTTTCCTAATTCTCTAATAGTAAGGATTTTTGGGTTGAATTGGTTTAAAGTAAGGCATTATCTGAGTGGCTGGTTTTATTACAAGAGAGTCCCCGACCAATCTTGGGCTACGTGTGTCGTTGGCGGGCCCACTTGCAGTCAGTCCTCCATCACCGAGGGCAGCGCCGCGCCGCGCCGCGGTTCCGCTCTGCTTGCGCGCAGGCACGTCGCCGCCCCCGCCCGCGGCGCCCCTTCCGCTCCCCGTGCGACCTCCTCC
>BOPP01000208.1:1676119-1701516 GCA_017312745.1 Gryllus bimaculatus
TTTGACGGCTTGTCGACATAAATGCAGATCTTGTCCATGTGCTCAATTGGTCAATGCGTTCGTGTGCAGACGGCTCACCTTCAAAAAGCTTCGACTCAAAATCTCTTGGGATCGAGCCGCGCGGTTCCTGAGAGGTCGCTAGTTTGATCTCGCTCACGTGTCAGACATTTGTATTGATGCTTTAGGCATCACAATATTTGGGTGCCTGTCTTCATGGATTTCGAAATCCGCTCCTATTGTCTGTGGTTTTCTCTGATTTCCATGAACACATCTCTGGGAATGTCGATGCAGCGCACTAAGCAATTGGATACAGGCGGGTAGCAATATTCCTTGCAATTCGTGAGCTGCACTGCTGTCTTTCATTTCTTTATTGAAATCAAAGGGTCAATTTGTAATTGACCATTTTCGGAAACTATTCTATAGTCAGTCTGCCCATTCTGGACGACCGTGAATACACTTCGATACGTAACAAATATTGCTCATATTTGCATTGGTGTCTGTAAATGACCAGTGTCTCTGTAAAATATCTCAAATAATGCAAATTTAGCCCTCAGCCAGAATCATCTAGAGGTGCTACAGAATAGGACAGACTTTCCCATATTATTTTTCTATTTCCTTTCGTCTCGGTTAACTATTCGAACTTGCCGCGTATATTGCCTACTACCATCTATCGCCGCCCGAAGTACGTTTTTTTTGTTGACATTTTCTTATTTTTTCAATTTCTTATTTCTAGAGTGAAAATATTATAAGATTATTAAAGAACAGTAAAACCTCGCCCCAAATGACAATTTTCTTTGAAACATTTGGAGCTCTGTTAAGAAAATGGCGCTTAAACCTTACTGTAAATTTAAAATTTAAAGCTCTTTTTCACAGAAAATTTTTGAGTTTTCGAAAAACTTAATTTGAAGTCATTTTAAGCACATTAACTCACAAGTACAATAATGTTTACAAATTGCTGGAAATGTGAATATCAACAGCGTGAGAAATCTTTAAAAAAATTTGCATTTATGTAGTTTTTGGAAAAGAAATCCCGAAATGAACTTTATGTCGTATTTAAGGGTGTAATTACCACTATGCGTTCGAATTGTTTGAAGAATAAAATTGGATCTCTTTTTGACAAAATGACATTTGAGAATTTCTGAAAATGTGGAGTTTTGAGCTAGTTTTCACAGAAAACGATAGAGTTTTCGGGAAACTTCAAGTGGCATTAAAGGCACATATACTCATAAATGCAATAATGTGAACAAATGCCGCCAATATAAATATTAACGACTTGAGAAGCAAGTCAAAAAAATACATTTCTATCATGTTTGAAAAAATAAAAATAGAGCAATACGGCGTTTATGTCATTTTATAGATTACATTTAGCACTATCTGTACAAAATAGTTAAGAAACAAATTTGAACAAAAACCTTATTTTTGTATTTTTTAATTATATTCGATATTGCACGCAATATTGCGCAAAAGCTACTAAAATTTTCAAAATAAAAATGTACATGACCTTAATGAAAGAACTCACTATGGAGAACAAATTTAACATGAAAGAAAAATCTCTCTTTAATTTTGTAGTTGTAGGAAAACCCCGAAAAATTCAAACTTTTTAAATTTTCGAAACTTTAGAGTTAACCGTGAAAGTTGGACCTATATCGCCCTTTATAAGTGTATTTTACTGTATTCTTACAAAAATGTTAAAGAAAAAATTTGGAGCAGTTTTTGAGAAAATTTTTAAAATGTCCCATGGGGTTTGTTTAAAGTACCCCCAAAAACTAATGAATTATTTTCAAAATCGCAGAACTTCGACTCAGATCAATAGACAGGGATTTCTTCAGTTAGAAAAAATTACTACTCATGGTTTAGGCGCTACTGTTGTTCACATATACCTGGCAGAGGGAAGGTCAGAAAGATGGAAAGACGGACGGGCGGACGGACCGACTGTGGAAAAACAGCGTTTTCGGTATCAGGGTATCCCAAAACGTGTATTTACGTTGACATCTCAAAATCGATTTTCCGCAACATTACATAACTCTCCCTATACTACGTATATTACTCCGTATATACGTACGTATACAGGAAAGTAAAAAAAAAGTAGGCATAGATCCGTTCTAAACGTGTCTAATCAACCGTTTTACTCCAATAGACCAAGCATTGTGATCCAGGGCAAGACAAAAAATAGTATATTTTATTAACATTGATATAACTATGGTGAACAGTCCATTTGTCAAAGTGTCCAGATAGTTGGCAATCATAATTATGAGAGACTAGAAAAGTGAGGTGGTTCCCATTACAATTCCATCTAAGATCAATGCAATGAAATGTGTAGATGAGTCGTTCAAAGCGTCCAGGATCCAGGAATGCCACCCCCAGGAGATCGAGATGTATGGAACGGCGCACATAGTGTGGTAAGCGCTATAGAAGCAGCACAATGGCCAATCCTTTTTTTAAAATTTTAAATAGTTGTATAGTTAGTGTTGTTCACTTACTTGGGTGGACAAGTAGAGATGGGCGTTACAAATCCTGTCTGGTGTATGGATGAACAAAACTACTGCTGCGTTGAACTGGAAAATGAGTCGTCGAAAATTGCAGGTACATAGCGGATATCCGATGTACAACCCGCTGTATGTTCCCTGTGAATGTTCGCTCCACTTGTGACTAGTATCGCAGCGAGGTACAGCAATGAGACCAGTGTCAAATTAACAGAAAGTAAAACCAAATAGACAAAACGAGAGAGATCGATTAATGTGGAGAAACCCCATTCCCTGTAAATCAATAGGTCAATTGGCTTACCAAAACATCCCCAATAATCAATAGGCTTCCCAAAACAGTAAACCAGCTCCCCAGCTTCGCGCAATATGCGGAAGACAATCACTGGCCGTGCGGCGCGGCGCCTCCGCGCAACCCGCAGCGAGCGCCATTATGCGAGCGCCCTCCAAAGGCGCCTGGCTTTCCACGCAACTGCCTCCTCTGTCTGGCGCCGGGGCAGACTGTCGAAGGAACGATCATCCTTCCATAAACCCTCCACGCTAAAATTAGGAGTCTTCGACTTGGCCGACTGTAGTTGCACCATTAGGCGCGCATAATGGCGGTGTGGTGCGGTGCGAGAAGAATTAAAAACACTCTGAAGAATGAGGCGTAATGGAAGATAACGACTCTGGGATGACTTTGTCTATTGAAGAAGGAAGGAGGGTTAATCGGCCATATTTGTCACAAACGAATGCTTTTATTAAATCTATACCGAGAGAGATGGGTCGAGCATTCACAGAATCTGCGAATGTTGAACTGTAAATTAAAGGGGGCAGATTCGCAATATATAACAATAAAATGGGTCTTTTAGTAACTATGACAAAGACAACGGCCACACACGAACTCGATGTGCCCTTGTACTTAATAATTCGATCTTACACGAAGTCAGTGAAAACGTGATATGAAGAATGCAATTTACACAAAAACAATACCAAGTGGATTATAAAAAACGAAATTTAAACAAACGAATAATAAACGGAATTTTAACTCGAACATCAACGTAAAAATACTGGGTAACCAACGTTTCAGTTGTTTGTTTAGCGCACGACAATTTTGACCACAATCTGAGGATTAGTTAACAACCTAAAAATTAAGAAAATCATTCCAATTCCATTCAATTCTGAACACAATCAAATTAAACACAATTGGGTGGCTACACACTAAAACGGCGCTGACCAAAAACATTGCCGGGGATTATGTATTAGCAGGCCACGCAGGCAGAATAATTTCCGAGCTAATTGCGCGTTTCCCGAGAGAATTAATAGCACAATTATAATATCGTAATAATGGGATTAGGTAATTGTGAAACGGTAATGGACGCAGAAAATTCAAGAACGTTAACACTGCTTTCACTCATTGAAATGAATTCATGCCCTGAATGTGTATTCTCCATGCAATGCAAGTAGACTCCATGTAAATTTTCAAATAATTCTCGTTCTTGCTTAATCAAAAGCCTCTGGGGTACTAAAATGTTTATAAGATGGGACCCTTTCTAATTATTAAGGCTTAATGTTCGTCAACGATGAAATTCTGTCTTTACTTTTAGTTCCAATAATAATTATATTCTAGTATCATACTAAGTCGTTAGTATGATCAATCTTGTACTTGTAGGAAATAGAAAAAAATATTTGCTTTCTTACTGGCTCTTCAAAGATGATTCGTTTACAAATATTGATTTTCATTCTATTATTAAAAAATATCACCGACATCCACATTATGTAATTACGCTGAAAAATTAGTATAGATTTCTCCACATTATACATGGAAGAAATGATGTGTCAATATTTTATAGAAACGTTATTAATGAATGTTTGTACTGCAACAAATGAGCGTACAAAATAAGTTAACCCTACTTGTACTGAGTGGTTACAATATGTACCCACATCATTTTTTTAAAGTTATTATTGGTTTTAAAATGTCTGTAGTCCTTCACAACAGACATTGGTCCCTATTTTATTCCTATAGTAACTTTTGTTAAAAGATACAACAAAATATCCCCCGCCTCACATTAAAGGATTCAGAATTTAAAAATAAAGTTATCTTCGAGAAATATTTGCATTTTAAAAATAATAAATGAAACACATTGAATATATTTATGTTAAAATAAAAATGATCATTACCTACAAATGAAAATACGTAACTATATCCTCAATCCATGTCATTTTTTTAATAAAAATAGGTATGTTTTGAAAAGCAAATAATGGGTCTTATGTGTACCCATACTTGAAACGAAGGGTTAATAGTAATACGAGTATATATACCCCGTGTGTGCTATCCAATGCGCAGCCTTTAGTTAGTACTACGTCTACAGGGAAGCGCGGGCAATCGCTCGAGTCAGAGGTTTGAGTCATGCGATTGGAGCAATGGAGGCTCGGCCTCTTTAAAAAGCCCTTTTCCTGCAGATGTGTGCCAGTGTATTGCTCCCCGCGCGCGGATGGGGACGGACGGCGGGTGCGTGGGCGGGGAGCCGGCGCGCCGCCGGGGGCGAGGTCGGCGCCAAGACGCCGCCGCGCTGGCGACGCCCGCCCCTGCCACCTGCCCCACCCCCCAGCGGGGGCCCAGGGGGCGGCGGCGGTCCGCAGGGGGCCGAGTTCGCGCCCCGCCGCGCCGGCCGCCCCGCGCCAGATCAAATACTTCGACCGCCGGCGCCGGCGGGCCTCATCGCCATCCGTGTGTACAATGCGGCGGCGGCGGCGGCGGGCGGCGGCCGGAGGGCCCGAAGGATGGCAGCCATTTAGCCGGGGGCCTGGCGGGCGGAAGGGGCCGGGCGGGCCGCCGGCCCTTAGGGAGCGGGGCAGCCCTCGGGCGGCGGGGCCGCAACAGGGCGGGCTAGAGCAACAGGGCGGGGGAGGGGAAGGGGAAGGGGTGGGCGCTGAGCAGGCCGCCCCCTCGCGGTCGTCAACCCCATTTCCCCTCCTGCCATCCGCGCCCTCGTCCTTGCGGACCATTGCAAACTTCTCATTCGGCGGCTGGTTAATGTCCCGTCTCCCTGGGTATAATCTTTGCTTTTAGAGCTGCTTACGTTCAAACTACTACAAGTGGATTCTACACGAGCAGTTCTGTTATTCAAGGAATAAACAGTTTAAAGAGAGTATTAAATCATTCTCTTGTACGTCTCTCAACTCCCTGTGTCCCCACGCCAATGTACAGTTGATTGTGTTCGCATAATCTACACGTGACTCGATTCGGTGCATAAAATACACAAAATCTTAGACTGTTTACACATTATGAATCCCAAGAGGCGAATTTTCGTTAATCGGAAAATTCAGAAGTGACAAAATGTAATCGCTGAATATCGATTTTCATGTGTCAATTAGTGTCAGAACTGTAAAACTGATTCTATTTTCTTCGATTAAATCAATTGAATTAGAAAAAAAAATATTACAATATTTTTCCTCGAAGTCTTCAGGTGGCTGATAGGCAGCGTGCTAGCTTTCTATGAGACGGTCCCGGTTTCGATTCCCGGCCGGAGCAAAAATGAAACTGTAGCTTTCTAAAAAAACTCCTTTCAGTTTCTTAAGCTGTGTCGAAAGGAAAAGTTCAGGCAGGCCAAGTAAACTAGGTACGGTGATGGTACGGTGCCGCCAAGCAAAATCAAGAGAACCGCCAATGTAAATAGAGTTAGGTTAGCCTACCTGGTATTCTTCACAAAACCCCATATTCCCAATATCACCATTATCACCACGTGCTAACACCAAACTCATTCCAACTACTAAGTTGTGCGCTACCAGAATTACCTAATTGTCCGGCCAGATGTTCCAAAAGCACTCAATTCTGCGATTTCAGCTATTTCGGATTTTAATTTTTTGTTACTTAGAAGAAGTTCTATAAAAAACAATTTTGACAACAAATTTGAAACTACAGTAACAATAAGCTTCCTAAAAAAACAGGTTTCTAGCTCCAGTTTCTCAACATTTACGACACACTCGCAGAAATACATCAAATTATTTTGTTGATTTGGTATGCCGAAGAGCACATCGTTAGATTTAATCCATTAAACTTAAGCTAGCATTAAATATTAATATATTTTAAAGGCCCTCTCCCTATACTTGCGCATCCCGTAAGTAGGCGCCCGAGCAAGGTCACGTAAGGGAACGCATGGCTTATTGAGATATCACTTCCTTTGCATACGGCAAAGGAAGTGGATATCGGCCACTAAAATGTAAGCTAACCATTACCCAAATATATTTAATAGCTAAATAACTAGGTGGAATTCAGCCGCTGCCTGCAGCCCGCTGACGGTTGCTCGGATGCAGCTAGTTTTCTCCGATCAACACCAGGCGAATGCCGGAGCAGCACCCTGACATACGCGCCACGGACCGTGCGGGATCTTTCCCTCTTCTTCCTTGTCCAACCCTCACCCCTCACGTAATGCACACACATGCGGGGAGTCGAGTCGAGATCTTGGAGCTGGTGTCGGCTGGGGCGGTGCCACGTTGCAAAGGGAACCCCCCCCCCTCAAGCCGGCGTGTAAGTCGGTGTTGATCTCACCATCCAGCTGGGGAGGAACCCCGCCTCCACGCGCAATAAAACATTGATTGAACATACGGTGCTAAGGTCTATAGCAGTGGACGTGTTCCGAAGCATCAATCAATCAATCAATCAATGAGTACTACGTAAGGAAAAAGGCAATCCGCGAGCGGAGCACGTCTACCCTCCCACGATCGCTGCGGAGCAGAGCACAGCCTGCCGAACGCCGCCGCGGCCCGTCCCTCGCCCAGCCGCGCGGCTCAGAGAGCTGTTACATAAGTGAGGGCGGGCACGGAGTCGCGTGACAGCGGCTGCTGGCGAGCAAGCGCGCTCTCCGTCACAGCGCGCAGCCCGCCCCGCACCGCCCCGACAGGCTGCGCGCGTCGCTACTGCGGACGGCCCTTCAAAACGCCCGCACGGCGACACGCGTGCAACATTCAAAGCGCGCATAAACACGCGCCAGCGGGAGCGCACGCGTGCGGCAACGCTCCTCGGCACGCCCGGCCCCGCGCCGCCCCAGACCGCAAGCTTGTGGTGCTGCGAGGGCATAAAATTGCTCATCTGCCAGCAGCGCAGTACGAAACAAGGGCAGTAAAGGCACGGGACTTTTATAAAGGGAGATTTAAAAGCAATGAGCTGGTTATTCGGTTTCGTTGTAATTGAAACATCCAAGCACATTATGGATATGGGTTTGTTCCCGAATATCGTTGCGTTAGTGTCTTAAAATAAACCAGGAAGTGAAAAAGAGTTGTACGGCTTTAGCGAGAATAATTCAGGCGTTTAGGATAACGGTAAATCCCAACCGACTTGACGTTTTCAGTTAGAAGTACGACGGTGCACTCGTGCCTTATATCTATCATATGCGGAATTGCGCAATGAATTGGATCGAAAACACAAACGTGTGGTTGCGATCTGCCGTTATTATTCTGAGCGCCTCGATTACGCAGTTGCTGGCCAGAGCGCTGTATTTTCGTCTGGATGGTTGAGTGTGGCGGCGCGGTATCTAGGCGAGGCTCTCCGGAAGGCTGGAATAGGGCGAGCGAGAGAGATGCGCCCAAGGGAGATTAGAGAGTGCTGCCTTATATGATATCGGCATGCGACCCAGAATGCAGAGTAATGTCTCAACTATTTCGTCAATCTTTATCCCTACTGCACGCAATCAAGTTTCTCTAAAATTACGCCATTAAACTGTTTCATTCGCCCAAATGTTGTTCATTGAAAGTATTTCGTTTATCTCAAGTGACCGTATCGTCGTGATCCCAACCGGCTGAGATACCTCAAAGAAACATTTCTCCACTGCAGAGAGACTAATGACGAGGTCCTTCGGTTTGTCGAAACGTGGCTGTTTGGAGAATTCTAGTGGCCGGCTGCTGTGAGCAGTAGTTCTCCCATCAAAAGTAGACGAATACCGGAGAAGTACTCTTACGAATAGTCGACGAATTCCGCGCAATATTTCCTTCCTTGTCCGCGTCGCCCTCTTTCTACACACACACGCTTACACGTACATGCACTACCTATCACACGTCCTTGGAGAGCAGTCGGGAGCTTCGAGCGTGCCCCGAGTGCAAACCTATCAGGAAGAGGAACACCAGCAAACCGATGGTCAGGTCGGCACCGAATCGCACGTGCTGGCAGGGGAAGAACCACGCCACCTCCCACCACCTCCCCAGTACACTTAGATAATCAATTACTCTATAGCTCTCGCCGTGGCCGCAAAAAAGGAAATCTCTCGTCAAACTGATGACCCAAAAACGTCGCTACAGAAACGAAGTCCCTTGCAGAAGGAATTTTAAAAGCCATTAGTATTAGGGAATTCGTTTATTCTTGAATTGGAACATTCCAGAACAGAATAAGAAACATTATCGTATGTATATATCCGAAACTTCGTTAATAAGCTATGTCTCTCACCAAACTGTTGTTCTCGAAAAGAGTTACGTTTGCCTCCGGCTGTCGTGCCGCCATGACACCGGTGACGCAGCGTGCGTGTGGTCCCCAGAGCGGGCGGCCCTTCAAACCCTCCCCCGACGAGACGCGCGCAACATTGGAAGCGGGCGTAAACGCGGCGGCGTTGGAGCGCGTGGAAGGGCAGGGCTCTCTCGAGACTCCACCCTCGCGCTCCCCGCAACGCGTGGGTTGTCCCATCTGGATTAATGCAGCAGAAACTAATATTATCGAATTTTAAAAAATCCAAATCCAGTTCCTAATCACGAACGCTTCTTGATTGGTTGGTAAATATTTGTTGGTTCGTTACCAACAACTATTTCTATAAAGAACTATCCCTAGATCTGCAGCTAATCATATCAATGACCTGCCCTCCAACGTCTATTTCCCCACACCACAAATCCTCGCATTATATACACTCAACCTCGACCGACATCCTATACAACCAATTCGAATTCAAAGGAAATACCCCATTCCACGTATATCTAAAAAAACTATTAAAATGCCGAAATTGTCACTTAATAGAGGTGACTATTTCGCAGTATGCAAGTTAGTAGTAAACAACCAAAAACATAATATATAGTACAACATTTTACTGATCTATGTGTTATTCAACAATAATTTTTTTTCGAAAAAAACGAGAGGGGGAAAGAAACGCAAAGATAACATTGCACAATTCCCAGCAGTTATATTTAATTGCCCTACGAATGATTCATGTATTGCTTGTTGTTAAAAAACGAATGTGTTGACCTTTAGCAATAGAAAAAGTCATTTTTGCATTTTCTGCGAAGCAGTAGGCTTGTAAATGAATGGTTGAAAAGAAAATTCCTTACTCAGAACCAATTGAGAATGTGGGTTAAAGGTCAGAGCTTTTATATAGACGCCGTTCTTTTGAAGCCTACCGGCAGGCTTCGCGGCGTCGCTCAAATGTCTTTGCGCATCGGGTATCGTAACAATGGGAAAGAAAAAAATAGCCGCCGGCGTTCGTCGCCCATTTGTTGCGTAAGAGGCCGTTCCTTCCTTCAGTTCACTTGGCCGCGCACCTCCCGTGGAGCGTCTCGGGCGGGGGCGGGGAGAGGCGGGACGGGGGCGGGCAGGGGCCGGTGGAGGCGGCGCGAGGCGGCCTTGGGCGTTGGTGCGCGGGCGGCGGGCGGGGCGAAAACGGGGCGGGGGGCGGCTGCGGGGAGGGCTGAAATAGAGGCGGCTCGTGGGCGCGGTTGGAGCGAAGTAGAAGGGAAAGTGGAGACAGACGCCGCTCTGCGGGTACTGGGGTGAGGGAGGAAGGAGGTGGGGATGCGGACAGCAAATACCGGTACAGGCGCGGTTAAGGATTCTAAATCGTCTGCGTTTACCTCTGCCACGGCGTGAATCTAGTATGTAGTTAGTATACTGTGGCGTACATTCTGCGTGGGTGATCCGCAAAATCATTGATATGTATTTTTTTCCTTGCGCGTGCAGAGGCACGATCCAAGGATTGAAATGAATGGAATGTATGTGGCATTTAGATGGCATTTATGAACAGCGTTGCGGTCCTACGACTGCAGCCAATTCAGTTGGGTGAGTGGCGATTCGTTCAAATTCGTATGCAATTATTTCGCGTCCGGCATAAATACACGAATGACCTGCAACGCCACGGAAATATTCGTTGGCATGCCTTACGGTATCAACATTGGTGGGTAAGGGGTTATTGGTATCACTTTCGAATGATGGTCTCTACTTGATTGGTTATGACTAACATCCATTGCTTGCTTTGTGGAGTAGCATGGTGTATATTCAACGCTACGAAAGGAGTTCAATTTTAACGTAGCATTCTTTCATGTATTTTTAACACGTCCAATCCTGACCGAATTCTAGGTGGGTTACGTATTCCACCATTGTTTCCGAGTGCCACTGAAAGGCTATATTAAAAAGGAACGTTCGTGTACTTTCAATCCTGTTGTCGGAAGAGAGAACGTTAACATATGTTGGGCAATTGTATTAAGGAAGAATCAAAATAAAAAAAATTGAAAGATTAGAAACTTTTTTTCTTCGCATGAATCACTTAGGACACATTCACATTAATTTTAACATAGTCCATCGCTCTCGAAAACTCCTCAAACCTGGGACTGCACGCACTGAACGCCACTTTGAGCGCTTGACTCATCCGGCTGGCGGGAGAATAATCTCGCGGGAGCGTCCAGGAGCTCGACCGCTGGGGACCTGGTAAATCAGCGCTGGCTGAAAAACGACGTAAGTGTGCGTGGTTTATGCTCGCGCGTTTGAGTGGCGCGGGGCGGGGGGTTGGGGGCGCTGCGGGCGAGGGTGGCGGCCGGTCGATAGGATCGCTGGCGAACGGGGGCGGGGGCGCGGGGGCGGCGGGGGCGGCGGCTCTGATGTGTCGCGAAGGGGGGGGGCGCGCCCACTGCAGACCTTTCCGGGCCCGCGGCGGACAACGCGCCGTTGTTTTGTCCGCTTGCGCCGAAATTTATCAGCGGTGTCGAGTGCAAATTGGCGGGGAGGCGGTGGGGACTCCGAGGGAACTATTCATTCCTATTCCTAAGAATGAATGGTAAACGAACCGCCGGGCAGTGCTTGTCTTTTGCAACCCGCCCTCCGGGCTCTCAGATTCATTGATGATTCCTTTCCTCCGTCAACTGCTAAGGTCTTTAGTGTCGAAAGTGTAGTGCATGATTTATCGCGGGAGGTAGCTGTGATCTTCCCGTGCTGGATGGCGAGAGCCGCCCCGACCTGCTTCGACTTACTCATCCAGGTATCTCCCGCTACCTGAGCACCCCCCTCTCCGGCCGGACTAGCTCCCGACTGGTCTTCCTTCATATATGGTACTGTAGTGCATGTATGGTTGTGTAAGTAAGAGGAGGATAGATCTAGGAAGAGGAAAAGATGATCCCGTGCGGTCTGTGGTCCGTTTGGTGGGGTACTGCTCCGGCATTTGTGAAGTTTGTTGAAACCACGGAAAACTACCGACGAACCCAACCGGCCGCTAGAATTCTGCTTCAAACAGCGGCTGCATTCGTCTCTGGTGTCTATCGAGTGTCGAAAACTCTGCCACCGTCGGGATTCAAACCGTAGGAGCTCCCGGTCAGTGGCCTTGCAGTGACATCAGTGGATACTCTGAGTCTCCCTTGGGTTCTGAGAGCTTGGAAAGATCTCCAGAACTGGGATTATGGAACAGGCAACTGGTGTCGTCCGATTTGCGTCCTATGTATGTGACGCAATCGTGCTCGAATGATATCAACTGTCACCGACACCGAACACATCGCGTTGAAGGACGCAGGGAAGGGGGTTGGGCGGCGGCAGCCTGTGGTTATGGAGGGGGAATCGATGTCAATTAATATTTTAGCGCATGCGCAGTGAACCTTTTTCCTGCGCGAAGCACCTCCAATAATCGCGATGAACCTCGCTGGGCTACCCACTGCCGCTTGGGACCACAAGAAGGCTTTCCTGGCCTCTAATAATGCGTCTAAAACACCAATTTCAAGAGGAAACGAAATGAATATTAGAGAATAAACAGCTTGAAATAATTCTTAGGTCATTGAGCAAAGCGCCTGGTTTTATAATTGATTTAGTTATTTTTACACTTCATTTCAGTGTCCATTTTCGCTTCCCTCCCCTTTTGCCAGAAAGGCAGAAATGAGAAATCCAGTCCGAGAAGTCGACAAGAAAGGCACCGCGGTCAGAAATTACTAAAATGAGTATAACTATCCACAGTGAACTGCGAAAAATGATATTCCAAGTGCGCTCTGCCTAGCGTTATTCACTTGATGGAACAATGATGTGCATCAAAACGAGTTTGGACATTGTACTAAAAGAATTTCGTTCCTCGAAATAAATGTGTGAATTACAAAGAAAATAAAGGCGACTAAAATTCAATTAAAATCAATAATCAATAAATTACAAAAAGTTTGGGGCATTTCTGGGAAGAAGAATAAAGTTAAATCCCCTTCTAATCTAGGTTAAGTATTGAAGACATCTTCAAAGGCATAGTATTTCGAATTGAATAGATGTCAGTGTTGTTCATTTCTGAAAGTTTTGTACACTTTCCTAGAAAAGTATGTCCATTTACTGGACTGTTGATAGGATCTCGTTCTGTTGACTGATCAGTATGTCATTCTTTGAAGGGCATGGCTCATGGATGCTTTCTGAAAAAGGAAAGGGCTCTGTCTCGCAGCCGACTGGGAGTAAGAGTTTTATTTATCAATGAAATGCTCGGTAAGACGTCATACTCAGCCCCAAAAACAGTCATTTTAGTGTCATTGTTGACATTTAATTAGCCCTAATGAAATGTGTTTAATACAATTAAAAGTGGTCTATTTAATGGGTACACATTTTAAATGGGGAATATGTGATTAAATAAAGAGGTTTGGTCTTAACTTGTATTTGATACAGTTCATTTCATTCGCACAATTCCATACAACCTAGATGAGCACAATTTAAAGAAACCTTTTTGAAATTGAATGAAGACTTGCTTTTTAAATCTTGCAAAAATGAAATCTTTCTCTCTCAGCTTTACATTCAGTAATCAAATGATCTTTTCTGTTACTGTAGTGATCAAAATCTAGCTTTCCGTATTAGCTTCTTCATACTTTTAGGAATAGCAAATGAATTAGCAGTGTCTTATTTAATTTTCAAGGGTTATTGCACTATTATCCGCACTTCCCGGGATATCGTGATATAAAATTTCATCTTGTACAAAAGATTTGAAAGATTCGATACTCGTACTTTTGAATATGTTTGAAGCGTCTTTCAAAATGAAATAGTTTGTTGATGCATGTTCCCGGCCAAAATGTCACTGCTATGCCAAATGTGTGCTGGATGTCAGTCCGTCCTGTATACTGCAGTCCATTGTTCCTCTGGAGTCTCTGTCAGAAGAGCCATCAGCGGCTTAAGATACGCGATGTGGGAGATATTGAAACTCTGCACAAAAATAAAATAAAATGTATTCGGCATACTACCATTTTACCTTCGATAACGAAGTGTTTCTACGGTCACTGAATTAAAATTTTATATCATAAATACGAATAATGTATGTAACTCACCTCCAAAACTAGTATCAACGATCCTTAATTCCTGAAAAGGAAACTGACACTGACCAAAGTTATTCCTGACACAGAGCGCTATCCAAACCGGGCTTCGACAGCGACATTTGTTGGTTGTAAATGGTTAGCAAATTTACATTCACAGCAAAGTCCATCCAGTGCACTCACTTTTTGGAATTTAACGGCACAATGCAGAATGGCATCTTCTTTTATTTAAGATGAGTAAAATTTGGAATTATATGTAAGTGGATGGGCTGTTTGTCCTCTCCCCACCGTATCCGCCGTAAAGGGCTGGCAGCCGGGCGGAGCAGGGAGCGCCCCGCGAAAGGAAATAAACAGGGGCCCCACGAAGACTCTCATAAGACACACAAAATAATTTTGTTTTGAACGCGAAACTAAACTGTTCATTAGATGACAACTATTATCTGTATGATGACTATTTCCGAATAAATTTATTTTCTTGTCACCCACAGTACAGAAAATGTCACGTCACTCAGCAGTGTACATATGTCTACATGAGGCAATAATTGTGATCGCGTTACACAGACACTAATACTGCTGTAACGTCATGTTGACGAAGGCCTTTATCGATGAATCTACATGCTCAGCCCGATTCCACATTAACACCTTGGCAGTGGTTTTTGGCTCCCACATGCCTCAAGTCAGCGCGGAAGTCTTCGAGGGGTGCGAGGTCAACCGCCAGGCCTAAGGACAGGAAGAGCACCGACCGCTACAGAGGTCGTGAGGTTAAGGTGAAGCATGAGGACGAACCTCGGGAGGAAGGTATCCATTCTTTCCCGGACCCCCGCCTTGGAATCCAGCATCGATTGGACGCCTGGTCTACGAAAGCCAGTAGCGCATTAATAGTTCTCTGAACCTCTTCACAACGAACTGAGGCGATTCCTTCACCAGCCTTCTTCTTCTCCGTGTTGCCCTTGGAGATCCGGTCGCGCGTCACACACCCGGCCTCGCCGTCGCCGCCACAAAAGGCTCGTCCCCATAAAAGCAGCGGGCCGCGCCGCGCCCGGCGAGCAAGACGATCCCCGGCAGAGCCTCCGCCTCCGGACAATGACTGCTTCATTGCACAATTGGGCCTTCATCGTCAATCGACCGGCCGCGCCCTCCACGACACGCGCTTCGCAGCTGGCGGGGCGGATCCACCCGCGCTCTCACCGCGCGGAGTGTCGGGCTTTCGAAATCAGCCTGCATTTCGCTCTTCGGCGCTTCTGTTTCATCCCCGTTCATGGGGGAAGGCCAGGCCCCGGTGCAAGGCGTGGCCCGTACATAAACTTACCGATGTGTGCATATGAGTATCTGATTTCGTACATCGTATATTAAACATTCGACATTATTGATCTGTAGGTGCGCAAAATAACTCGTCACTTTACCAACACTTCCTGCCACATCTAGAAATATTCAATCTTTAGATAAATATATTTTTAAAGATGTTAATATTTTCCACAATTTTTGGATACTGATAGTCTGTTAAAGTGTCATCGAAAGAATACACTAATTTCAAAGTCGTTGAATATTCATTGAGTCTGTAGTTGCTTGCGTAATACCACGACGAACTTCGTATTTACAGCGACGGTACCTATTGTCCACATTCTCTGTAAATTGATTGGGCAAGTCAATTCTTGCCGCTGCAACCATGGTCTTTTTCATTGAAAAAGTAACAAAAACCAATCAATCAATTGAACATTCAAATTATAATAAACATACGGAACGAGATGGTCCATATTTAGCCCGTTGAGTTTGTATGCCTGGGTTAGATGTACAGTCTTAGAATAAACTCCCTCTGTAGCTACCAACACGCCTTGGAATTCGAATTTGACTTTTTTCATCTCAAATCGACCATTGAAACATTCACCGTATCTTAAAATCGTACGAATTCTGCGAATCCAAAAGAATCGTCTAATCCTCAAAATTCTATTTGATTCCATGAATCCTAAATCCCAATCCTAAATCTCCTTTGTGTCCTAATAATTTCCATCAGAAACCACATCTCGAATTTCAATTTTAAAATTATTTTCCTTATTTTAGGTTCTAAACTGTTTATGTGTCATTGTGCCCTTACTTTAATATGTGAATGCAAAATGTCAATAATTTTATAACAGCATAAAATATTACCTTCCCTATTCTTATTCTTTACATTCAAGAACAGCACGATACATATTTATCTGAGTTATTACTCGAGTTAACTTGGCCCTCAGACCAAACCTTGAAGTCTAACAATTTTTCACCGAGACACCATTTCCCGAGTTAGCATAAATCTCTTTTGCTTGGATGTCCAACATCCGAATCGTTGATACATATAAAATGTTTCTTTTCAATCCCCCGAGATGGCAGATATCGAAACAGAAAAAAAATTAAAAACAGTTATCTGTTTAATTGCAGTGAAATCTGCTGCCATATAGTTCAATATTGCCTGTCACAGAATAAACTACAATAGTATCTACTACTTGAACTACATATTTTACTACAGTAGTATACTACTTTAGAATCTATTTATACTTTGGAAGTTTTCTCTTTTTAGAGTTGTCTCATTCTTATATATTTTTACTAACCGATCTCATAAGATACGAGAGATTCTAAATATAGAGAACTTTTCTAGATTCCCTTATGTATAAGATTAGTCCACGCTACCCAGACTCTCGAGCCTTGAACTTTCTTCTCAGGACCCAAAGGCTCTCATTTTCAACGTCGTAACAAATTTTATTTTACCGACCTGCACAGGCTCTACAGATATATGATCTCCCAGATCTATAGACGATATTTTATAGCTGAATCAGTAGACAAGTAACCACACGTTCTCAAACTCGTACATTTTTGCAACTACTTAGTCTCTGTAATTATCTTTGTTTATTGGCCAATCATTAAACGATGGTGACAATAGTACCTCGCTTGTAACTACGATAGTCGTACGTTGTATATTTCGCAAACAACTAGAGTTATTGAATTTATTCACGAGTTTGATTGTTATTCAATAGATTTGTATCTTCTTAATACAAATATCCAAATTGTGAAATAATTAAGCATAATTTAACATCTTTTCAAGCACATATTTATCTTAAAGTATGAATATTTCGTAGATGCGCATGGGAGTGTTAGTAAATGACGTACTTTGCGACTACAGATGCCAATAATTGTCGGGGTTCATTAGTTTAACATAGTATGCCTACGCTTTCTTCTGTAAAGACAGTACGGCATTTCAATGGATGCGGTCTACCGCCCACAGCGCGAGCTCCAGCGCCTGCGAGTAGCGACGCGATCCCCTCCCTATTCGTCACTCCCGACTTGCTTCCTCTATAGGACGCGGCCCGCCATAACTGTCTCGGCCCTCTTTCTACCCCATCCGAGCGAATTCTACCCTTTCACTTGCATCGCCACTCCCCTTCCAGAAGACAGTGCCGTAAATAAACCATTATGACCACGATGGCTGACCGCGCGCACCACCTCTACAGCTCTCGCGTAGTTGCCAAATTTGGTCACGCAGGGGCATATTCTCGCATTTTCCATGGCATTTCAATCACTAAGCAGCATACCTACCTTTTGCCCAACTTTCTGGAAATCCAAAATCATCCCTCTTGATTAGGAGTTCTATTGCATGCGAATGTGGAGATTGCGAAGAGGGGTGCGCTCCAGAACTAAGCGGAAAAGGTAGAGAGATTTGGCACGCTAGAGCACATAGAGTGATGAAGTATCTAGTGTGACTTGCTAGCAATGAGATATAAATGTCGCCACGAGTGCACGCAAACAGAGCGTCAATAGATTCGAATTGCACAAATTTCCTTCGTATCATCCTTCTGATATGGAGAAACAAAATAAACGTTCCATATATAATGTTAAGTTTACGCTAACTTAGAAAACAAAGTAGTGTGAGCACCAATTTATCGATTACGTAATGTAATGACGTTATTACGAAAAACTATTAAGACGGTTTCGAATTAAATATGAATACTACTGAATAAGTTTAAAGGTATTTTACGGACTATGGCACGCCTGAATTATTTACACTATCCGATATTTTAGTAATTAATTACGAAATGCAACTCAACAACTCACGTACAACAAAAATACTTGAAACGTACTTTCGAGCCATACAACACAATTTGGTGACTGTGAGTACACGAGTCACTCATTTGCCATTTCTGTGACGTCAAAGTTTATTTTCAACAATAGTAATTATAATTGTATAAATAATTTTCGACTCGCGTACGATTAATTATATTCACAAAAGTTGAGTGATAATTTCTTTTTTCGCTTGACATAACGTTTACTTAAAACAGAGCGACTGGAACAGTATATTTGACATTCTGACGGTCTTTGCTTCTGTTGCTGTCTGAGATCACTAGTCCACTTTCCTTAGATTCACCACCTTGCGCCTTGTTGTGCGCACGCTGATGATTCCAATCAAATACAAATCTTTTAGCGTAACTGACCCTGTGTATTCAAACACTTCGTTAAAACTTAATTAATTAATAGATTATACTTGCAAATGCCAAAATGCAAATGTCGCACCAAATGCAATAAATGAATCATGACTTCCTCGACACACATGTCGGAACGGAGTGGATTCGCTGAAGGTTATTCAAGCCGTGAATATCAGGCAGAGCATATTATGTCTGTTACAATGCGTGTTAGCTCGATGACCCTCGCTTTATGTGCAGTGGCGCAATAGGCGACTCGTGCCGAGTACCATATGGCCCTTCGGAGACATTATTTGTTCTCTTGCACGTCGCGCCGCCGTTCGTTCTGCACATAAAAACACGCGAACTGAACCTGCGCTCCGCCCGGCGGCGATGCCCCGCTCCGCGCACACGATTATCGCCGCGCGACGCCCACGGCCCCAAGTCTCCTTGCGCACGGGCGGCGCGGCGCGGCCACCACTGGCCACGACGCGAGGTGAACGTAGCACTGCCGCGCGCATCAGCTGGCGCCTCTCCGCTCGCCCAGACTCCACCCCTGCGCCTCGACGCAGCCCAATCCGCTGCCCTTGCTCCTGCTCGCGCGCCGCCCGCCACGCCACCAAGCGCCGCACGCGAGCCCCCTCAGGAGCCCGCCCGCAGCCCGCCCGCCGCCCCGCCCCGCCGCCCGCCGCCCCGTCCCCGTTAGGCTTTACCCAAAGCATAGGCTCCGCTCTCGTATTCCCACTCCGGCCGCGATTGTCCGCAGTGCCTTGCCTTCGCATTGTCGCAACTACACATTTACGCCAGGCCGCCGCGGGGTTGGGAAGTGCGCGGGTGCGTCAATGGCGGCCGCCTCCCCTCCCACTAGGCGTCTCTAAGTTTCGCCCATTGCGAACATCACAGCTGTGCGCCCCGGGATACTTCAAATTAGTTCTACTTTCTCCGCGGGTAGGCTCTAAATGCCGTGGCCATGCCACGTCTGCCTCGCGCCTCGCACCACTCCCCGCTCGGCTCTCGGGGTGGGCCGCGAAGAGTGCTACAGGGGACCGCCGCCCCAGCGCCTCCCGGCGGGTGGCAAGATGGCTATCGCCTACTGTCACCCTCTGTACAACTTGGGCCGAATAACACTAATGTTATTACATTATAGCATATATTACACTGTATCTTTAATATGATATGGTGGTGAGTTAATATACCTCACCCCCGGGATTCAGGGGGGGATTGAATGTGTTTTCCCTGGTATACGTTAGTTTCGACGAAAGATACCAATTTTTCCTATTAAATTAACAATTTTACAATTTTAATTATTGACCAAAATAAAATTATGAATTAATATTACTAAGAATTATTAATTTCAAAATTGACGTCCAATTTCAATACTATATGAACAACCATAATTTTAATTGGCATATTGGGTTTTGCAATTGTTGCTTCAATAGTTGTACTTGAGGGTGGCAAACTAATTACGCGGATCAAAAAAACAACCAGCCGGATGTGTTTCGTTTTGCGTCCGCCCTAATATTTCGGGGTGCTTACGGTCATGCTAGCGGATGTGAAAATTTTTGTTTTAGAAGCAGGAAATACTTAGCTGGGCACAGCAATTCGTTTAATTTCCAGTCCATGCTAATATCTTTAGCTTAGGAGCTACTCACAAGTCGAGCGCCCAAAAGATTTTTATTTACTCTGTATCTTTTTATCTTGTCCGTTCAGATGATACTCCCCCAGTGATCACCCGTTAACTTATCAAGGTAACTATTCTTTATTTTCAGGAACGCCAATTATGTATACGTATTGGGGAAACACTATCAACTAATGGTTTTTTTATTCATCTTTAGAGATATTAAATTTACCCTGGTAATAAAATAATCTAGTGGGAATCCCCGTTTAAGATTATTTTACCCCATGTGGATTTCGTCATATTGATGTAATAATAATATCAAACAGACTCTAAATACAGGGCAAATTTATTGAATTTAACACTTTCTAGAACAAAGTATACATTTGCAAGTACATTTTCATGGGCTTAAAAATATTTCTGCTTCTGTACAAAGCCAATAATGAACTCCTAAAACACCAGTTCATTTTAAATTATGTAATAAAAAAAGCATAAAAAATCTTATAAAAACGGGAAACGACGTATTTATGAAACTGGAACACTTCCGGGCTATCGTCATTACCAATACAAAATTTAACTCTAATATATAATCAGTCAATTACGAAATATCTTTCTCAAAATTTATGTTTCCTTTGGATCACTATGTAGATGTTATAGCAATATTGCACACCATCACCACATGAATTGAAATGGGAAATATATGTGAAAATGTTTTGTAAGACTATCTTAAAAAGAATTGTAGTAGGCAGAATGTCAACAGGAAATTGGCGGCGTACGAGACTGGACACTACTTCTCAACTTGTTTTTTATCTTACAATTAACATATTTCACTGCAAATATTAAAGACGACGAGACACTAGAAAGCTTCTTTCCCAAATAAAACAAAATACCGAATTTCCATGTAAAAACAGGGGAAATTAGGGGATTCACTAAAGAATAAAATGATTTATACTTAAGATTACAGGTCCGTTTCAAATTTCAGTTGTCATTGCCACCACCCCCCTGCCTTCCCTTATGCTCGTCTATGGTAGTAGCAGAGCAATACATTCGTTTTGCTTTCGTCTGTATGTTTTTAACTCAATTTAATGTATTCTTGATTTTTGTTCGTTAAAACTATTACGAATCTGCAAATCTACGAGGTTCCTACAGACATTTCGGTAGCAATTTTGAGAGGTGCTTCATTATCGGGAGACTTGTTTCCTGGATACTGTCAACGCGGGTTTATTACGTTTGGCACATGCTTTGACGTCAACGGTGGGGGACAGGCAGCGCTCGGGGCAATCGCCTCTAAGAAGGGTGGCCATCGGCCACGCGACCAGTCTGCATCAAATATTCGCTTCGGCAGCTCTATAGCTCTCGTCTTTGCTCTCATTTCTGAGAAAGATCATGGAAAGCAATCGAAGTCAACGATGAACCGTATTTAACCAATTTACATGTAGGGAAATAATTTTTAGAGATGATGGCTTGCAAACGCAATGCAGATTTAAGTGGACTCACCTGACAAGAAAGGAGACAGTTTAATTGTATGATTATTTAAATTTCTATTGATTAACAAATATTTTAGCAAGTGGTATGCTTCTTAAATAAACCTGTTGCTTTCATCTATATTCATATTCTGTATTGATAACCATCGAACATTCTCTCTACATCGAATACTTGCAGACAGATTCGCCCGAAAGGACCGAGAATTAAAATTGTGTAAACAACAACAGAAAATAATATTTGTGGTTGGTGTCATGTGTGTGTGTTGTTATTTAAGGGTTCGCACTCAAACTACTAGGTCATTAGCGACCAATTGCTGTAACTTGCAACTGTGGGTTGCACATACGATTGTTATAGGGGTTAAGACGAACACAATCACCCCGAGGCGGGATCAACCGCATCTCGGGCTCGGAGGTTCTACGCCATATGCCTTAAGCGACTCGTGCCACATCCCCAAAATAATACGTGTACTGTTGATTATTTTTTTCTACTGAAATGTGATTTATATGATATGAATTATCCTTAAGGAAAATCGGGCAAATGATTCAGATACGTTTTTGAAAAAATAATTACGAAATATAGAAGATTAAGTCATTTTCCAATTTTTTGGTTATTTGGGCTGCCCAAGCAACGTTATCGCATAGAATTGTCATCTGCATAAATTTTAAAGTTAGATAACGAGTTTAAGCTCTTATTATATTTTATTATTTCAGAATGCAAGAGTGTGTTTGTCAAGACTGTATGTTTTTCTGTCATTCTCACGAACCAATGCACGACTGACGCCCACTGTATGTTAATTGTTCGTAAAGAATACTGTATAATATCATTTTTATTTGTAGTCTACGAGACAACAGTATCTACACGAATATGGGAATCAGTTGGGTAAATCCGATTTTCGCTCTCGCCAGTACTAGGCTGGACGCAGAGATCGCTGACCTGTACCCCCACTCGCATGCATTTCTTGCTTACCAGCCAACATATAGCCGCCACCAAACACCGACGAAGCACGCGCCATTGTTCGGCGCTCGACGCGCCGAAATAAAACATTGAGCCATGCCTGCGAGAACTCCACGCGATAAGGATGCCTCTAGGTCACCGAAGAAACTGCTACCACTCGCAGACTGAACGAGCGCCGCCGAGCATGCAAGTGAATGAATGGGGTGAAATGACTATAACAAATAAGTTAAATAGTTGAAAATTAGAGAATAGTTAATATGATCATGGATGTGGATGCAATGATGTGGAGATGATGTATGAATAGTAAAAACAATGAACGAAGGAAATGTATGTTATTGTCATTATTGGCTTTTATGATCTAACTGTGGCCCCAAACATTAGGTGTTTCAAGGCAAAAACAAAAATAAAATAGAATTACTATATTTTAAACTAACAGTAAGCACTTAAGTTTAATATATTATTTATAACGAGATCTTTCACGAGTCATGTTGGTTAAAACTTGATATCTATCAATTGGAAAAGTGGTTTCAAGTACATTTACTCCGTTTCATTCATTTATATACCAACCGGTAAGTGAAATGATGTTTTCTTTTTTTTTTTTATTCATCTTTTTTTTTAGATCTTACAAAAATCTTAAAATGTCCTTTTTCCCTTCCACAAAATAATGGTCCGCCTTGACATTCCTTTACTTTCCGAATGTCATTCTGAAAGGTGAATTGATCTTTTGCCTTTGGGACTACTACACTCGAATGCGACAACTCTTGGTCTCCCTGTATCGAAGTACACGCCTTTAGCTAGGGATATTTCCTGTTGTGAGGCGATGGGAGCGGCGGGCACCAGGGGAGTGCGGGAGCGTCGAGCGCTGGTGCGCCCACATCGCGAAGCCTTCCAGCCTGGAATTTGGCTGCCTCTCGGAAATAAACCTATTAGCTCGCGCCGACACTATTATAGCGAGCCCTGGTGCTCGGGAGGAGAAGCTACAAGCAGGGGGAAGAATGAAAGAGGAAACAATGTAGGGGAGGGATTAGGATGGAGCGGGAGGGGGTGAACGGGAAGAGGTCGGAAGGAGGTTGGAGGTTGGCCTGAGAGTGTGGGTGTAGGATCGGAGGAAGAGCGCCTACGGTGTCGAGGGGGGCAAGCGACGAGGCGGGCGCCCCAATGGGGGCAGTGTGAATCACAGGCTGGGGACGTCAAGCATATTGAGACGGGCGAACCGAACGGTGTGACAATAGGAACGTCGGGCGGGATTAAATGCACTGAATAGTCGGGAATTGCAGCGGGTGAGAGCACAGGGCGACGAGGCGGGAGGGCGGGAGATAGGCGGGGACGGGACGGCGGACGTGCTTAGGGGCCTGGTGCGTGCACGTGGCAAGTGACGAATGGGAGAGAAAGACAACGGGATGTACCTATATGGCAGATAACGGCGTGCCGGGGGTTTGAGGAGCGCGTGAACGCGAGGGGAGGAGAAGGAGAGGCAAAGGTGTTGCTGGTTTCATGCGATGCTGGGTGAGGCGTACAATGACCACGAAGGAGTGTGAATCGCGGGCAGTGCACGGCGAGCTGTGTGCAGGGAATGCCGGGAGGGGAACGAACGCGGTGACCCACTGAGCGGAAGCTATGCCCCCCGTGCTTGGCTGGTGCGTCAGGGGGGTCGCCGCACTGACCGGACGGGATGGCGACGTCCGTTGCAGCATTCGAAGAAACTGGGTCTCATACAACCTTTGCATTGCACTCATTTATCTAGACTGCCTTTCAATTCTTTAGCGTTTCGACAGTGGTTGTGTTTAACTATACTGTACTGAATACCTAATTTTTTTGAATCAACAACTGTTTGCTGCTTATTCTAAACATTTCTTCCTGAAAGGTGCCCCTCTTTTTTTCGGTTGATTGATCCGTTTAATCCATGGTTTGGGGATTCCCTTTAAACATTTTGAATGTTATGTTAGTGCAAACGTCATGCACGTATATAACAATTGGAAATACTTTGTTCAGGTTTATCTCCTCTCAAATAAGCCCGAGATATCGTTTTAGCTGCAATGAGGACACTTTATTCACCTGCTATGTTTCTATTGGGTTTAACATATTTTCCTCTGCGCAGATTTAAATTCAGTTCTTAAAAACTTGTTCGCTCATCTTTGAGATCTCACCCTAAACTGCGCAGAGAGGCGATCAGGCGACGGGCTTCGCGCGCTAGCGACGGCAAACGTGTTTCCCAACGTTTGGCCCTCGTTTCTCTAGGCGGCTCCATCAAACGCACGTCACAGGAGCCCCCGATGCTCGGCACGGCAGACGCGACAGCGAGACCAGCGCGGCGGAGCATCAAATGGCGATGATGCGGGGAGGACCAATATGATGTGGTCAGGATGCACGATGCGCCTGGGTCGAGCGGGTGAGAACAGCGGGATGTTAAATTTGTAAATAATATTTTCTTATAAATATGATAGATTGTAAGTAATTGTCAGCAAGCAAGTAACATGTCTTAAACTAGCAAAGTATTTGTTCTCAATACTAAAGGTTTATATATAGGATTTTGGAGATATAGTAATCGACGGGTCGACGGGTCTGGACGGTTTCGACGAGCATGCGGACGTGTCTTGACCGTGCGGACGCGGTTCTGACGTTCTACCCGTCTCGGACGATGTCGACCGGTGTCGACGTTTCGGACGGTCGGCGTTTCGGGTACGGTTTTCGTACGTTCGGGACGTTTCGGACCGTGCGGGACGTGGCGGCGGTGCGGAACGTCGGCGGTTGGGACGTGCGGGACGTGGGACGGTGCACTGCCGGAATGTGCGGACGGTGGCGGACAAGTGGCGGGCGTGCGGCAGGCGCCAGTGCGTGCGGCGGGGTGGCCACGGCGCCGCATCCCCTCCTTTCCGGGTTCGTGGGCGGCGACCGGGCCGCGTTCCGGGAAGCCCCAGTCCCAGGCGAGCATCTTAACCGGCTCGGCCGCACACGAATTTCCTTCAC
>BOPP01000208.1:1701541-1734692 GCA_017312745.1 Gryllus bimaculatus
CTCCCCCGCCATCACCTCGCCATTTGATGCTCCCGCCCCGCCGCTGGCGTCTTCGCTGTCCCGCTCGCCGCTGCCCGAGCATCGCTCCCTTCGTTCGCCCGTGCGTCTCTCGGATGGCAGCCGCTCTCAAGAGATAACGCGGGACCACACACCCGTTCGGAACACGTGCCAGTTTTGCCCAGCTCTCGCCTTAGCCGCGCACGAAGCCCGTCGCCTCCTGCTCGCCTCCTGCTTGCGAGTTCGTGGTTGACGGTATCTCAAATGGGTGAGCGCGAACAGTTTCTTTAAGAACCTTGAATTAAATCTGCGCAGAGGAAAATTATTGTTAAACCCAAAATAGAAACATAGCATGGTGAATGTAACGTGTCCCTCCATTGCAGCTAAAAGATCTCCCGGCCTTATTCTGAGAAAGAGGGAAGATTAAAACTGGACACAAAGCCTATTCAATTCGTTATAACCGGTGCATTGACGATTAAGCACATTAACATGACATATCAAGAATGGTTTAAAGGGAATCCAAACAATGGATCAAACGTGGATCAATCAACGCTGAAAAAAGAGGCCCCTTTCAGTGAAGAAATGTTTTACGAATAAGGCAAAACAGTTGTTGGATTCAAAAAAATTACAGTATATTTACAGTACAGTATAGTTAAACATCCACACATCTGTCGAAACGTCTAGAAGAATTTGAAAGAGCAGGTCTAGATTATAATGAGTGCGAATGCCAAAGCGTGGCTAATGAGGGACCCCAGTTGTCGGTTCGCAGATGAGCTGCCACACGGACGTCCCGCACTCCGCTCCGGGTCAGGGCTGCGGCGACCCTCACACGCCGCACGCACGCAACGCTGTACGGCTCCGCACTCAGATGGGTCAAGCTCGCGTTCTCCCGTTCACCGGCACCCCCGGGCATCTCGCCCCCCCACTCCCCACCCCAGCCCTCCCACGCGCCGTCCCGCCAAAGATCACACGTGCCCCGCCGACTTGCCACTACTTACTCTTCCGTGCCGCCCTCACGATGCCTCTGCCCTGAAACCCAGCAACAACGCCCTGCTCTCTCTCTCTCCCTCCCCCTCGCCGTATTCATCGTCGCCCAGTCACACCCCGGCACCGCTCCGTTTCATATCGCCCGGTATTCTTAGGTACATCCCGGTTTGTCTTTTTCTTTCCCAATTCGTCCCACTTCGCCCCATCGTGCTCCGCACCGCGCCCAATGCCCTGTTCCGTCCCGTCCCTCCGCACCTATCTCCTCGGCCTTCCCTCGCCTTCGTCCCGCCCTGTCGCTCCTCCCACCCGCTCCGTCCAATTCCGACTATTCAGTCGCATTTCAATCCCCGCCCGACGTTCCTAACTTGTCACTCTCCGTTTCCGTTTCGCCCGTCCTCAATATGCATTGACGTCCCACCACGCTGTGTTTCATCACCTGCCCCGCTCCATTGCGCCGCGCCTCGTCCCGCTTCGCCTTTCGACACCGTCACTGCCGCCCCTCTTCCCTCCGTTCCTACTACTCACACTCCGGTCTCACCCTCACTCTCCCTGTCCGACCGCTCTTTTGCTCCCGTTCCACCCTACCCCCTCCCTCTCCATCTACCTCTTCCCTCCCCGCTCATCCCTAATCCCTCTTTCCTCTCTGTCTCATTCCTTTCCTCTCCTCTTGCTAGCTTCTCCTCCCCGCAGCACCACGGGCTCGCTATTAATAGTGGTCGGGCGCGGCATTCTAATAAGTCTATTCCGAGGAGGCATGCAAATTCCAGGCTGCGAAGGCCTTCGCGTGCGGGCGCACCACGCCGCCTCTGCACCGCTCCCCGCCACTCCCCGCCGCTGCCCCCGGCCCGCTCCCGCTCGCCCTCTATCGCCTTCACCAACAGAAATACTCCCAGCCCTAAAGGGCCCGTGTACTTTCCGGATACAAGGCGGTTAGACCCCAAGAGTTGTGCGCCTTTCGAGTGTAGTCGTTTCCCAAAAGCGTCCAAAGATGCCCAAGTTCACCTTTCCAGAATCGTACTATTCGTACAAGGTAAAGAATCGTGCCAAGGCGGACTTTTGTAGGAAAGGGAACAAAGCGTAACATTTTAAAGAATTTTTGCTTATAGAGTCTTAAAATAAAAAGAAATGAAATAAAAAACACAAAAAGAAAACATTCATTTCACATGTACGCGTTGTGTATCTTTAAATTGAACTGAAACGGAGTAAATGTACTTGAACACTTTTCAATTGAATAGATATCTCAAGTTTTTAAACAAGCATTGACTCAAGTGAAGATGATGCTCCGTTTCAAATAAGTATATTAAACTTAAGTGCTTACTGTTAGTTCTAAATAAGTACTTACTATTTATTTTTTTTGTTTTTGGCCCTTGAAACTACTAATGTCGTTAGGGCCCACGAGTTACGATCTATAAAAGCCATATAATGACCAATAACCAGTTACCATTCTTATCGTTTCATTGTTTTACTCATTCATCCATCCATCCATCCATCCATCACTATTTCTCTAATTTGTATCCTTATTTCACTTATTTGTTCATTCATTCATCACCCATTCATTCATTCTTGCATGCGTGCGTGCGCGCGCGCCTCGTTCATTCCCTGCGCGTAGTAGGCAGTTCTTCGGTGACCTAGAGCAGCTCTTATCGCGTGGAGTTCCACTGGCGCAGGCGGATGGCTCAAGAGCTCTTTATCTCGGCGGCCGCCTGCGAGCGCCGACACAATGCGCGTGCTTTCGTTCTGGTCGTTTGGTGGCCGGCCTCATTATGTGTGCTGGGTAAGCAAGAAATGCAGCCGAGTGCGGGGTCACGGCTTCAGCGATTCTCTTGCGCCGCTCTAGTACTGCGAGCGGCGAGATCGTGGAATTTTTACAACTATCATTCACTATTCGTGTTAGATTATCTGTTTGTCTTTCGTAGAACTTTACAAATAAAACATGTATATTATTCAGTATTTACCTTTTACCGAACAATTAAAAGCATACCAGTGGCGTCAGTCTGTCGCATTGTTCGGTGGGAACTGACAGAAAAGATACAGTACTTTGACAAAACACACATCTTTGCAAATTCTGAAATAAATGAAAATATAATAAGAGCTTAAAACTCGTTATCTACTTTAAATATATTTATGCAGATTGCATCAATTCTTACTGCCGATAACGTTGCTTGCTGTGCAGCGCAAAATCAACAAAAATTGCGAAAATAGCACTTTAATTTCTTCTATATTTTCGTAAACTTATTTTCTTTCAAAAAACGTATCTGAATTCATTTGCCGAGTTTCTCATTTACGGATAATTCATATCACTATAAAACTCACATTTCAGTAGAAAAAAAACAAAAAACAACAGTACACGGTATTATTTCTGGCCGATCCGGTGGCCGAGATCGCTAAGGCAGTAGTGCCGTAGCCAACTCGGACCGGAGGATCGCGGGTTCGAGTCCCGCCTCGGGCATGGTTGTATTGTGTTTCGTCCTTTCACCCCCTATCATCATCATTATCGTGTCAACCCACAGTTGCCATACCGTTACAATCAATAGTGGTCGCTAATGACCTAGTAGTTGATGCGACCTTAAAGAACACACACACACAAAAGTATTATTTTCTGGTTGTTGTTGGTACACATTTGTCTGCATTCTCTCGCTCTCTTTCGCGAAGTCTCGCTCTGGCAAGTATTTCGATTGTAGAGGTGATGAATGTCTCGCATTGTTATCAATCAGAAATATGAAGATAAGATTGAAAGCAACAGGTTGTTAGGTTCAATGAAAAGCATACACTTTGCTAACAGCATTATTTTTTATCCAAATAGAACATTTCAAATAATCATACTAATAAACTTTGTTTCTCTCTTCTTTCAGGTGAGTCACTTATCTGCAATTGCGTTTTGCAAGCCATCCTCATCTCTAAAATGTATTCTTCCTACACTGGTAAGTTGGTTAAATACTGGTTCTATTCGTGAACTCGATTCGCTTTTCCATTATCTTTTACTCAGAAATGCAAGCACAAGCACGTAGAGCTATAGAGCTGCTCGAACGCAAGATTTGATGCCAGACTGGTCGCGGTGGCCCGATGCCACTCGCATTTCTCTAGACTAGAGCCGATTGCGCCCGAGCGCTGCCCTGTCCCCCACCGTTGACTCAAAAAGCAGTGTGCCACACCGTAATTAAACGCGTTGACAATGTACCAGGGCAAACAAGTGCTCCGATGAATTGAGCAGCCCTGCTCTAAACAATTGCCTACCGAACTGTCTGTAGTGAACCTCGTAAGGTTGGCAGTTCGTATAGTTTAACGGAACAAAAATCAAGAATCAATTAAATTGAGTTAAAAACATACAGACGAAAGGCAAACGAATGTAGTGCTCTGCTACTACCATAGACATGAGCATAAGGGGGAGGGCAGGGGGGGAGCAATGACACCTGAAATTTTGAAACGGACCCTGTATCTTTAAGTAATAAATCATTTTATTTCTTTAGTGAATCCCTAAATTTCCCTGTTTTTAACATGACAATTCGGGTATTGTGTTTTATTTGGGAAAGAAACTTTCTACGTCGTCTCGTCGTCTTTTATTTATTTCGCAGTGAAATATGTTATATGTAAATTAAAAAAGTTGAATGGAAGTTAGTGTCCAGTCTCGTACTGCCGCCAATTCCTTGTTGACATCTCTGCCTACTACATTTCCTTTTAGATCAGTCTTACAAAACATTTCACATATATTTCCCATTCATTCATGTGGTTGATTGGTGTTGCAATATTGCTAATAACATCTACATAGTGACTCTAAAGGTAAACATACATTTCCTGAGAAAGAACTATGTTGGTAATTTGAACTGATTTATATATTATAGTTAAATATTTTGTATTGGTATATGACCGATACGCCCGTGATAGTGCTTCAGGTTTCAATAAATACTTCGTTTCGGTTTTTATGTAGAGTATTTTTACTGCTTTTTTTATTAACATAATTTTTTAAAAATGAACTGGTGTTTTTATCGGCATGTTCATTTTATTGGCGTTTTGTACAGTACACAGTAAATATTTTTTAGACAATGAAAATGTACTTTTGCAATGTATATTTTGTTCTAACAAATAGTATATCAATAAATCTGCTGTATTTAGAGTCTTGTTTGATATTATTTATTACATCAGATAGTAGGAGCAATCCACATTGTTAAAAATAATCTTAAAACATGGATTCAACAGCTTAGAATGCATTTTATTACGGGTATTCAATCATCTCTGAAAAAGAAGTGAGATAAAAAACATCTTACGTCTGTTATAGTGTTTCCCCAATACGTCATACATAATTGCGTGTCCTGAAAATAAACGAATTTTACTTGTAGTAGGTTAAAGGGGTGATCCTACTGAGTATTCATCTGAAACGGAACAAGATAAAAAGAAGTACAAGAGCTAAATATAAATCTTTTTGCGCTCACGTTGTGACGTAGCTTCCCTAATGCGTCAATAGATATTATGCATGGACTGAAAATAAACAGAATTGTCTTGTGCTCAGCTTAGTATTTCCTGCTTCTAAAACAAAAAGTTTCTCACATCCTGCTCAGCAATAGACCGCTAAGCAACGTAAATAGTTCAGGCGGACGCAACGGCAAACATCCCGTGCTGCGGTTGTGTTTTTGAATCCCGCGTAATTAGTTGCCACCCCTCCAAGTGCCACAACTCATTGAAAGCAACCAATTTGCAAAACACCATGCAACTTCAAAATCAGTGTTGTTACATTAGTATTGAAATTGTGACTGTTTGCATCATTTTGGAATATTATATATTATCTTTAGTAATATTAATTCATAACAGTTTATATTTTGCGTCAAATAATTATAAATTGTAAATATTAATGTTAATAGAAAATTTTATCTTTCGTCTGAAACATATCTGTATCCAGGGAAGAACCACCAGTCTCCAAACTCCCCCCCCCCTTTGAATCCGGTGAGGTATATTATCTTCACTACCAAAATGCATCATTTCAGTATTACCGTGTAATACCTATTGCTATGAATGTAATAACTTAGTGTTATCGGCCCCCAACGTTGTGTACGAGGGTGACAGGTAGGCGAGTAGCTCCATGGCGTCGCCCACCTCCGCGCGGGAGGCGCTGGGGGCGCGCGTCGCTTTGTCGGCAGCTCTTCCGCCGCGCACCGAGAGCCGCACGCGCGGGGTGGGTTGGCGGATGGCGCGAGGCCATGACGTGGAAACTGCACGGCATTTTAGAGCCTACCCGCGGAGACAAGTAGAACTAATTTGAAGTATCCCGGCGGGGCACAAGCTGTATGCTCGGCAATGGGCGGCTAAACCTCTAGAGACGCCTTACGTGGGAGGGGGAGGCGGCCGCCATTGCGCCACCCGCGCACTTCCCAACCCCGCGGGCGGGGCACTGGCGTAAATGGTTGTAGTTGCGACAAGCGAAGCAAGCACTGCCGGGACAATCGCGGCGCGGAGTGGGAATAGCGGAGCGGAAGCTCATATGCCTTTGGGTTAAAGCCGTAGGGGACGGGGCTGCGGGGCGGCTGGGGGCGGGGCGGGGCGGGGCTGGCGGGGGCGGGCTGGCGGGCGGGCTCGCTGAGGGGGCTCGCGTGGGGGCGGGGCTTGGTGGCGTGGCGGGCGGCCGGAGCAGGAGCAAGGGCAAGCGGAGAGGGCTGCGTCGAGGCGCAGGGCGTGGAGCTGGGCGGAGCGGAGAGGCGCCAGCTGATGCGCGGCCGGCAGGTTGCTACGTCACCGCGTCGTGGCCAGCTGGTGGCCTCCGCCCGCGCGCCGCCCGCTGCGCAATGGGAGGCCCTGGGGCCGTGGGGCGTCGCGCGGCGATACGTGTGCGCGGAGCGGGGGCAGTCGCCCCGCCGCGGCGGAGCGCAGGTTCAAGTTCGCGTGTTTTATGTTGCAGAACGAACGGCCGGCGCACGTGCAGATGACATAATGTCTCCCGAAGGGCAGTAGGGTACTCGGCCACGAGTCTATTGCCCCACTGCACATAAAGCGAGGGTCGATCGAGCTAACACGCTATTGTAACGACAATAATACTCTCCTGTCCTGATTATCACGGCTTTGGAAATAACCTTCAGCGAAATCCACTCCGTTTCCGACATGTGTGTCGATGGAAGTCATGATTCATTTATTGCATTTTTGGTGGCACATCTTGCATTTTGGCATTTGCAGTAATTAACCTAATTAATTTTAATTAAGTTTTAAACGAAGTGTTTTGAATACACAGGGTCAGTTTACGCTCAAACGATTTTTTGTTATTTTGATTGAACATCAGCGGCGCACCAACAAGGCGCAAGGTGGGAAATGCTAAGGAAAGTGGTCTAGTGATCTCAGACAGCAACAGAGCAAAGCCCGTCAGATGTCAAATATACTGTCTCCAGTCCGCTCTTGTTTTAATGTAACGTTATGTCAAGCGAAAAAAGAACATTATCACTACCAACTTTTGTGAAATATAATATCGTACGCGAGCGAAAATTATTATTACAATTATAATTACTATTGTTAACATTAATAAACTTTTGACGCACAGAAATGCAAATGAGTGACTCGTGTACTCACAGGTCACCAAAATTGTGTTGTATGGCTCTGAAACGTATCGTTTTCAAGTTATTTTTTGTTCTACTGTGAGTTGTGAGTTGCATTTCGTAATTAATTACTAAATACGGGATATGTGTAACATAATTTCAGCGTGCCATAGTCCGTAAAAATACCTTTAAACAATATCTCAGTAGTTACTCATATTTCATCTCGAACACTCGTCTTAATAGTTTTTCGTAATACACGTCATTCAAGCTACGTAAACGAAATTGTGTGTCTCACACTACTTGTTTTCTATTAGCAACTTAACATTATAATGGAACGTTTTATTTTGTTTTCCTCCATATCAGAAGGATGTCTACGAAGGAAATTTGCAATTCGGACATCTCATTGACGCATCTGTTCGCGTGCCCTCGCTGGCGACATTCATGTCTCATTGCTGCAGTCGCACTAGACTACTTCATCTACTCTACTGTGCTTCTAGCGTAGCCAAATCTCTCTACCTTTTCCGCTTAGTTCCTGGAGCGCACTTCCTCTTCGCAAATCTCCACCAATCGCATGCAATAGACTCCTAATCAAGAGGGATGATTTTGGAATTTCCAGAAAGTTTGGGCGAAAAGGTATGATATGCTGCTAGTGAGTTGAATGCCACTGGGAAAATGCGAGAATATGACCCCTGCGTGACAAATTTGGCCAATACGCGAGAGCTGTAGAGGTCGGGTGCGCGCGTCAGCCATCGTGGTCATAATGGATTTATTACGGCCACTGTCTTCCCCTGGGAGTGGCGAGTGGCAAGTGGCAAAGGGTAGAGATTCGGCTCGGTGGGGCTAGAAGAGGGCCGAGACAGTTTTATGGCGGGCCCCGTCCTGTATAGAGGGAAGCAGCCGGGCGTGGCGAATTAGGGCGGCGTGAACTCCGCGCAGGCTACTTCGCAGGCGCCGAGCTCGCTGCTGTGGGCGGTAGAACCGCCATCCATTGAAATGCCGTACTCGTCTTTTACAGCAGAAAGAGGTAGGCACTACTATGTAAACATAATGACACACCCGACATTATTTGGCATTCTGTAGGTGCGCAAAGTACCGTCATTTTACCTAACACTCCATGCGCATCTACGAAATATTCAGTACTTTAAGATAAATATATTCTTGAAAGATGTTAATTATGCTTAATTTTTCACAATTTTTGGATACCTGGTATGTTAAGAAGAATACAAATCTATTGAATAACTAATTTCAAACTCGTTTGAATAAATTCATTAAGCCTCTAGTTTGTTTTGCGAAATATACACGACGAACTATCGTAGTTACAAGCGAGGTACCTATTGTCACACATTCGTCTGTAATTGATTGGCCAATAAACAAAGATAATTAAGAGACTAAGTAGTTGCAAAATGTACGAGTTTGAGACCGTGTGGTTACTTGATCTACTGATTCAGCTATAATATCGCTCTATAGATCTTGGGAGATCATATTATCTGTAGAGCCTTGTGGCTGGTTCGGGTAAAATAAATTTGTTACGACTGTTGAAAAGTGAGAGCCTTTGGGATCCTGAGAAGAAAGCAAGGCCTCCGCAAGAGTCTGGGTAGAGGTGGGACTAATCTTATACATAATGGAATCCTAGAAAGTTCTCTGATATTTAGAATCTCTCGAATCTTATGAGATCGGGTTATGTAAAAATATTAATAAGAATGAAGACGAACTCTAAAAAGAGAAAACCTTCCAAGGTATACAATAGATTCTACAGTAGTATACTACTGTAGTAAATATTGTAGTTACTACAGTAGTAGATACTATTGTAGTATCTATTCTGTGACCAAGGCATATTGACTAATACTAGCACAGATTTCACTGCAATTAAATCAGATAACTGCTTTTTAAATTTTTTTTCTGTTTCGATATTTCTGCCTCTCGGGGGAGTTGAAAATAAAACATTTTATATTATAACGATTCGGATGTGGCCATCCATAGCAAAAGAGTATTTATGCCTACTCGGGAACATGGTCTCAGGTTCGAAGAATTGTTCAGACTTCAAGGTTTGGTCTGAGGTGCAACGTTAACTCGAGTAATAACTCAGATAATATCTCGTGGCTGTTCTTGAATGTAAGAATAAGATAAGGGAAGGTAAATATTTTATGCTGTTATAATTATTGACATTTTGCATTCACATATTAAAGTAAGGGGCATTCAATAAACATAAAAGTTTAGAATAAAATAAGGAAATAATTTTAAAAATTTGAAATACGAAGGATTTGTTCTGATGAGAAATTTATTAGGACACGAAGGAGGATTTAGGATTGGGATTTAGGATTCACTGGAATTCAAATAGAATTATTTTGAGGATTAGACCGATTCTTTTGGATTCGCAGAATTCGATACGATTTTAAGATTCGGTGACTGTTCAAGGCGTCGTTGAGATGAAAAAAGTCCAATTCGAATTCCAAGGCGGTGTTGGTAGGCCTTAGCAGAGGGAGTCTAGTCTAAGACCTGTACATCAACCCAGGGCCTACAAAACTCAACGGGCTAAATAGACCCATCTCGTTCCGTATTGTTTATTATAATTTGAATGTTTATTTGATTGATTGTTTTTAGTACTATTTTCATTGAAAAGACCAGTGGTGTCAGCGGCAAGACATTGGACTTTGCCAATCAATTACAGACGAATGTGTGACAATAGGTACCTCGCGTGTAAATACGATAGTTCGTCGTGGGTATTACGCAAAGCAAACTACAGACTCAATGAATTTATTCAACCCACTTTGAAATTAGTGTTATTCTTTCGATTGACACCTTTAACAGACATATCAGGTATCCAAAAATTGTGGAAATATTAACATCTTTTAAAAATATATTTATCTTAAAGCACTGAATATTTCGTAGATGTGCAGGAAGTGTTCGGTAAAGTGACAATATTTTGCGCACCTACAGAGTCAAATAATGTCGATTGTTTAATATACGATTGTACGAAATCAATAATACTCATATGCGAGCACATGTCGGTAAGTTTTGTGTACGGGCCCACGCCTTTGCACCGGGGCCTGGACTTCCTCCCTGACCGTGGGGATGACACAGAGCGTCGAGAGCGACGAAAGCAGGCGATTTCGAAGCCCGAACCGCCGGCCGCGTGAGGAGGCGCGGAGGCATGCGCCCCCGCCAGCTGCGAAGCGCGTGTCGTGGAGGGCCGCCGTCGATTGGCTGATGAAGGCGCTCCATTGTGCAATGAAGCAGCATTGTCCGGCGGCGGAGGCTCTGGCCGGGGATTCGCTCTTGCTGCGCGGCGCGGCGCGGCCCGCGTGCTTTTATTAGGGACGAGCACTTCCGTGGCCGGCGACGCGAGGCCCGGGTTGTGTGTGGACGCGGCGACCGGGCACTCCAAGGGCAATACGGGGAAAAGAAGAAGGCTGGTGAAGGAATCACCCTCAGTTCGTTGAATAGTTTAAAGAAATATTAATGCGCTTACCGCTTTGTAGACCAGGGCTGTCCAACGAGCTGGATTCCAGGCGTCGTGACCGGGAAAGAATGGAACACAGCCGGGATCACTTCTCCACGCTCACGACCTCCCTTCCTCCCTTGCGGTTGACCCCCTCGCACCCACCTCGACGAGTCTTCCCGGAGCTGAGCTTGAAGCATGGCGTGGGAGCCCACGCCTGCCAAGTGCCACTGGCTTGGGATCGCCTGATGCAGTAGATTCTCTGAAAAGGCCTGCTCGTCAGACCTGACCCGCTTACAGCAGTTAGTGTCCATGGTGTACGCGATCACAATTATTGCTCACTGTAGACATATGTACACTGCTGAGTGTACGTCGACATTTGCTTACTGTGGGTGCACAAGGAAAAATGAAATATCGAAAATAGTCATTATACAGATAAAAGGTTTTATCCTGAATGTAACAGTTTATTTCGCGTCTCAAAACAAAATTATTTTTTGTATCTCTGGAGATCTTCCGTGCTGTCATTACAATCTTTTTCTTCTAAAAATAGTATACCGGATTTTCGAAACATAGTATTTCCTCACGTAATTAAAATTTTCTTGTGCTCCAATGATACCTGTAAATAAATGGTTTATTGGATCACGGACCCAAAACACGAACATCACTAAGTCTTTTGCGAAAGTGAACGCTTGCAACGCACAGGGCACCAATGGACTTTCAATCCCCACGATGGGTTATCGGATTTTTAAACTCGCAAAAGTAATATCACACATGGATGAGGATTTATCGATAGTTACCAATACTTGAGTGTTATATAGTATAAATAATTTGTCTGTAAAAGCACGAATATACTATTAAATAGTATCTCCTAACCACTTTTAAATTAACAAATAAGATAAAAAAATTAATGTGGGATTCAAATACCAGGAAAAGTTTTCTTCACTGTTTTGCTTATATTCTTTATGATTAGTAAAACTACTGGGCTATTAAAAGAATATTAAAATAATTGGAACAACATATCTTGAAATGTAGTCTTGAGGACTACAACTTTGTGCAGGATTTCTCACTTTTTGGCGAATGATGCTTGTTTTAACTCTACGTAAGGTTTTGATGGTGTTGTGGAATGTCAAGATATTTTAAAAAGTTTATATTCTTTTATACCATCTTGTAGCGTGTGAATTACAATTTGTAGATCAGAAATTTAGATCACCAAAACGCCTTTATTTGTTACAGTGTTTTTGTTTTTCAGAATAGTGTAACGTGAATATTCACAAACTTAACTTATTGATTATTGCAAGAAAAATAAAACAGCGCAAATTCCTCTGAAGAGCGAATTCAGTAATTTGTTTTGCTGATAAACAGCTTTTTTTTTACTTGAAGTTCGTTCTTACCATTGGAGGAAACGCAGCACAAAAGTGAAAAAGTCAACATCAGGGCGCACGTTCTCGTACTAGAACCATAACAAATGTGTGAAAACGACCACCGTTAGCCAACCGCCTGGGTAGGACGTCGCTTCACCTACAGCCGACCAGCTGCTCGTGTGAAAAATTATTCTAATCAGTAATCATTGAAGTTCCTCCTCCGGTCGCCCTCGTTGGGGGCAGGGTGTCTCTGTGACGGCGAAGTCAGAACCCAGTCGGTGACCACATTTCGAAACCAGGGAGCGTGAGAGACGCTGCTCGCCGCCCTATTGCTCCCGCAAGCCACTGAGGACCACGTGGGCAACGCCGAGAAACTGAAAAGAGTGGGCGCTTCCAAATCTAGCTTTTGCGTGTGGGATCAAAGTCTCAGATTTGCCGGCGTATTTATTAACGTTACTAGACCGACATAGAGAAGTAACCTACGCTATTGAAGTTAGTAAAGTGGTAGCCTTTATAACCAACCGAGTCCGTTAATTAGCCGTGATACTCTCAGAAAGTTTCGTAACGCCACCTACTTATAAGAATAAAGATATACATCACAAATATCTTTTTCTTTTGAAGAGGAGTACTAATTCGCTATTCTTGCCAACACTCAATTGTTTTGATTGTTGTAAACGGACAGTGAACGTTTGGCTTCCTCTGTTTGGTCATTACAGTATTACATTGGTTATCACATTACAGTATCAAAGTAGTAGTTCAGTGTTACCAAAATTGCGGTAACACACACAGTACAAACTTAATTACGAATTTAATCATTGAATAAAAGAAGAGGAAGTCGTCTGCTGCGTGCCGCTTCAAAGCAGCATCGCGAATTGTGTTCGCCAGTGAGTGACCCCGCGTGTTTGCGTGTCGTCCGTCTCGCATTTGGCGACGCATCTCTTTCCCTCCCGTTCTCGAGCCGCGTTCAACTTCTCGGAAACGCGGAGCGGAGTTAATTGTTCGTAACAGTTGAGTTGCGCAGAAAGCGACTTCCGAGAAATTCCTGCGGCCGGGCGACGCGACTGGAAGTGCGGAAAGACGCTACGCGGCGCCACGCGGAGCGCTGCGTGCTCACCCGAGAGCACTACACGGCCATTTGCATTCGGAAGGGGCTATCAGCGAGCACTTCGGGAGGAGCGCTGGTTTAGGCGCTCGCGCGCGACCAGCACGTGGTTGCTCCAGCCCAGGCCAGACACCTCGCACGACATGCTCTCGAAGGCGAAGTTCACATACGACAAACGGGTTGGTCGCATTATAATGTCCAGAATCCATCCACTGGACATATTATTAAACAAGTCTGGAACTTCCACTCTAACTATTTCATTTGATGTGGCTATGTAAATGTCATGGACTTGATCGCGTTATGTTACTTGTAATTTACATTCACGGCAATAACAAGCGTCTGAAAAATGACAACGGATTAGCGGCAACTTTACGTAAACATCCACCAAAGGAACGAGCTGCCGATAACACACCAGGAGGGTACAATAACCAACACCGAGTGGTGACACGGCTTCTCCTTCAACGAGCACTGGGACGCGCAATAGTGAAGTGATTGCGATCAATGTGCGCACATACTTTCTCTCATTTTTAAAATAATTTTCGGAAATTCAGCGAGTGCGAACTAAAATGAGACCTGCGCCGTTCTTTTAAGCATTCCTTGTTCTGTGTGTGTGTGTGTGTGTGGGAGGGGATTGAAGAAAAAACTCGGAGCGATTTTTTAGAAAACGTTTTTTTTATATAAATTGAATACATTTCAAACTCAAATTACGCAAATATTACTCGTCTTTTCAAAAAATTGTCATGACTTTTTTAAAGTGCTGGTGTTTTTGAACAGATTTGTTGAAAGTAAAAATCTCTATCTTTAATTTTGTAATTTTTAAGCGTTAAAAGTTTACAATTTTCAAAATTACAGTCAGTTTGCATGAAATGAGACCAGCACCGTTTTTAACCTCCCATTGATTGGTACATACATACGAGGAGAAAATGCAGTAGGTGAACTCACTTTTGCGCAATTAACAGCTTTCAATGCAGAATTTTGTCCTCTTATAAATGGCATGTGACACAAGTATGAAGTGCGTAGAATCCGCATTATACGTCAACTGTCGGGCTTTTCCCCAGCGTGCGTCGTGCCAGATGCCTGGTGGCGCGCCGGTCTGCAGTTCGGATAAAGAGCACACAATGGAATGTGTGCGTAAGTGTTGGCCCTCATTTTTTCCAAGCACAATGGCTATTCTGTGGGGCGAGCTACTTGCAGCATTCCTGACTTCGTGAGTAACGGATTGTCCTAGAATTCAACGTTGTAGAACGAAGGCAAAACTAAAGATCTTTCGTATAGGCGAAAAAAATCGTGTGGGGATTGCTTATTCGTAAAAATTTCCATTTCGTGATTACTAGTCACTGGATTACCTTAGTGGTATTTAAACTGTTTGGTATTTATTAAAATAGTGCAATGGCAAAAAATATATTCAGGGCATTTTTGTTATGTGATTAAGGTAAAAATATAGCTCATTATAAGAAGGTGCTCGTTTTGTATGCTGTGCTATTTGCTTAAGTTAAAACTATGATTTTTTATTAAGTGAATGCAGAACATCCTACTTGTACTGTGTGCGTCAGCACTTGTTGCTTTGTTCAGGACATGTAAGATTGAACCTTTTAGATTTCTCCACATATCTTTGTATAACAACATTGTATTTCCTCTTTTAGTTATTGTGAAACATTATTCCTTGAAGCATTCACTTTAATAGATGTTTATTATTTGCCATTCGCGATTACATTGCATACATTCAAAACATCGCCATGTAAAGTAACGCAGATACACGACATCGAAATGTTAAAATATTGTGGATATCTCGAGCGTGTGGTTTGAAAGCAAAATCATTTCCTACTTTTTTTGTGCTGCGTCCTTCGACTGGAACATGCGAGGACAATGCCTGGAGTCGCAATAAACTAACCGTGAACGTAGTCAGTTTTGGCTGGTCGCCATGGAGTGTAATCTCCCCACAACTCCACGTGGAAATGAAAAAGACAATGCAGACTCGGTGTACTGCGATAAGGCAACGTTTTGTACATTTCAGTTTGCGTTGTGTACATGGTCCTTCTTCCAATATATTCACGTTCACTATCCTCTTCATCTATGTACTTTCGGTTTTTTAGAACCTACACGCCGTGACCCGTACACGGATCCGCATCGCTTCTTCTCCCTTGCGTTCTTTCTTATTTTAAAATTACCTTTTTTGCACTATTCTGTCCTTAATGAGAAACACTTGTATTGAGAATGTTTGTAGATAGTTCAGAATGAGATGGCACTTCTAGTGCCGCACTACGTTATCTTTCATCCGAGATCATCGTACATTTATGTGCCTCGTGGATAAATCGTTGTTTGTCCTAGTTTTTGACCCTGCCCATGTTTGTGGTTATTTGTGTCTTTATTCCCATCCGCGTTTAAAAGTGGATGTTCACTCGCTGATCCCAGCATTCTCACCTACGAAACGGTATGAATAATTCAATTGCTTTTCTTGAATTCTGAATATTCTTTTGATCACACGTGTCTAAAGATTGATTTCACGGGCCAAAATCTTTATATTTTTACCCTATGCTAAATGTTTCGGCGGGGGCTGTAAAAGCAAACATTTGAAGTAAACCCAACACGCTCGCACTTAATGAAACCATGTAGTACTTTATTAAAGCGTTTTATTTTACATTGGTATATTGCAGTATGTACAATATACTGCAGGATATTTTACTTTGTCATATGAATATTAAAAAAAGCCCTGGCTTTCTTTTTCTCGCCCAACCGTCGCCTCCCTCCTCCCCCAGTTCTCTCCACATACACACACTTATTCACCCTATAACCCAACCCAATTCCTCCCAATCGATTCCATCCCATGTTATTCGATTCCTTTCTATCCCATTCTAGCACCTTCCATCTCCTTCCATCCCATGGCATGGCATCCCACCCCACCCCATCCTAACTCGAGCCAACCTGACTCGACTTGACTCCCCCCAATCGGTCCCGACCTCCCTTCACCCCACCCGATCAGTCCCAACTCCTCCTGACCCTACCCAATTCGAACCCAACCGACCTCACCCCACCCAAACATATCCAACCCTAGCACATCACTCTAGCCCAGCCCAGCTCACTCCCCCGCACCCATCCCATAGCATCCCAACCCGACCCATCGAATCCCATACCATCGCATCCCGAGCCAAGCCATCGCTCCCGATGCCACCCACGACCGTTGGGACGGCGCGCCGGCGGTGCGTCCTTGTTAATGAGCGACAGAGGCGGCGCCCCGCGGCGAGGCAGGAGATTCGGCGGCCGCGAATAATGGATACGCGCGCGGACGCGGGCTCTCGGCCCGCGCCACCGCCAGGCGCTAATTGGAATCCGCTGTCCCTCCCTGGCGCGGCGGCCGCCTCTTCGCTGCGGCCCAAACGAACATCTTTCGCACGTTCATTTTTTTAACGCTTGGGTTGGAGATGGTACTGTGGAATTGTTGAATTCTCTGGCCTCAGGAATACGGAAAAATTCGTTGAAATGTTTTCGTCGTCGGAATTCTTTGATTTTCATGCATTTACTTCGTTCGGTAACCCAAAAAATAAACATTTCTCTTTTTAGTTGATAGTCATTCGTGTCAATTTCAATGCGTGACGCGTTAGGGTAATAGAGAAAAAAATGTTGTTTGTTATTATCTAAGCCTTTTTTCATTTCTTGCCATCTACAATACGTTGCCCATTTTCTTATTTTAATGTAAATAGCATTGAATTAATTCGTTTATAACTTATTTGATTTTTACTTTTAATCAAAATCTGAAGCAATTTTATTTTTTGGCTGTTCCCGCCCCGTCGTGTCCCGCCCCGGTCCCCTCCCGCCCTGACGCGCCCCGCCCCGTTTTGTGCAGAACCACCCGCGCCATCCAGCCGCACTCCGCCCCCTGCTGTCCCATCCCGGCTTGTTCTGCCGTACCTCGCCACTCACCATGACCTCTCTCCCCACCACTGACCTGCCCCGCCCTGCCCTTTCGTCTTCTCTTCTCTGTCGCTCCCACCCCGCACTTCCCGTTCTTCCTGCCTGTTTTAATCTCGGCCTAGCGCCGTCCTTCTCCGTGCCCTTTCCTCCTCCTTCGTTCTGGCATCCCTTGTTCCTCCTCCTCCTCGCCGCCGCAACCCGCCTCCGCGCCGCCCGCGGCTCTTGCCAAGTAATCCGGCGGCGCCCGAGGAGCAGACGGGGGCGACGTAATCCCGCCATATTTCTCCTCATCTCGCTGCCGCTTGTCCACTTTTCCGGGGGATCCGTCTTCTACGGGCGCGTTCGCCGCCGCTCGCCGCCCTCCGCCCCCGCCCCGCGGCAGGAGGCGCTCGCGCGTGACGGCCGCCCCGCGCCGCCCACTCGTCCCTGTCGGCGGACGGCTTTTGTCTTGGCGCTCGTTATCCCAATGGACGTCCCGGGTCGACTCCCGCCTCCTCGCCATTCCAACTCCCCTTTGGGTTCATTTTGGACAAGGCAGAGCCATTCGCTGGACAATTTGTAATTTCACCAGCATTTATATTTAGGTAAGCATATAATCCAGAAATATGTTGAAGTGATCAGGAGAACCTTGTATGATTTAATGGATATCTCGACTCTTTCAGTTCTTTTCATTTCCCGTAAAACATTGCATTGGTTATTCGAACGTGGGTGAATCAAGAGAAAACAAGTCGAACCTCAACTAAAACATCTATAAGACGAAATATTCGTTTACTCCTACCACAAAATTTCTAAATATCGTTAGTCACACCGCGCCAAGTCGAAATACGTTTATTCGAAAGCCACTATAAGTGGAAACTTGTGTTTTCCCTCTGAGATGGCAAGCGGGGTTTCCGCCGTGGGCGTACCACCACGCAGGTAGTTTGCGTTGAATGGGAGGCGGCCGCCCGAATGCGGGGCTCCGGCGCCGGAATGTGGCCGCGCCGCGCCGCGTGGAAACGGCGCGCTGACACGTAGCGCTGCGGTAATCGGTCGGCGGCGCGCGGATTAGCGGCGCGGAGTGCGGGGCGGCCGGCACAGGGAGAAGAGACATTCCCACGCCGCCGCAGCCCCGTTCGGGCGCCCACTGCCGAAGTACTGCTGCGCCCTACAACGGCGCACTCCAACCTCTCTTCGTTATTTATGTATGTAAGAGTAGGGATCCTTCAGTTACTAAAGTCACTGGCATCCCAGGGCGACGATCTAATGATTCGTTGATATGGATGGCCGGTTCAAGCGAGCTCCTGTTAGTAGTGGGAGCTTGAATTGACAGTGGCCGCGCGTAGTCACCCGCTCGGTCGCCCGCGCCAGCTGACGCCGCTTCGGCACCGTCGGCGCCCCGTATGGCGTCGCAGCCGGGCCACATCGCGGACGGCGTCGGGTTGTCACGCCGCCATTCCGCCTGCCCCGACTCGACCAACCGTCGACTACATCTGCGATGGCCCTGCAGTCTCTCAGCAACCGTGTCCCGTGCCTTCGACGAAGGATCCGCTTGCCTGGAAGAAATGGTGAGGAACCCCGCCTTCAGGACTCGGGACCGGGTCCAGGTGCGGCATCTTTGATAGTGCGCACGGTTTAACACGGTGTGCCAGATGCAGAATACGCGTTCATCTAAAGGCGGCTCCATACATTCGGCATTCGCCAAGCAGCTAGCTACTGCTCGCCCAACCCCGAACAGCTGACGTGTTCGACGAATGTTCGCTCCTTTTGGTACGTCCTAAAGACCGATACGCGAGCGACCCGTCCACACTACTCGAGATTCGGCGTGCGGTTGCTCGCTACTCACCAAATACCGAATGTGTGGAGCCGGTTTAAAAGACAGTCAAGCTCATGGTCATAGCTTGGGCTGTGATTTATATGCAATAAAAACAGAGAAATATGCCCATAAATATGTAAACATGTTTGCTAATATATGCAATTGAAAAAGGACAATATGCGAAACAGTGTAATACAATGCGTAAGTGTAAAAAGAAATGAAAAGTGTGATGTGGAAAATAAGTTTATAGCAAGAAAAGATACAGAAATCATATAAATTATTTCAACCGACAAACATTAAGTCAAGGGCTTAAGTTGGAAGAATACTCATTTCTTAGGAAAATTATGAGAGATGTAGTTAATGTACATTTCACAAAATAAAAAAAATATAGATATTGCAACAAATATATGGCTTCCTCTCAATTCACGAGCCTGACTCTTTTAACACCACTCCACGATTGCGCCGTGTGTGGGCACGCATAGGCGCTCGGCGGATGCACATTACACTACAGCCAATGACAGGTCTTAGCTTGCTTCTCGGGCGACTTCGTACGAGTCAGGCGAGCGACAACGCTCATCCGTGGCTATGGCAACGTAAACAAATCCTCGGAAGCCCATTGTTTCAGATCAGGTCACCTGATGTTCCATAGCAAGTGGAGAGGGAACTGGCAGAGCTGCTTCCACGCTGACGGAACTGTAACTTTTGGACTTCTTTTCGCTGATGATGGGTGAATATGCAACACAAATATGTAAATATGACCCAAATATTCAATTATGGTGATGCAAAAAAATATCTGAAATAAAAATTGCTTAAATTGATTTTAAATGCCTCAAAACGTCTAAAATTTTTTGAAAGATGTTTTAGTTAACAGAAAAAAGTGCAAATGCATATAAACCACAGCTGTAGTGATAGCTATTCAGCGCTGGTGGCAAGGCGCTGGTCATAAGGCTTCCAATTTGAACTTGTTTGGATTCGCCTTTCGTAAACTGCCACCACCCAGCCTCGACAAGCGTTGGCGACATTTCCAATAATTCAAGTAAACCTCTAGGTTTTTACTTTCACGAAGAAAAGTGTTATAATGTTTAGTAAAAAATGTAAATATGTTGAACCTTATTCATACTCGAAGTGGAAGAGCAACACGTGGCAGCACAACCTATGCACGTCGACACCGTATGGAGTTTTCCCGCTCGGGGCCCAGTCTCCCCTTTGTCGCCGTCGGGGGATGGCTGCTCCCTGTACTTCCTTCCCGCTCCCGGCGATCGTCACTTTCGACGACGCCAGAAATCTTCGTTTTCCACGGAAGATGCAGATGTGAACAGACCGGATTGCAAACCCATCGTCCGGGTCTATTCTGAAGCGACACCGAAAAAATTGCATTTGACAGATAAATCACAATCTCGTTTTCTTAAAATTAATGTTATTTTTTTAAATTGCTTTAAAATTACGTTTTATGTTCGAGCGTTGAATGTGTTATTTTAATTCTCATATCTCTCTTGAATTTAATTTTATGAATATTCGTGTGGAACTCTTAAAACGCTTCCACGGAACCTAAGGGTTCCAACACAGTGTGGCCACTGAGGACGGAGCCGTAGAGCGGGGCCCAATGAGGGCGGAATGGCCAATGGAGAATCGCGCGCGGCCCGCGGTCGGTGGGCGAAGGACTGCTCCGCTGCCGCTTGCTATTGATCGAGGGGAACGTCCGAACCGAATCGAACCGATTGACCAGAGCAGCCGGCGTCTATATTTCTCTCCCAGAAATGGCGTCCGAGACCATGGTCAATACGTCAGATGAACTGGTCCTTTTATATTTTGACTTGTATGTGCATTCTGTCTGTTCTTGGCTCGACAGCCGCGTACAAGCGCGTGGCCTACCAGCAGCGGCCCGGCCTCGCGGCCATGGGTATGTGTGGTTAGCATGAAGACCTCCCTACGCCGTTCTCCGATCTTCTCAGCCTGAGAAGTGAGTTTTCTCGTCGTCACACAGTAATGGATACTGGGGCATTGCAAGGAAAACGCCAACCGGGAATCGATGCCGGGGTCACGTCATGGAAAGCGAGCACGCTGACCAATGAGCTAAGCCACATTGCATTAGGAGACAAACTTCATTCTATTTTTTGAACATGTAAAATTCCCCATTCAAATTGCAGAGATAAGGTAGGTGGAAATGCGAGAAGGAGAGTCGTGAGCATTTTCTCCCGTGGATGGAATCTGAATTTTAAAGGGGAAAAAAATGTAACGAACTTTCTTCTTAGAATTTTGAAATGCACATGGTGACGCCTTTTAAGATGTAATGGAAAACAACAAAACGTTCTAATTGCATCACTAACGTATGGGCACGCTAGGGAGATAAGTGTATATCCATTTCCAGCTTCTATTTTCCCATTCCACGACTATTTTTGCCGGTCCAATGCTAATCAAAAGTTCTAAATACAGCTTTGACGGTTTAGATTATAGATTTCCTAAAATTCAAGGGTAACTACATAATCATATCTACAATGCAATCGTCCCCTGAGTCTGTTCCCATTAACGATAGCCCAAATTATTAATTGAGAGCTCCCAGGTAGTGATATATTCACCCTATTATCTGCCAGTCGCGTGTCATTGTCAGTATAGCTTCTCCTAATCAGATGGAGACTAAACATAGATCAAAATACCTTTTGTAATTGCAGTTTCTAAGTTTGAAATGGGGCGGAACCAAGTATCACATTGAAAGCACGATTCGAACTGACGGTAGATGTTAATTTCAACCATGAACTGTTTGTGCAAATGCGTGTGTCCCTAAGCAGTAGGTATTCTAAGCGCAAAGCCTTCGGCCCGGCCGCTGCTTAACCGCGGGTGCGCCACCCAGCATTAGCTCCGTGCGGCGGAAGCCGTGCTGTGCTCGCGTGCAGGAGCGATGCGCACTGCCGTCAAAGCCCCTTGCCCGGGTTCAAGCGCGGTTCCGCAGAGGAGCGTGCCTCGCCTTAGTAATGTACAAGAGAAGGAAGGATCTGTGACCACCTAAATACAATTGTTTCAGAATTATAGTTTATTTTATTTTATTTATTTATTTACGTTAAAAACTGTGTGTGACGTTAAAAACGGTGCTATGGGGCGAAGTTAATTTCAAGTTTCATTTATGTCCACAAGCAGAACAAGGGGCCATCTCAGCATTTCCTCGAGGATCAGGGAAACTGGACGAAAACCTGATCGAGATTAGGGTCATTGACTCAAATGTGTATATTATTCTTCAACGTATTTTAATCATATTGGCAACTACCGTATTTTGACATTTTAAGTTTCAGCGAAGTCTCCGAATTTAAATTGAAATTATTTGTCGTGGATACACTCTATGGTAGTGAAGGGATTCATACAAATATCGTTTCTATGTTTTATTTTCAAATTCTTTACAAATTAAAGTAAACAAATTGTGAGTATCGGCAATACGGGCATTTATTTAAAAAAAGTATATTTCATTTAAATAGTTAATATATAGAAGAATCGCAAATGGTAATCACTCGAGCTTGTACATAGTTTGAAAGTGTCCTCAGCATCAGGAAAAATAACAACTTCCTTCAAAGAGACATGGAAAAATCTATAAAAAAAATGTAAGTAAACGTTTAGTGTTAAAAAATCGAAAATGTATTGAGTAACACGGACAGTCACAACTTGTAACCATTCATCTTGTGTAAGTGAAGTTTCACCAAATCTTTTCTTTTTACTCAATATATTAAAATTGTTACTGTAAATAAATTTGACTTATTTCTAATAACAAGATCAACATTGCCCGAAACAACTGAGGCGTGTTCACGTACGGAAATCAGGTACATTGTTCAAAATTGCAAAAGAAGAAACGGCCCGGTTTACACGTATGTGGCCGAAGAGAGAATGCGGGAGGGAGGTAGGACGGGTGGTGGCAAAGTTGCCCTTCTTGTGACCCTGGCACTGGAAACGAAATTTACTGGCTCCGGCTGGGGGAGTCGAATTTCCCATGAGGCAAAGCGCTCCGCGACGGGGGGGGGGGTGGCGGTTTGTATGCGAAAATCAAGGTTCGCTTCTCACAGGGAAAGTTCTAGTGTTGCACGCGCGCTGCGGCCAAGCAAGATGACCCGCTGAAGCCGTGACGCACGCCAGGAGCCCATATTGGGCTGCTCTGATTTATTCAGATTTGTCCTATCAGGTTGTGTAATTCAATTATCTCAGTTCCAGGAGACGATTTCGGTTGAACATCACACAAAATTCTTAAGACAACCTTTATGAATGAGACAGAGAGGGTGGAGGCGAGGGCGAAGTTTGGGAGAAGAGACAGGTTGGGGCTGTAGGCGGAGTCCCTGCGAGAATGATCAAGTTGAGAGTGGAAGCAGGGATGAAAATGAAGCTGGGGACGACGTCAGAGGCTGAGCCAATGCGAGGAAGGAGGCGGAGCAGGGTAGGAGAAGGAACGGGGACGGAGGTAGATTGAAGGCGGGAATGGAAACAAGCTGGGAGGAGAGCAGAAGCGGGCGGGGCAGGGCAGGCAACAGACTCGGGGTGTGGGGCGGGAGAGAGGGCGGCCGTAAATGCGAAGTGGGCGAGGCAGAGGCGGCGACATGCGCGGTCTGCTACGCGGTCAGCTGGCATCTGCGAGCGCTAATTCGATGCGAGGAACCTATGGAACCGAGGGGTGGGTCCTTCCCTCGTGTCCACGAAGCGGACAAGAAAGGGCAGGCATTAAAGCGTTGTTGTGATCTTGCACCTCTCGCCACTCTCGGCTGCGACACCGACACCGACACCGACACCGACACCGACACCGACACCGACACCGACACCGACACCGACACCGTCACCGTAACCGTCCCCTTTCCTGTCACCATCGCTACTCTCTCCGTCATCACCAACAACGCCCTCATCCTTGTCACCAACCGTCCCTGGACCAGACCTCTCATCCGCCGATTCCGTCACCGTCACTGACGCTGCTTTCTCCACCTTCACCTTCACTGCTTTCGCCAGCGTCACTGCCACCGTCGCTTTCACTGCCACGCCACCGTCACTGCCACCGTCGCTTTCACTGCCACTGTTCCCTCCATCACCAACCCCAAACGTCCCACTAAACAGAGCCCTACGCTTTGGCCCGGTGCTTTAATTGCACACGCACTAATCAAGGTCTCGGGCGCCATTGTGGTTTGCCGCTCAGCAGCGTCGCCACGAACCCTGCAAGTTCAGCACCGCTGGGGAGCCGGCGGCCATCCGCTGGCCAGCCAACACTTGCTCACTTGATGTACGCCGGTGGCAGAATAGATGGCACGCACAGGAGCGTGCGCTTAGCGGATCATTCACGAACACGTGCGAATATGATGATTAGGCTGCACGCGCTACAAGATCTTAACAATGGAAACTCGCACCCAATACGCACTGATTGATCAAGAAAGAAAATGCAGTTTTGAAAAAATTGTAAGCACACCAAGAAATTTAACGAAATCTAAAAGAAATTATTTTCACCATCATTCTAGCAAAAGTAATAGTTTGTATTACGTACGATATTTGTTTAAAAATTAAAATATTTACTTGTTCGATACTTTAAATACTGTTTGTATTTTCCTCTGTTTGTTCAACTTACAATTTCAAAAATTAACGTTGTTTGTTTCGTTAATTAATTAACATTGACATAATTTTGTTAAATGAAAAACGGTCAATGAAAATAATGATCTGAAATACAGTCAAGATTAAAAAGTTCATATTTTTGCATGTCTTACTATCTACAGGGTGAATTGGAAAGAATTGTACTAATATTTCTGCTCCGCTGCTCCCCACCCCATTCCGTCTCCGTAATTCACACCGACCTCTACCTTTCTTCGGCGCGATCTTTCACGTTCCTCCCGGTGCTGTAAAATCTACGCCACGCCACGCCACGCCACGCCCCGACCCAGAATTCTATTTACTTTGTAAATATTTAATTACTGATAAATGGTTACTTTTAAATACTACTATTATCTTCCTCTGGGCATACAGATGCATGCAAAATTAAGTTGCTAAAATGCGGAAGTGTATAATGGTCTGACATTTTGAAGAAGTTTATTTTATGTAATAGATGGTCGTTTTAAACATATTAAAAATAAATTAATTTTAAAATATTGAGATAAAATATTTTAAAAACAAACTTTGACCACTTTTTAAAATAAAAAATATATAATTTAATAGTTATTTAACAATTAAAGCTTTCTTGAGGATGGAGAAATTTTAGGCCGATTTGAGTTTAAACGCGAATTCAAATCTCTCTCATTTTATATCATACTACAAAACTGATAAATAAATATTTCACAAATTTAAGGAATGCGAATGGCCTTTACTGCTCCAACTATCCAACATTTTCACAGAAAGTGAAACGGCAATAAAAAACGCTTTTGTTGTATGTCACAAGCTGAGAATTTGATTTTTGTTTTTGACTATAAAAATAGAAAAGTCCAACTACAAGGAGCGTTTAGTGCATTTTACAGAGTTTTCTATCACAAACTTTTTACATTCTGACAATTTCACTGGCATGTTACCAATAATTCTAAAACGTCTAAGTTTCTTCAAGACAAAAGTAAAATAAAACATTTTCGGATGTCTGCCAAAACGCTTTGAATGATTGTTTTGGAGAAGTGCTACACCAAGCTCACTAACTTCATGGCACATGTCATTTCATTTAGAACTTGTCTTTGGGACTAAAGTTGAACTGTAAGACATATCACATGTTAAATTCTATTTGAAAAGTAATATTAGTCAAATTTTTTCAGTGTATTGATGAATAACTTTATTGTTGAATTGTTTCATAGTGTTGAAAAAGAAATTACTGTTAAATCAAAGAATTTTTGTCTGTCACTGTAATTGGTTTCTCCCGGGAAAAAATGTATAGGCGTATTATTAGGACAGTAGCTTCTTTAGGCCAAGTATCCATCCGTAAGTAATGGTTTAATACATTGATATATGACTTCGGCTAGAGAAAATAATTATCATTAAGAACACTTACACCAAATATATTTTGCTCGTAAAAAATAGTTAATTATAGACTTGTTTCTTTCCCTATTAAACTTCTCAATTTAATGGGGAATTATTGTTTTCATTGGGGCACGAGCAATACATATGTTCAATCACTCTGCAATATAGGGTATATTAATTTACCCTACTATTAAAGTTTTTGAGAACCCAGATGCCCCACTGCTGTTAAGTTCCCTTAAAAAAACATCATCGACATTTCAGACAAGCAAAGTAATCTTTTCACAATGCAGTTTGCACTATCGGTTCTTTCCAGTTAAGTGAAATAAAGCTATTGCACAAACTTCAAAGGCCAGTGTTTATGTTTCAAAGAAATCTATTTACACGATATTAAATTTCGAAGCCTCAGGAAATTCATGTTGTCAAACTTCTTTGTAAAGTTCAAAAGGAAATAAGTACGAATTTTATTAAAAGAACTTACAAAGAACAAATATTTTCTCTTTGTGAGGATGAAAATGGGCGTCTCAAATAAAAGTAACATAATCGCTTCTGAAATTAATTCGATAACTATGAACAATACTAAAATGCAGGAGATTAGTAACACTCTTTTGAATAGAAATACGAAGTTTTATTTTAAAAAGACACATATAGTCAAGAAAGAACAAAACATACCGATTTAATTTCAGTTTGAAAGCAAATGTACAAAAGTAAGATGTGCCCAAATGACACTTTTTTTCTGCAATTATACATCATACGAACGAGTATATGAACATACATGAAAATAAGAGGAATATGTTGGTGACATATTTCTTACATGTAGTCTCATTGTGAGTTCAAGAAAGTGTGAGAACATGTCAAGGTTAAGGGTATCTCAACAAATCACAGCCACTTGAGGGTGTGCGTTGGCATCCAACACAACGGCTTTCCTGGGCAATGAAATAATTATATGCGTCGTCATCGCCAACAATACTATTTATTAAAAAAGCAGCTTTCAATGGCTGTAGCCATCTTCATCATCAGTTTTCTGATGGCTGAGCCATCATCATCAGTTTTCTGATGGCTAAGCCATCGAAAGCTGCTTTTTTAATAAATAATATTGTTGGCGATGACGACGCATATAATTTTATTTCATTAGAAATGCCAACGATAACTCACCACAACACCTACCTCCTTGACAATCTGCACGCCGCGTATCTTCATGCTCGATCTGAGTTTCCTAATGTAGTGCAGGAGTATGCAGTTGAGTTGACAGTTCCCCCGTGCCCCACCATTCTAAAAGCAATGGACCCTTCTCGTCGAAGGAATAGCATCAAGTAGCAATTCTCAATTCCATATACATTTTCCTACATTTCGTTTGCATACTTCCCCATATCCTCAGCTTGCAAACATCGAATTACATCTCAAGGACTTCACAAGGACACATCACAAAGACTTCACAAAGACTTCACAAGGACACATCAATTTTCTGAACGACTTCAGTTCAACGCCCCGATGCGCATGTACCCAACACACTGTCACGAGAGTCCACACCAGGCTGCTCTCCTACAAACGGACATCTCTTTCTAGAGAAAAAATAACGCTGTGGTGTGACGCTGCAGCGGAAGTTTCATGTAAGCAGTTCTTATAAATATTGAATGTGAAGTCACCGTTAGAGTGGCTACCGTAGAGGCTCGAATTCAAAGCGTGCTCTCCCGAAGTGAGATTTGCGCGCTCTTTTAATAACACTATCAAACTCATTGGACAAATTATTTCGATCCCTCAAATGTCCCATAAGATCGTGGGAACTATACAGTCCACTTAATTGCAGAATTATATCGAGAAATTCGATAAAAACTGAAAAAATCTGAAATACAAAGTTTCCATATTCGAGTAAGCCATTCACTTATGAATCAACATCTAATTTTGAAGAAAACATATTAACGACACTAGCGGTGCTTTAATAGAACAAACTTTCTCGCATAAGTAACGGCTACGTAAATTTATATCGCAATTTCTGCTCTTATTTATACACCTCAGTCACCACGTGTAGACGTTTTTATCAATCGCAGTTTCATGTTTCCTTACGAAGGGAATTATGGGAGGGAAATATGAAAATACAAACTAAGTCAAGTCAACATCTTAGTAAATAAGTAGTAAATAGATAATTAGTAAGTAGATAATTAGTAAATAAGTATATAAAATTAAATAAAATTAGGTAAAAAATAAAATTTTGAATGTACCACGGGCGGTAACTAGTTCTAATGACCTCGGCTTCGAGCCAAACGCCTTCAGGCCTTGGAACTCTTATAGCGCCCTTGGTGCATAAAAAACTATTGCCTTTTAGGAATTTCAATGAAAATTGGACTTCCGTTATTTTTCTGAGTGTGCTTTGCTCTTTTCTAGCAATAACTTGTAACAAAACAATTGAAGCCATTGTTCAGAAATGTTAGATGTTTTACCAAGAGGTTCGTGCAAAGTAACCCCGAAACAATTAAAAGATCTTTCAAGAACGAGGGCCCGCTACATCAGGCAGATCGATGGAAAAATTTCCATTTCGGGGAAAATTCAATGTACGGTTTAAGCGCTGGTTTGTAACACTTTCAGTATCAGGGCTCTCAAAATGCGATTTTCCTTCAAAAATCTCCAGGTAGTTTTTTTGTCACATATCAACACTTTCTCTATATTATGTATATGAGTACGTAAACATCGTGTCGAGATTGTAGACGAAGGGTCTTGCCTTTCGGAAGAAATATCTCAGCAAAACAAACGTTCGTATCTTGAGTTTTCGTTAGGAAATTGCTACCTGGTACTGTCATACTTTGTAATTTCCTCCCATAATTCTCCACGTGTGCACATTACGTTCATTGGAGCCCAACTTCCGAGAAGCGATGAATGAGGCGCGTGGGCGTGTGTCGCCCTCGAGCGGCCACGTTTCCGCAGCAGTGGCGCCGCCAGCGGCAAATTGAGCAGCTCCACGAAACGGCGCTTGTGCTCAGCGCTATAATGTCCGTGGGAGCCTTCGGGAGTTGCATAAACGGCGCTCGAGGCAGCCGTTCTCGGAAGCGGACAGGCCGCGCCGCCGCCGCGCGGGACGGGCTTGGAGGGGAGGATGGGACGCGGCCTGGCACGACGCATCGCGACGGAACCCGCCCCGCCCGCTCGCCCGCAAACGCCCAGATTTACCGTCCGAAACCACCTCGCTGCGCTCCGCTCCTTCCCCGCCAAGCTCTCCTGCAACCCTACGCGCGCTCTTGTCCCGACTGCCGTCGCCGCTCCCTGCCGTCCGCTTCGCTCCTGCCGCACCGCTCCCCACCCCGTTCGCGCCCTGCCGCTCCGCCACCTCTCCGCCTTGGCCGCCCACGCTTCGCTCCCTGCACTCCCCGCTCCCCACCCAACGCGTTCCGCCCCTGGCCGCTCCGCCCACCATCTCCGCCTTGGCCGTTACCCCGCTTCTCGCTCCTAGCACAGCCACGCCGCTCCCCCACCCCCGTTTCCGCCCCTGCCGCTCCGAGCACCGCCTCTCCGCCGTTGGCCGGCCCCGCTTCGCTCCTGCCACACACCCGCTCCCGCCATGGCGCTCCTCTACCGCCTTCTCGTAGGCCCGTACAGGATGACGAGTGCTATAATCGGCCGCCTATGCCGTGGCTTCTTCTTGTCGACTCAAGAGTGTCCTGTTGTAAAGGTAATGAAAATCACTTCCCAAAAGTAGACAGAAATAATGGAGGTGATTGAAAGGTTTTGCTGTGTAGAAAACATCCATATTTCTACGAAACAAATAAAAATCACAAAACTGTGTGCGATCAAGCATAAATTAAAAATTCTGCGTTGGTACCACTCGATTTTCCACCGTTATACAGAGGGAACTACCCACAAGTAAAAAAATGAAATTTCAAAACGCACCTATATATAAACGGAAACATTCTGTAAAACTGTGTTTAAATGCCATGTCGAAATCCTGTATAGTCCCTATGTAGTCCTGTATACATCTCCGCTCGTTGTTATAGTGAACTAAGCAATACATTACAATAAGCATAAGAAGATTGGTTAATGATCAGTGAACGCGAAACCTCGCGTTACAGTGAACGTAGGAAAATAATTCCTCTGGACAATTAAAATCGGAATCTCGTATTATTAGTAAAGAAGCGCGTAAGAAAGGCCTTTCGAAGAGTGGGCGCTCTTAGCGTCCTGTATTCCAAACAATGCAGCAGACATCGCAAGATGGGGGGTGTCAAGACTGCATACGATAACTTAAAGACAGAAGAAAAGCATGCTGATGCGAAGAATGAAGAGTCAACAGAACTCTGGAGAAGGATTCTAGAAAATTACTTGATGCAAAAAATGTACGACAGCTAACAGCTGAAAAATATTTTTTAAGGACAAAAAAAAAATATTGAAAAATTTCAGTTCTTCTGCTAATGAATTTTGTTGGTACTCTGTTTAATAACGAATCTTATCATTGTTCAAAATACTATTTAATTTTGACATCGGAATAGTGAACCAACGTTGATCGCCAGAAGTTCTACGACGTGTGGTAACGTTTATGATGGCATTAAATGCATACGCGTTCGACTCAAACCGCGAAGCTATCTGACGTAATTTCCCATCTTGCCAATGAACAGAAAAAGTGGTCAAAACGACATTAAACCCAACTCGCGGTGCAAGGCGTTGTAGGAAATAATTTTTGAAAAAAAACCCATACTCATTGCACAGTTTGTAAATCCTTATCTCAGCAAGATGAGAAGATAGTTACTTTTCGCCGCGGACGCGTTCGTATAAAAGCGAATATCTACTTAAAAAGGCCGCCGAAGCCCAAGTCATTCGCCACCCCCCGCCACTCCAACTCCGGAGAGCGAGCAGCCACCCCCCCTCCGGAGGCAAGCGGACGTGTGGGGCGTGAAACCAGTCCGCGCGATTATGCAGAGGGCGGGGGCGGCGCCCAGGCCCCGCCGCCAAAGCGACGGCCTCAAAGCGAACTCTAACTCCCCGCGCCCCTTCTGCCCTTTCGGCCGCGGCGGCGGCGGCCGATGTAAATTACTCCCAATCGCGTTCGACTGACTTCTCCCGGGGCCCCCAAAAATTGTTCAATTTCTTGTAGAAAGAACGGTATTCGCATAAATAATGTCTTCATAGAAACGTGTGGGAGGAAATCAGAAGAGATTCGGGGTGCAGAGAGCTTGTACGCAGTGAATTTTACTGCTGATATGGTGAACCGCATATGTAATATTTGTCATCGCTGCATTTTTGTTTTCAAATATTATAGGTGTTGCCCTTTCTGACGATTCCTAGTTCTCCTTATTCGATCTCTTCGTCTCCATCCGTGTCATTTCTGGATTGGGGTGTCGGTGACAAAGTTGAAGAACCTACAGACTGTACTGATCTGGATCGTAATTGCAGCTTCACTTCTCTGTGCGCAGTTCGCAGACCTCAACAATCGATAAGAAATGGTGTTTATTCAATAAACATCTCATGTTTCATTTCACATCAAAAAGTCGATTCCTTCATGAAGGGCACCAGATGAAGAGATATAGCCAAAATCTGTCACTGATTTGCCATATTGCGCAATGGTTTTTTCATTACCAGAAGCGAATATTTTGTATATATTTTGCCTAAATACGATCTTTTCCACATGTATAATTCCACATAGGGTAGACAAACTCAGAGCTGAAGGAAACTTGCAGAAAATTATTTATTTTTTTTCATATAAAGTCAAACGGGGTTCCTATTTTTATGTTAAATCAATAAGAAATTACTTGTAAATTAAATAATGTTTCATAGGTTCGTACGGAAGTTCGAGCCTTTAGTAAACTCTAAAGAGCGGGACTGATTCATTCACTTAGGGTAACTTGGTTTGCACCGACAATCAGCCGGGTTGGGCTCGCCTGCACCCCGACATTAAGCCCTGCCTAGCGACACGGAATCGTACTGGAGACCGCGCAATGCCAAACAGTCCTCGTTGTTCCGAACAGACTACGTAGTCCTTTGTGGAGCGTGAGTGCCTAGTTCCGTTTATGTAAGCTCTCGACTTTTGCGTCGCCGCTGTGTCCCCTCCGCGTCGCGCGGGGCGCTGCGCGTCGAGGCGAAGCGTTGGTACAGCCATGTGCAGTGGGCAGCGCGGCGGCATCGGCTGGGCCTCATCGGTGCATCACATCTGTCGAAAGATCGGCTCCCGCTGCAAGACGCTTTTCGCGACGCACTCCCCCCCTCACCCTCGCTCAAGGAGGAATTCCTGGCAGGAGACTTCATGCACTTCAATTCATTGCGAGCGTAGGTCCGAAACGACAATATAGAGAGAGTTTATAATAAGAAGGGACCGCTTTGAAGGCACTTGCTGGGCACATAACTCGAAGGTTATGCCGCCAATGCAACTATCATTTTGTCAGTGCGTTCGTTTACAGTAACCATTTTTTAAATGGCTTTTATGCACTTTCAATTATATAGCTGCAGGACCTTCATTTCTTCCTCGACCTGTCGAAGTGGTCTTCTATAATCCCGAGAGATTGCATAGAAAGAATGAGAACAGGTGGGACAAGGGGCCCGGGGGCGGCTGCACAATTATAGGCAAAATAGGTCGATCGAATGCTTTCAAGATCACATGCCTCCACGGAGCAGCTTCAGCAGAGCTGGCTAGCCGCAGCGGGGTGCAATGAGGAGTTGGATGTGAATCCCATTTCATTGTTTTATGAAATACCTTGTGTATTTTATTGTGATGGTTTTGTTCTTTGTTTTCCACACAACTATAGAAGCCTAATATAACTCCACCACAACTGTATAACGAAGTCGGACTGTTTTACATTGTATTATTAAAAGAAAAAATAGAACAAACAAAATTTATGCGCAATTTTTTTCATGGATTCATACCGTCAAATTATGTTTTTACGTGATCCCACCTTGGTCGAAGATAATGAACCCGCTAGTATAAATTTCTTTACATCATGTTAAATTAGATGAACATGTTCCTTACAACCCTGCAACTGCATAATATAATTCTGCTAGTTCATTAACGTACAGTGTGTACCATGTGGCATCACGAGCAATCCATTTCAGAAACTAATTAATGACTTGCAGCATCATGGTGCATTAAAACTCTCTCGCCAGATTCGATCCACGCGAGAAGCTCGATCCGCACACGAATACGATTCCACG
>BOPP01000208.1:1753364-1773264 GCA_017312745.1 Gryllus bimaculatus
CCGTTGCCGGCCCACGCCGCCGCCGCCGGCCTGGCCCACTCCGGTCCTCCTAGCTCCTGCGCCCCAACCCCCTCACCCATCCTGCCACCTCTGTATGTCCCACTCACCTCTCTCCCACAATTCTCGGCCTTTTCCCCGCCAGGCCATGGTCCACCCCGCCTGCCCCATTCCGCCATGCCTACATCGTCTTCGCCCCCATCCATCTCTGTCCGTTTTCACATCTCCCCCACGCTTGTCGGCCTTCGCCCACCTCCTCCCACCGTCTACGCCGCCCTTCCCGCCCCGCGCCCCCAGCGCGAGGTGCAGTATGCGACGTGCAGGGACTCATTTCAGACGTAAAATATATACAACCTCTTGTTCGCCTCGGACTTTTTGAGACGAAGTTGCAGAATAGCTCGTTTACACCACATACGCAATGAAGAAATACAAGAGAAAATGGAAATTCACAAGGATATAATAGATACTGTAGAACGAAAACAGCTTCAGTGCTACGGACATTTGCTGAGAATGCAAGAATTGAGGTGGCCAAAATAAGTATAATAGGTAGAATAAGTTATAAAACAAGTATAAATGGATACCTCTGTACAGAAGCCAACGGAGCAGAGCATCAACCCTTGCAAACAAGGAATACTGACTGCGATGGCAGCTAGAAATCTAACAGAGGAGGGTAGAGAAGGCTGGAAAAGAGACGCATCGCCTGATTAGACCCACTGCATATAATTTGGAATATTGTTGGCAATGACGACGATATAATTATTTCATTGGAAATGCCAACAAAAACTCACCACAATACCTATGCACTTGGATAGATACATAATGTCGTCTCGGTTTTAGTACCACCAATAATGCATTTACTGTTTGCAGAGAGTTTTCGAGTTTTGTCGCAGCCTTGAATTTCAGCGGCATCGCGCAGGGCCTCTGCGTACTGAGTGCAAGCATGTGAGGATGCCACGCGCAATCGTGCTGTCTCCGGGCTCTCTCAGATCACACTCAGATTACGCTCGCTCACAAATTTACGTCATTCTTCCATTGTTTCCGAAAACGTGTTCACACATTTTCTGTCGGGTAATACTTCCCTAGCAACACATTTACTTGTTCGGCTCACACTAGCCTTTGGGCGTTAAGGCGCAGCAGAATTCATCGTAAAACACTATGAAGTATCAAATTTACATTGTAATCAATTCCCCGACGTCTGTGAAATCACGACTGGAGACGAATACTTGACTTCTCTTGTGATACTACAGAGCATTCAAAGAAAATTGTGTATTTTTAGTATTGAATTTTTCAGAAATTTGTGCTTTTTTCTAAATACCCCACCCCGTTGTGGATCGTCAACCATTAATAAAGCAAAACTTTATCCTAGGAGCGTTGCATGTAATGATTTTTTCCACGTGTTTTGTTTAGAATGAGTTGAAATAGCAAACTAATCGGGTGATCAATGAGTTGAAAACTCTAACGCTTGGTGCGGTTTTGGCCTACTATTTCCGCGTAAGAGTATAAAAGTTCTCGCGCATTTCCTTTGTTGCAAATGGGTGTTATTACTGTGTGTTTAGAGTTGTGCAGCTCTGACTCTCACGGAATGTGCAGCTTCAACTAACGCGATGCAGAAATATTTTCGACTGCCAAGTGTGTGATCTTATAATTCGCATATGTTTTCAATGAGACTACTTGAAGACTAACATTCCAGTGCTCAAAGCCCGTTTGTGCTATGTCATTGCAAGAGTTTTGTATGTTTTCCTGTTTTCTCACCTTTTGGTGTGTTAATAACCGTGTGTTTCTTTTTTCCCCACAGGTGAGTAGGCTGTCTTTGTGTGCTTGAAATTCATGGGTGTGAAGAAGGTAAATAAATACTTCATTATTGCTCACCCTTTTTCTTCTAAATTTGAATGCATAGAATGTACCTTTGTTTTTGCTAATACATTTTATTTTCTATGTTTGAATTGATTCCTTCTTCCCTTGGAACATTTTGTACGATAGCCCAAGGAGGAAATAGATCGTTTTCTTCCTGATGCCCAAAGCGGTTGCGAGGGACGAAAAACCATCTCCGCCAAATGCTTTGATATTGTTCTGTGGAGAGTTAAATCGGCAAGCTCCTTGATAGAATAAATAGAGTAGACAACTGTTTTGGCACCCTACAGAAAAAGTCGAATACAAAGAATGTGACGTTAACTTAATATGACTTAATGTACATATTGTAACTTTGAATATATTTCTCGTGAATAATAATAATAATAATAATAATAATAATAATAATAATAATAATAATGATAATAATAATAATGATAATGATAACAATAGTTTTTAATTGTTAAATAAAAAGATGAAATTGACAGGAGACACAGGAAATTGTAAATGACTTCAGTGTATGTTTTTGTATGAGATTAATTAATGTGAAGACAATTAATGTGAAGAATGTACATTAAAATGGTATGTAATTACTCATCTATTCGAACCATGTTCACTCGACCAGCTCATTCAAAATGTTAGATAAAATGACCTAACATATTCGTTCGACCGTAGGTTGCTTGTGTGAGAAGTTGAAAGGCCAGTGTTCCAAGAAAACCTCACGTCACGCCCTGCCGGGCCGAACACTGGGCAGAACACGCTAGTCGTCGGTGTGGTTCTCGTCGGCTCGGTTGGCGGTGAATTGATCGTTAGTGGTGCCGGACACGTAAGCTACTAAGGCCATTCGTCCCGTAAGTGTAGTGGGTTGTTTTTCCTTGGGACGTCGCACTGATCTTCCCCCGCTGGATGGCAAGATCCAGCGCGAACCATCCGCCTGCTTGCTGGGTTTTCCCTAGCCAGGTATCCCCCACCAGCGGGGCACCGCCCCAACATGGACAAGCTCTTAGCTCCCGACCGGTCTCCCGGCATGTGTGGTAGTGTAGTGCATGTTAGTGCGTGTGTAAGGGGTTAGGATATAACAAAGAAGACGTAGGAAACATTGCGCACGGTACGTGGCCCGTTTGTAGGGTACTGCTCCCGCATTCGCCAAGTGTTGATCGGAGAAACCACCAGATTCTTACCGAACAGAGCAGCCTGCCGCTAGAATTGCCCTGAAGACGGCGAGCGAATTCGACCTAGCTGACAAGCTTCCTGCCACCGTCGGGACTCGAACCCAGGACCTCTCGGTCAGAGGGGCTGGAGTGTCATCAGTTGATGCCCTGAGCCATCTCTCCCGGTGTGGTGTTGTAACTGTTCCGAAAACCTATGGGTCGTTTTCCAGTGGACACTTACCTTGATTGTTGCTTAAGTAGCAGATTCTTATTCATAAACACCCTTTACTCCCAAGTGCGTGGGCAGTGAGTGACCACTGTTTGCTTTACGGGAGGTCGCCCGCTCCCTTCAATTTTCCGCACTCGGCGTCCTAATGGGTTTAGATTACTCTACATTGGAAAATTACGACAGTGATTTCGCTGAATATTTTGAATTCTATGCGCAACAAATCATTGGTACTACGAAACGGTACCTATGTCAGGAACAAGGATATTCCATTGGATGTAGAAGATCACGTACGATCACGAAATCTTCGTATGACGTAGGTTCTTCTTTGTGTGAAAAATATTCAGTCAATATACTCTTTGACCAGTCTTCCACGATACAGCTGGTGGAAATGACACTCTGCTAGGGTTGCGATCAATTAAGGGGGGCGCTGATTCCTCCTTAAGTGAGCACTTATGTAAATGGATCACTTATTGCTTTAAAAAAGACCAGCGGGCAACCAGGACGAATCTGGAGGGCGGGGAGTCCCCGGAGCTTTGCCCACTGCATCTCTTTGGAGCTAACGACGCGGGTACCGCCGAGAAACCGCCTAGGCGTCTTACAGGTGGAGGAGTTCGCCATGCGGACCGGTGTATACGCAAAGGCCGTCCCCTCGTGCCAGACTGCGAGACCTGTTGTGCGGCGCTTACGACGTCCAGGTTCCGCTTCGGCGAAGGAGATGGCGTCGCATGAGCCCTACTCTTTCCTCCAGTTGCACTCTGCACTGCCCGCAGCCTCCGCTAGCAACTGAAGTAGACATCAATTTAGTGCTTTTATAGGATTACAGTCTTATATAAGGGGAGTGCTTATTAAACTAACCTCGTGTACTAAACTTACAATCTACACTTAGTTCTAAACTTATATTTACTACATAATTCTACAGTAACACATATTTACATTGGTAATTGTCTCGAGCCTAAAAAATAATAATACAAAAATAATACTAATTATAAATACTAAGTATACTACTACTACTACTACTATAATTAATATAATAATAATATAATAATAATAAATATAATAATAATATAATAATAATAATAATAATAAATATAATAATAATAATAATAATAATAATAATAATAATATAATAATATATAATAATAATATAATAATAATAATATATAATAATATAAATAGACACAGAATGGTCGTGGCCCACTTAGCGAGCCGCCCTCATTTACGTCACGGGGCCTCGCGTTCAGACTGATCGATCCTGGATATCCATTTTGACTAAAATCCTGATGGAAAGCAGACGTTTTTAATATTGTGAGGACCAAAATGTTATCCATTTTTATTAACAAGGTCTCTTAATATGTATTTCATTACAACGTTAAACAGGAACGGGCTTAGTGTGTCTCCCTGTCTAATTCCTTGGGCTGTTTCTGTGGCTTGAGGTATTTGGCCGTTATGTTTTACTTTGGTTCTGTTATTTGTGTAGATATCCACTATAAATTTAATGAGATTGCACGGAATCCGTCTGCTATGCAGACGATACAGGTTTAATTGCAGAAAATGAAGATCTACAAGCGTCTTAGTCCATCTCTTTAAAACATGCCAAGCGTTCAACATGAAGATATCAGTAGAAAAAACTAAATCCTTGATATTTCGAAAGAGCCATTAAGGTGCAAATTGGCTGTGAAAGAACACTCAGTAGAACAAGTGATGGAAATAAAATATTTAGGCATAGTGATAACTAGTGATGGTAGATTTCCAAGTGAGGAAAAGAACGAAGTATAAAAGCAAATAGAATAGCAGGCTATCTCAACCAATTAATATGGTATAACCCATATCTTAAAAAAGAAACTAAGATCGGAATGTATTAGACAGTAATTTGACCCATACTGTCGTACGCAACCGAAACCAGAGCAGATTTCAAGGAAAGATGTCAAATGGTGGAAGTATCAGAGATGCAAGTGTTAAGAAAAATAATAAATAAAACGCTAAACGATAAAGAACGTAATGCGAAAAGCCTGCCAAATAGACAACATAACAGACTGGATTCGTGAAAGAAGCTGACAATGGAATAACGACATAGAATTGAGGAAGATGTACTGGTGACGGTGGCAAGAGACAGAAGACCTGAAGGAAAGAGAAAATTGCGTCGTTCAAGAACACGATATAAAGAAACTTATGCTAGAATGTATGGAAGTCCGGACAAATTAGAATGTGAACACATTAAAATATATTTTCTTAATACACAAGACAAGCCACAGCCTAAAAAAGAAAGAATATTAAAATCGAGCTTACAGCTTCATTACTAATGTTATGCACTTGCCAAAATGAATTCAGCATACTTTCACAGTATACTTTTGGTGATGTTTCGTATGTATTGTATTCACTACTGAGTAAGACGATTATAATTGAAGAAAAGCGGGAAAGTTGACGTTTTATGAACGATGAATAAAATAGAATACATGTTCTCTTTGACATACCTTTTATTTCTAAATGTGTAATATATGTCCTGCAGATTTATCATTTCCATACCAAATTTCTTCCCTGGTCAATCAAAAAATTCCTCCTACGCCACTTGACATATGATTCATACACATCAGCAGTCTACCAAAAAGTGCGCTGCATTTCGCTAGTCGGTGGCCGTAATTGCGAAAATAGTTTCCCGCACAACAGGAACCCGTTGTGCAGTGACATACATTCGCATCGCTGCGTTCACATTACTTCCCGAACGCGTGTAATGTACTGGATCGTTCGAAGATGCTTAGCCGCTTGACTGTTAATCTGAACACGGCATTATTTTAAACATCACATATTTCATAATTGGTATATTTTTCTTATAATTAGTATAAAACTTACTTTTCAATCACGTAAAAATTCGCATTAACTTGCGCTAATGAATTTGTAGAACTGTAGAATGCAGAGATTTTCAATCTTCAGAAGAGAAATTTAATATCCAAAGCATCATCCTTACATCATGGACATTGGTAAATAATTTACAGCCAGTTATATGACCTTAGAATACCTCTTCTGTTAGTTATCTTAAATACCTTAAGTTGCAAGACTTCTTTTTTTAATACGTGGGTAACTATTTCTGGAATAGCCGTCGAATAACTCCGGACGAACACAGTGCTCTCGATTTCTTGTATGATCTTTTTTTATTCCCAGAGTGTATTTACAGATTATGGAAGTTTCTTCTGTTTATTTCGTCTTCAGGTACTATTCCAGCTTCGTGCAGCCCGTATTCGGCTTAATCGTGGAATGTATTTTAACCGAGCTTTGTTCTGAGCTCATCCACCTGGCCTCTATTCGACCTGGGATCTCGCTTTCCACTCGCTGCGAGCGACCTAATTAGAAGCGCCTTGATTGTTGTGCGGCGCGTGGACTGTGGATGGCCGGTGAGTGGAGGAGGAGTCGTGGCGGCTCCGTTAGGGACCTGTCCGCCCCGGCTCGTAAGCGAGCGACCCCAACTGCTCCCGCGGGTTGAGCGACCTCTGCGCTGGTCTCGCGACGTGCTCTCCCGACCGGCCCTCGCCGCTTGGGCCCACACACGCGGGGGACACGGGACTGTTTTGCTCGCTCCGTTCTACCCTTCCGCGGAGCACGAGCATCTGCGGCCGAAACGAAACTGCCGAGAACGAAAGCCGTCGGCTGCTGATGTTCTTAGTTGCATGTATCCTGACGGTGTATGTGCATAACCTTGTTCCTGATATTGTTCTCTACGATGCAGGTAGCTACGCGCCCTGGTCCAGACAAAAGTCATCATCATCACATCACAGCAGGGGGGAAGGGATTCAGTCAGTCGTTGCACCGAGTAAAACGGGTCGGGTTGAACTGGGCAGTTACAGTTTAGATTTTCTAGTATGAAACTGATCATACGAGGGAATACGGGGGCACTGCTCAGTGTTGTGAATTTCACAACCTTCAGAATCTTAAACGGCCAACATTCTAGCTCATGCGCACTACATGAATTAATGTGTACGTGTGGCTATCAGGCTTTCCCGCTCAAAAGAGCACGCACAAGACCCCTGATCGCTCCGGACATAAGCGCACTCGACGGCGCTGTTCGCAATTGTGAAGCACTGACGTTTTATTCGGTGAATGAAATTTAGAAATCCGATATTTTAAAACATAATTGTTTCATTTATTCGAGAGAACGCCTAGTGTGCCGGAGCAATGCAGCACCAACACACCAATGAGATCTGTGTTATAACAGGAAGGGCAATATATTCACGAATAAGAAAAAAAATCGCTTGTGCGCCCTCGTTTGCAGCTCCCTCGAAGAGAACGGTAACGAGTACTTCCCCGCTGCGTTGTTGATCCGCCCCGCCGCCTGGAGCTCGTGAGGCCCCTAGGGCTGCGCCACCGGGGACCGCGACGCCGGCCCCCCGGCCCCCCCCCCCCCCCCCCCGACCTCCAGCGCCCCACGCCGCGTGGCGCCTGGGAGCAGCGCCTGTCGCGGCGTGCGCGGACGGAGCGAGCTGCAGCGGCGGACGCAGCACCCCCCCCCATGGGAGAAGCCGCGCAGTTGTTAGTCCTCTGGATATTGCGCGATGTTTGGAAAAACGTTCGTTCAGCTTGTGCGTTACGGAGTAACGTCACCAGCTGTCGTCGTACGTACGTTTTGAGAGCTGTCCCAGAGATCTCACTATCCCTAGGGCCGGTAAAGAATGGTAAAGGCAGCAGCGACTAGAATCATTAATCTGACATTTTTCTTTGAATTCGTTCTTAATTTTCCATTAATCATGCTTAGTTAGTTTTTCATAAAATAAATCTATCAAATCTGTATTCATTTTTTAAATTCTCGAGTCTTTCGTGTTCCTTTCAAGACTGCGCCTGTTGCCCGAGACGGTTTGATTACTTTGCTTTCACCACCTCCTACTGTTTGGCTCTAATTTCATTCCTGAATTTAAGCCGCAACCTAGATGAGTGCGATGTTTAAGGTTGTCCAGCATTTCTTTTTTACCGTTTTACATCTTCTCTCGTCCCGATTTGTTTCTCATAATCCGTCCTTCAGTGATTAACTGTGAAGGTTGGGAGAGTCCGGAATTTCTTTGCTGGCAAAACGTCCGTAATAGTCAACTTCGCTCGTCCTCTGTTGGGTTTTTTTGTTACCACAGATTTTGTCGTTAATCAGGAAGGAATACAATTTCAATCAAGTCGATATTGCCTATGTTTCACTAACAATTAAATCAATAAATATTTAATTCCTTAACCAAAACGACAATCTGTATAGCAAGAATCGTGAAATGTGATGTATTTACGTATACAGTAATATTCTATGTATTTTATTTCATATGTGGATATTCTCCCTCCCCCACCCGCAACATCCGAGGTATTATTTCATAGAAGCGCTAAGTGGTATTTCGTGGTAAATGTGTATGGGAGGAGAATCCTCTTTCTGCATACACCCGATGTCCTGCCCCGAGGATTTTGTACCCTGACGTACAAAATATCTTACGTACTTAGTCTGTTCCCATCCATTCGTTAGAGCTCATTAATCTTCTTCCCCTGTCATGTCTCATTCCGTTCCACAACCTCTCATCTGCCTTTGCCTCCTGTGGCTACTTAATTTTTTCACTGAACAACACAGCATCTCACCTCAGGCTGTCTCTTCCTCATTCCCTTCCACCCTTCCTTCCACCCCTGTCACGCTCCTTCGCGCCCCTAATATCTGCCCACATCAAGTAGGATAGGGCACTTCGAAAGTTTTGAAATATGATACGCTGCCAGAGCTTAAATTTCTGAACATGGTAGATTACAGGGGACTTATGGGGAGAACAATTTCCAACAACTTTTGTCTTTAAGGGAAAAACAACCATCTCCTTCCATCAGGGAAGAAAATTTGCCTTTTTAGTATCGTTGTTCTTTGATGAGTGCAATACATTATCTCGTGTTTATGGCTCGAATTTTAATACCTCGATACTAGACTTCCGCTTACTAATTATCCAAATCTAATGTTGGAAAGCGAAATAATTACGAAGAATGTTAAATGTAAATGGAACATCGTGTATTAATTGGTTCATTGAATTTTATATAAGTATTATCCGCGTTGAGCCCTCTCTTCGTCAGATGCGAGAGAAGTGGTGAGTTTGGTTATTTTGACAAAACGAATTTTACTTCGAATTTATAGTTCACTTTTCGATGTAAAATAGTTTCTAATACACGGGAGCGAACATTTCTCGATACCATATTTTGTCTTCAACGCCCGTTACTATAATTTATTCTTAATTCAACTAATGTTGGGAAAGGAGTGGGGGTAGATATTCCGGGGCTCAAGAAAACGTGCGGATATCATCAAAATAACTTTTTAAAATTTCTGGGTCAAGAAGAGGGGTCGAAAATGATCACTTTTAGCCAATTTACAAGTATTGTGGGAAATTGCGTACAACGGTGTTATATGCATATTTACATGTAACGTTTGCCCCGGTTTTTAGGCAATCTCGTGTGGAAGAAGTTCGGCAAGTAGATTTTTTTTATTCATGAAATCTTGACTGAGTTAAAACGTGACGTGCCGCTCATCTCTCATTAAGAGCTATCTGAAAATCGGGGGCAAATATCACATCTATAGAAGTGCATGTAACATTGTTGAATGTAATTTCTCACTCTATTTGTTCACTGGCAAAATGTGATCATTTGGGCACTTCTACATGCCCTGAAAGGTTTGTAACATTTATTTTGAGGCACCTGTGTATTAAATTTATATTTGAACTTCAAAATCTTAAAAAAAGAGCATTCCTATTTTAGGATATAGAGGGTACCTTATGACTAAAACGTTACTAATGCGCATTAATAGTTCACTGACATATCATTGACAAAATAACTTATTGTATTATACCATTTGCCTCCCAAGAATATTGTAAGTCAATTCGGCAGGTGCTCATCTCCGGATGCCATCGTTTTTGCTGCCCGAAGAAGGCTCTCCGCTTCTGGAAGAGGAACAATTGATTACGTTTCAAAGAGAAATATACAATATGCATAAAAGCACATCTAAAGTCATAATAGTACAGTTGTTTGAAGATTTTTTTTCTAAATAGAGACCTAAATGATTAGCTGCTATAAATAAAGTGAAAACTCGCTAGCAAAGGAACTTCAGTGGTTGCTAAAGACATTTCCCCTAGCAAAATTAGAGCTTAATTGAACTTTAAAAATGGTGCGAATTTCTTTGTCTTTCATTTGTTCATCTAGTATACAAGTTGTACAAGTATCCATGCTGCTTGTTGGAATTTTTATTAACAATCCTTCAAAATCATCAGGACCAGAATTTTTCAAATTTATTTCGAGCGCATTGGAAAAAGAATCTATCTGCTCGGTGACGTAGAAGGTTGCATACTCCATCTACCATTTCCTACAACTGTCTCATACTTAGCAATTTAGTCATGTGACTTGTGGCGTGTTCGACGCGTGGCCTGGAGGATGTGGCTGGGGGTTGGGAGTCTCCTCTCTGCAAACATGAACTCCTCTGCGGATGCCGAGGTGATGGCGATGGTGATGACGAAGGCGGAGGCGATGACGAAGGCGGAGGCGATGACGAAGGCGGAGGCGATGACGAAGGCGGAGGCGATGGCGGAGGCGATGGCGAATGCGGAGGCGATGGCGAATGCGGAGGCGATGGCGAATGCGGAGGCGATGGCGAATGCGGAGGCGATGGCGGAGGCGAAACGGGGGCGAAGGCGGGGGCGATGGCGGAGGCGATGGCGAAGACCGAGGCGTGGGGTGAAGTCGCAGCGAAGGCGAAGCGAAGGCAGCATTTCAATCTTATTATCGATTCGTCGCCGCGTCGCCCCAGAAGGGCGTGGTGCGGCTGCGGGGGCGGCTGGAGCACTAGGCGAGTCGGAGGAGACATCTTGGCGCATCCCTTGGCTGCGCAGCCTGGGAGCACTCGCTGACGCGACGGGTTGTCATTAGCAAGGCTATTATTTGTTAATATTATTATTGTTATACAGCAGATTTCAACTTTTTTGGTAAAGGTTTTTCGTAATCGAGAGTTTGTTTCCTCGTGCTTTCAGAAATGACTTCAGAGGCCGAAATAACGATAATATTCCTAATGTTAATTTTTAACATAATCGTTTTTCTACTTCTTGGTTGGGTCCCAGCCTTCTCCATTGACTTTCATCTATTGCTCTAATCGCTAGCCCTCTGTAATACATACTTTTTTTTGTCCTGTGCAATATTTTGATTCTCTTCCTCACTTTTTCTTCAGGGATGTTTCCTATTTATTTCCCTTCCTCTCAATATCGATTATATCAAGATCTTTATCCGTATTTCTATCTTGTCTAATAACTGCCTTTTCTTTCTAAATTTCTTATTACTTCCTCCTTCATTAACAGGTCATTCCAACAAATTTGTTCCATCCATGTCGTGCCCATATTTCGTGTTTGGCTCCCTTAATGCTCTTGTTTTTGGCCCCACATCAAAACACGCTTCCTATGATTATATGATACTAGAAGTCGGGGTACCTAGAGGGATACTAGAGGTCGGGCTGTACCTAGTGGTAAGAATACAGAAGTCACATATTGGACTAAATCAACAATTCTATATATTTATTTCTCGCTATTCTTCAGCGACTTTTTCTTATTCTTCTTATCTCTGTTGTTTTTCTTTCTTCTCTTATCTTTCATCTTGTCTTTCTTCTCCATCGTATTTTTGCTCCTTATTCTTCTAATTTTTTTCGTATCATATTTCTTTTCTTCCATTTTTTAAAAAGATCTTCCTTTTTCTTATCATTCTCCTCATCGTTTTTCCGTTAGTGTCCTAGATCATAGAAATGCAGCATCACGATTGGAGGGGTCACTGCATTACGGAGCTTGTGACGCATAAACGTGAAGCAGAAGGAGTGCGAATCAGGCAGTTCTTTACCGATTAATTTAGCCCAATGTTTTGTGGAGAGAATTCAAAGTGGTACGAAATGATTATTGTTCATTGTAATATGGATGTACTTTCCTAAAGTATCTCCTTAATTGCAAATTCGATAGTGTGCAATGCATTGTGAAGAAGATGAGGCGCAGAGTCGAGGCGTCGAAGGATGTGAGACGAGGCGAGAAGGATGTTTTATTAGTCGGTTTAGCATTGTGTAGAACTTGCAGATATCGTAATTCAGCGTAAACAAAAACTATTTAGTTCATTTACATTTGAAGAGGAGCTTATAATCGTCACCGAAATATGTAAATTAAACTCGGCAAAGAATAACGTTCCTGAAAATCTCCTTGCTAACTTGCAAAGAGTTTATCTGAATATTTTTGAATCACAGGAACCTAAAAATTGTTTGTTTTTTACATGGGAAATATCAAGGCAAATCACGAGTTGAGCTTTAATCTGCCACTCTCGTGGAGTGTGGTACCTCACCCCATTTTTTTCAACCACAGTACCCCAATGGTAGGTCACCACCCATGGGATGAAATTAGATCATACAAAATTAGGATATTTCTACATGTGAATGGAAATACGTGGGCAAATATATTGTAGCTGTCTATTTGTAGTTCTTGAATGTCTTCTCTTTATATGGACTTAATATACAGTTGTTTTATTTACATTTTTTATCTAAAAGTAATAGAGTAGACTTTTTGAAAAAGCAAAGAGATTGAATTTCGGGTCATGACATGCGTAATATCAGTCATGCAATACATAATTGTCAGATAATAAGGTTTCAATATCCTTTCGACTTTTAAACAGTGGCGGAGCCTGATTTCTGCCTTAGGGTATGTAACCGGAGAAATGAGAAAATAATTTAAAACACCTAAATATTCCTCATTCACCAACACCTTATCTGATACTTTGATCAATTAGAGCACACCAATAGTTAGTGCATTTAAAATAAAAAAAGATATATAGCAAAATTAATAATGGTTCACATACTACAAGTACTGGTTGAAGAATAGAAAATGTTTACTGACGTTCATTACGTATCAAAATGTAAATAGATGTTCTCATTATTTAGCAAGAGCACTCTCACCCCCAATTATTTTCAAAATAGTCCGATACCATTACAGGCACATTCGAATTGGCATTATTTATAAAATGGGAAGCCTTGATCTGTAATAAAAAGCACCAAGGAAGACAAAATCAATTTACAGACACGTAACGTGAAACACTTGAACGTTATTCATCACTCTTTCCATCAGAGAGTTCATCCAGTGTCAAGGAGAGAAAAGAGCCTGTAGAATTTTCATTTTTAATTTCATGGGTCACTATCATGTTCTCACTCGAAATCAAATCGTTCTGAATATCTGGCGAGGTTGCGCGAAACACAGTAAAATTTTCCGTATGATCCTTGAGAGTTTTACACATTTCAGGATCTTACTTATATATTCTAAGAAATTTCCTCTTTTTGATGATAATGGTCATGAAATGCACGCCCTTGCGATTGCAGACAACTTGAATGAAGCTCTGCAGTTAAAATGTCTGTGTAAATACTGTTCTGGTGGAAAAAGGTAAGATGTTTAAGAGAATAAACTTTTGATTGCAATTAACATTTTCTGTTTAATTAAATTTGTAGTATATACTACATCAGCACCAGTAGAAAGGCGTTTTTTGGATTGAAAATAATGGATCGATTAACGAATTAAGATTAACTGAAGAACAGAGCAATTGCTCGTATTATTAACTCAAAAATAACTTTTGACACCCATCCGAGAGAAACAGGATTTCTAATTAGCTGACATTGTTAATAATTGCCATTATAGCGAGACGGTATAAAATTCTACGTAAGGTATGATGTTTAGAAGTTTAGGAATGTTTATCTCATAATTAAATTCGTGCATGCCAGTATAGTGATTACGTGACATTTTTCAAATACTACGAATTTTTAAAAACTGAAATGTTATAAATTGATGTTCTCAATTTAAATCATTGAGAATCTAAATGTATGTGCATATTATAAGTTTTCATAAAACGTTTATAGCATTGTCTACCTTTCAATGATTCTTTTTTGTTTCATCTACATTTGAAAATTTGACATCTAGTTTATTCAGATCGGCCAGTGTGGTAAGGTGTTGCTTTACCACCCGATTTGACTTTGATGAGGAAGTATATCCGCCGCAGCCACACGTTGCGACGTGGGCGTCGGGCAAACAACTACCGATCGTGTAACCAGGGCCTCCTTTTGTTTATACGCAGAGCTGCTCTTCAGTGTCGGCGTCGCAACACGTGGGTGGCGACACTTCGGCTCAAAGGATTGGGTTCAGCGTTCGCGATCCTTGGATGTTTGGAGTGCTCAAATAGCAGCGACTGATAATAACAATTGTTGGCTCTTTTTCAAGTTTCTACGTGGAAAGGACCCAGTTTCTTACTGAGCATGCAATAATCATGCTAAATTATAACAATCCTCTACGAATTGTTAAATATTATTTCTTTTCATATCGAAAATAATGAATTTTCATATTATCATCCTCCAAACTTAGATTCCAACTGTGATCTCAAGAACTACAGGTGCAAGGTCGAAACAATTTCATTATTGGGAGTTCAGGTGATTTATTGAAAAAATGTGGACAATTACTCTTATAAAAGTAAGTGGGGTTTTGAGGATTTGAAAGAGAGTGCCTTACGATGTTGCAATGCCTTGTTCCTCCCGCCACTACTGAGAGATTCAGAGACAGAGGCCCTGCCATTCGGCAGAGCTTGTGATGACGACGCAAAAATGCCACGACAGAGTTCTGATAACAATGAAACCTGTGTGGTTCTAAAGTAGGCTGGACTTCAAACTGTCAAGTCCAAGTGATGAACAAGAATAGGCTTGGGCAGTTGTTTTCAACCGGAGGAAAATAGAGAATAGTCAAACAACGTGAACGTATATGGCTTTACGCGAATTGTGATTGCTATAAAAAAGCTACACCACGCGTAGTAATTTAATTTTACTTAAAAGGAGTAAACTTTTCTTCTCTGTTTCTTCAGCGTAGCAATATACAAGAAATTAAGCATCAATAAGAATTTTCGTTTTCTGGTTTCCGAGGCGATATTTAATGGAGTATCTTACCTGGAATGAAATATCACACAGTAACAAAATGTTCGTCAGCCATTATTTGATATTATAAAATTTATTTTAAATTAATTGTTACACAAAGTGATACACATTACACCCATTAATAATCCTCCCCATTCGTTGGAAATCGTATGACGTTCGGATTATCCACAACCTATCGGTGTCTCTGCATCAAACGCTTCCTAAATATTCCGTGAACACTTATCGAAGATCACATGGAAGTTTCCTTTGCGTTAAAACGAAAAGCTTAATTGATTTTCGCGTTTTAGTAGATTGGATTGGCACAATGGAGTTATTTTGGGCGGACAAAGCCCAAAATCGCGACCAGCGGCCGCCGTTTGTTTATTCCGTTTGCCGGCGAGCGGAGCGCGAAATCTGATTGCACCTGTCCCTGTTGATGGACGGGGCGCAGTTGAGTTGTTATTGATTCTATTTCCAGCAGAGCCGATACTGGATGTGCAGCACCGTGTATATCGCGCATCCCTCTTCAAAAGATCTGGTCGGCGTTTGAGCGCAAAAACTGTCATAGACGAACCACTGCCGGAAAGTTGGTATCTGGCTGGCACGCCCGGAAAGGCTAAAAGTGAGAAAAAAAATAAGAGAATGTTTCTGTAGTTATTGGAAAACGAAAGAAGCGCCGACGGTGCCCGATTCTTACAATCACTCTCCGCCTCTCCAGCCATCCTGCTCACGCCCAGTGTTGCCAGATCGTACCATAATTTACACACTAAAAAAGAAATGTATCTTTTTAATAATTAAAAATAAGTGAAATATTACTATTTTTTTACTAAAAGTAAGATTGAACATTAGTTCTCGGTCTCACGTTTTCCCACATTTATCTCACATCTCTCTCATGAGTGTGATTCATTGCAGTCAGATAAAAAAACAGAAGTGCCCTGTATTTTTTTTTAATTCACTTAAATAAAATTTACTCATGAGTTCAACAAACTAACGAAATGAACAAAGTGAGTTACTTACACACGTTCCAGTTTTCCACCACCATCACAGACGGCTGTGATGTTGGAGTTAGTTATGGAATACACCATTGATCATAGTGTAAAGGTTTACAGTGTGAAAGCTTATACATCTACAAAATATACCATACCTTTGTACATTTCCATCGTACCACATTGTATTGTAATTTCATGATCCCCATTCCATAATTCACGCCATTGCATCTGGCAGCCAGGTGACGACCTGCCTGATCGCCACGGCGTAGATACATTGCTTAGTTAGAACATTTTGGTCTTTGTCCCTCCGGAATATGAGTTTGAAAAACTCTTTCGTGGCGCTGTCGTAAGATGAACCGTAATCGTAATGGGAATCCAAGTATTGAAATCGGAACTTACATCCGATGTTTGACGTTTCTCCTCTAACATTTCTATTAGAGGATAAACCGTGGAGACCCCAAATTATGTAGTTTTTAGAGGAATAATCGTTTTTTAAAGAACATAGTAAATAGTTGCTACGTTATCCTATCGTGGATGTAAAATGAAATCCAAATATTCAAAAAATGAAATATAAATGGTATTAAGTACTACAAATTATTCACCACTTACAGGAAAACCGTTATATGTGCTTTCGTTGCTTTGTAATAAAACCTTCAGAAATATTCAAGTCCAAATACTCAAAATCCATTCTGTAAAAAAAGCAAGCAAACAAAAGCATTATGTCCCATTAATATCTCAACATCATCATGATTGATTTGAACGTGTATTCTATCAGGCAGAATTAATAAGCCAAGAAAAATGGAAACCACCATAAAAATTATAAGAAATGTGTGCCTATGCGGCGCTGCAAATATTTATAATTACTCGATCAAAGAGGATTCGAAGTAAGACAAGCTATTCTCACGAAGTAAATGAAGTGAGATACAGTAATCGTTCCAGGCCAGCGACCTATTTTTTTAAAGGTCCTAAAACAGTTAAACTTTACCGAAAGTATCGCTCCGCGAAGTAGCATATTCTTCAGTCACCCAGATGAGTTGCAGCGCCAGCTGATAATACGCAGTGAGAATCGAGCGGGGGGTGGGGCGTCAATCAGAGTGCACATAGAGATGATGCATAGTTTTCATGGATACATAGGTTCCGATAGCAACAAAAATAGTTTTGTAAAAATATTTTCGGAAAGTATATGAAATTGTGTGTAAGCGTGCGTGCGTACATGTAAAGTGTAATAGCAGAATCCATAAATATTCGGTGCTACATAATTTAGAAACGTTGCCAAGCATTCTCATATGCCCTGTAGTGGCCCACCAAACAGATCAAGACTCGTTTTGTCAAGCTTTCACATCTGTACAAGACTTTCCAACTTTTCTATGAATGAAATTTGTTGAACGTCTTAACTTTAGAAAAGAATAATGTTAAAAATTGAACGTCTAAAATTACGTGAACAACGTTCTCATATTTGTTAAAAGTGTTATTCATGAAACGTTCTGGACTGGCCGAGTGGCAAAACAATAGAGAAGTACCACAGATCCCAAACACGTTCCCAACATTCGTAAAATGAATGCGGATCATTTCGACTAGTTACACGCAGACCACGTCTTCCTATTTGATTCGGAATAAATCGGTGTCGAAATAATTGGTCTCAAGACAAGTGAACCGTAGAAAAACAGCTCTCCTCACGCTCAGACAGGAGTATAAAAGGTTGAGGGAAGAAAGCGAGTGGACGGTTTTCTTTGTCGAGTCCTTTCTTATAGCAGCAGCGGAGGCGCGCTTTCTCGTGTGCTTTTTGCGCCATTGTGTGCGTGGGGGGAGGGGGAGGGGTGTCGCACACGCATGGCGCCCGATGCGAAGTCGGAGTCAAGAGTTCACGAGGCACGGCAGGCTCCCAGCGCCTGCGTTGCCAGATCGGCGTCTCCAAACACGTCCTGTCAGTTTTCGAAATAATCTTAGATGAAACATCTGCAAATAAGCTCAACAAAATAGTGTTAATAATACAATAATAATAATAATGTTTATTTCATATCAAGACGGCCTTTTTGTTTCACCCGACTCGTCAGCCCGACTTCCATCAGGCGAAAATAAACTGACCTTAGCGCTTTTGTTTGTTTACCGCTCGTTGGGTGAACCTACCCAGCGTGAACATTCTCTTCAGCCCCGAAATTCACTGCGACCTCTTGCCTATTGAACTGCCCCTGTCTAGTTTGTGTGCATGACTTGCAGCGAAATTAATTTGGGAGCATATGGGATAAACCGGAGATTTTAAGGAATATGCTGTGGAGACATTAAGAAGTATGATATCAGTGATGATGCAGAAATGCTGCCGTTTGAAGCAGAGGCAAGAAACGCTCTAGGAAACCTCCGCGACCCACCACTCGCTCCGCAAGAAGCTCCTGGGATTCAAACCCCACTACCCTGACTTGGAAGCAGAACGGCGTGACCAGACACAACGGGTCACATCGCTTCTCGAACAAAGGCTCGATTCAAAAAGTAACAGCAATTTCACTATGTTGCACGAACTGATTCCTCTAGGGATTTCAAACTCCCGCGAAGGAAATGTACAGTTCTAAGGTGACAATGGCGTATGCCAACATATGATATGACCTTTGCAATGCGAAGGTCAGTTGAAGCAGAATGGCGACGCATTTAAGCGCGAACAGTAATAAAATTGTGTGATGAGAGAACATAAACCCACGATAAATTCATAGGAGGATGGTGGATTGGTTCGTTTATAGGTTCATTAGCGAAAGAAGAGTGCACGAATGGGTACATGTGTTAAAAAACGGACAGACGTCGGTTTAACTGATCACTCCCGCAGGCTCTTGTCGATCTTCCACTAATAAGGTCTTTTTCACTCTCTTCTGGGACATCAATGGGCCAATCTTAGAGCACCGCGAGGAAAGATGAAACAGCGCAATGTTGGGGGAGGAGCTACAGCCGGTTAAGCGAAAGCGTCACAAAGGTCTTGTGTCAAAACGCATTTGTCTTCTCGACGACGACAACACTCGTCCCCACGCCGAATCTTTTAACTTTCGAAATCATTGGAAAACTGTAATTTCAAATCCTACAAGGTCCTCCGAACTTCTCTGATATTGCTCCTTTGGATTGTATTTGAACCTACGAAGGTCTATTTTGAGGGGACATTGAGGAATCATCACATCCTATAAGGTCCTCCGAACTTATCTGATCTTGCTCCTTTGGATTGTGTTGGTCTGCCGAAGATCAATTTTGAGGAGGCTGTGATTTGAGACCGATGATGATGCGAGGAGAGCGATGCATTTTTGGTTGAAGGCTCAACCAAGAAACGTTTTTGGAGGGGGTATGGGGGAATAAAAAAGTGATGTCAAAGAATTTTTAGAAGCAAAAAGATTTTGTAGAAAAAATGACATACTTTTTATATCTTTTATTGAAACGTGTACTTCAGCAATATTCTTGATAACAATAGCTCAGGGTTAATGCAAACGAACCCTTCGCGCGGCAGGCGAGGGGCCGGGCGAGCTCCAGAAGGCAGATTTCGCGGAGGCGGACACCGACGTTGCTCCCAACGCCGTGCCGTCGCATCCAGCCACTTGCCATATTACTTACCAATATCTTCAGTGTTTCATTGCTGTTTAAGTGTATATTCATCCAAGTGGTTGGGTGGAAGAGCAGATCCTGAGACCCGAGCCTCGCTACTTATAAAGACATTATTGCTGTCATTATTATAATAATTATTATAACAATTACCTCTCCTTACAGCAGTCGTCCCCGTCTTCCCTTCCTGTCC
>BOPP01000208.1:1773289-1792438 GCA_017312745.1 Gryllus bimaculatus
TCCTGTCCCGGAAAAGAGCCTTTTCCGTCTCCTAGCCCCGCCCTCCCCGACCTCTCAGTCCCCTCCTCCCCTAACCCGCCTCCCTACTTTCAGATGGCCCTTCCACATTCACCATCGCTCCGCAGCCCACAGCAACGGGCACACGCCCTTACGCTCCCCCCGCCTCCTCCCCCTCTGCCCACCATACCCCGCAAATAGTCTCTTCCTGCGCGCCATAGCTCCTGTCGCCGCCGCCACGCACCCTTGCAACCGCTCTATGGTCCGCAGTCCACTGCTGCCACCCCTGCCGTGCTTATCCGCAGCCACCCACAGCTCCTCAGCTGTCGCCGCCGCCGCGCCTCCGCAAGCTCTGTCGCGTCCATCCACCCGCCCGCGCGTCGCCCCTTATCCAACGCGGCTGGCCCCGCGGCGGGGCCGCGCTCGCCGCAGCGCTATCTGCCGGCCGCCGAGGCGAAATAGGCAGGCGGCGGCGGCGGCGCAGCCGCAGACCTTTTAGGCGTTGCCTATCCTCTGCCGACCCGCGCCCGCCGGCAGCGCAGCGCAGCGTTGTCAATTTTACGCATACTTTGATTACTTAACGTTGTGCCTATGTTGCGCGAGTTATCACGGCCACTCTTTAACCCATCTTCTGCTCTCCGACGCAGGCTTACGCCCTGCCTATCACACGCGAGCGTTGTATCAAAAAAGGCTGTCACCATGGAGCCCTGGGCTGGGTGTGTAAGGACCGAAATACCATCTTCCACGTGTTTGCTAATTAAGAGATAGCACGCTGTATCTAAGCCAAATTTCAACACTTAATGACCCAATTTCATTGATGCGAAAAAGAGCTACACCGGAATTCATAAAACTATTATCTTGCCTGTACAGGAATAATCATGTTTAAAGGAAGTGTGCGCGTGCCGAGAGTGTGCGAGAGAGTGTCAATGTCAGGAGACTTGACAGAGTATTATTTAAAGAATCCGACCTCCAAAAGAACGTATATTGCGACATTACGTTAATGAATGTCTTAAAGAATGTCTTAATGTTCCTCTTCATTTTGCATGATGTTATATTTCATTCCATAAACAGTTCTTCTAAAATTTTCGAATGAAACTGAATTATGGCTTACCACCGCATCTTAATTATCTGTCCAAGGGCTTGGCATGGTCGGAATAGATCCATGAGATTGATTTTAAAACTAAATGTCCAGGTCCTTGTTACTGCTCTGGGGGTGTATTGACGTACATAGATTTACTGAGGCGATTCCATCTCGTTGCATGCAACCACCACCACCTATACTCTTCCAATGATTCTCCAAAATAATAACCCATCTGGGTTTAAAAATATATAGTGAATAATTTCCCGAATTTATGTAGTAGAAATATTATCCTAAAATAAGTCAATGATATACAACACCGATGTCTCTTATTCTGAAGTTTGCAAAACTACTCATCTGGTGTACTAAATCACTGTCGATATGCGCACTAAGAACGTACGAATGTAAGTGTGTAGGGTAATGCGTTCCTAACTTTTGAGAAATTTGTAATACATTTTTTTCCGAAAATTATCAGAAAAAATTCCAACTTACCAAAAACAAATTCAAAAATACACAATTTCGCAAAACAATCATGCGATGCACGACCCCCTTGTGATAATCCGGGAAAATCTGCTTCTCAAATCTGCCTGCCAACAGGCAAAAACTCATGTTTGTAAAACATTTTTTTCTCTTCAAAATCTATGGGAGAAAATGGAACGCAGTTAATTTAATTGAACGCCATGAGTCTGAAAACATGGCACAGGTAAACAACGAATTAAAGGAATTTACCAAAGTATTTTAAATGTCTATGAAGACTGTGAAGACCATGTAATGAATATTTTCAGGCCTCTTTTAACGAATTTTTTAAACAAAAAAAATAGGCGGAAGAAATATTTGTAGCTTCGCTATAGCCTCTTTGTTGTTACAGTTGTTTCATTTTGTGAGACGTGGAATGTGTTGAGTTGCGGACCCGTAGATTTAAATTTTTGTTAACAAAATACCAAGAACTTTTAAAATTCGTATTCTATCCCGAATAATTACTTCTATTGAAAAAGTTACCACCACATGTGCACATTTTCCGCAGAATATTAATACGACTTCCCGTCCTAGGCGAATCTTATTCAGTTCTGACAACTTCAACCCTCCTAACGCTGGGCGCGCTAACGCAGTGTTAATGCTACATGCGAAACACTTCTTCTAGACAAATGACGATAATTAAAACTCGGCCTCAGAGAAAGAGGGCGATCGTATTGATATTATCCGAAAACCCGTAATCATATTGTACCTAACAAACCAAAGGAAATCTAATGCGGACTAATATGCCGATGCCTTTTCTTAATTTTAGCCTGTCCACCCGTAGTGGACCCGGTAATCTAAGTATTTAATTTGATTGAAATTGTATTTCTTTTTATTTCCAAAGCTAATTTGTGGTGTTCTTATTTTCTGAAACCTTGCCAAATATCCCAAAGGTAAGTATAGAATCATTAGAGAAAATAAAAATGAGAAAAGCGCTCTTGAACATTTATTTCTCACTCTCGGAAGTTCAATTTCGGCGGATCATTGAAACTTTCGTCGACTATGTCTAGAGCCTGTGAAAACGCTATCTCCAGGCGACGAAACTGCTATTGAACGTTCATCACGAACGCGGTTTATGTTGCGTCGCGAAATAGCCTCCTTAATTTTGGCATGAAAGATGAGCTATATTCCGCCCAACATTCCCGTCCGGCTCCGCCCTTTGCTACCTGGCGAATATGGCAAGAGGATTCCCCTGCCCGCCCCCCGCGGGGCCGGGGGTCGCCACCGCCCCCGCCACACACCCCACCGCCCCGTTCCCGCGCGCCCACAGAGCATGTGGCGACGGTTGTCAAGCTGGGCCCAGGCACGCTTTGCGCGCGGCGCGGGCGCGGGGTGGGCGGCGGGGCGCGGCGCGGAGCGGTTTTGCGGCGGCCGGAGGAGGGGGAGTGGGGCAATGGACCGTGGTCCCCGCCGGGCCCGAATGTGTGACGTGCGGCACGAAGGACCAAAACGCACCTTTGCGAGGGCGGTCCGGGAGCGCCGCAGGGTGGTGGGGAGAATACGGCGGTCGTGGGAGGCGGAGGAGAGAAGGCCTCTGCCCTCCCTCCGCCCAGGCAGGCGTTTTTTTGCGAAAACGTCGCGTTAGTTTTTCGCGTTGACAATCCGCGGCCGCGCAAACCCCAATTGTTGCCTGCGCCGTTTGGCGCCGCTGGGAGGCCGAAGCGAGTGTCGCCGAGCCGCGCCGGAGCTGTGTGAATGTGTGCGTGGGTTCGTTCGCGCCGTGCCGTCCCGGTGTGTTGAGAAGTGCGGGCGCAAAACCGGACCCTCGCGTCTGACTGGCAGGTTGCCCTGGGCGTGTGGCTTGTGCGCGGAAATCGATAGTGAGGCCGAAGCCGTCATCATCGGCGGCGAAAGGGACTGGCGTCGCGCTCGTCGGCGTCCATTCAAGAGGCGCGAGCCGTTAGCCACGCGAGCGTAGGCGCAAGCGAGGGCAAGGTGCACGCCGCCTCGCCGCGGCGCGCAGAGGTCTGTTGTCAGCGGGCATTGACTATCCCCCCTCGGAAAACTCCACGCCAGTTGCCGGCACTCCCCGCCCGTCTTCCTGCTAGTCATTTTCCCCTCCTTCCCCCACCACTCGCGCGGCGCGCCTCTGGGGCCACCGCCCGAACTCGCCGGTCCGCCCCGAGTACCAGATGGTGCTAGTCCGGCCCGGAAAGTGGAGGAACACTCGGAGATAGCGTAGAAATATTTTTAATGTAAAAATTTAAAAGCATAAATATTAAAGTTTTCCGGTTTTTATGACGCGTTAGTGTTTTTATGAGATATGTGGCCTTTTGTAATGAAGTGGAAGCAGTTGCAAAAGAAAACGGCGAGGCGTGTTGGTGAATTGATTTTTGCTGCTTCGTTGTTTCTTCAGCGAGGAAGTGAAAGAGGCACACCCCTATTTGTACTTGTCAATCGCCGAAGGACTGAAACCCCGCAGGAAATGGCTTCGCAATGGAGAATCCGCTTGGTCCGAAAGAATAACTACAAAAGCCATGTGAGTCGGCGAAGTGGGAGTGTGTATCGATTTACTTTTCTCCAACATCATGTTGCCGATCGACGATAGCGTGGTTGTGGAGGCCGGGGTGTGCGGCGCGGCTGTGCGTTGGGCAGCGGCGTGCGCCGGGCCCCACCCAGTTTTTTCCGAGGCCCGGTGGTCGTCTGCCCGGTGGAATGCCGGCCGTAGCGCGTGCGGCGTGCGGCGCGGCGGCGTGCGGCCGCCGTGCGGCGTGGGCGTGGGCGCGGGCGCGGGGCGCGGCGAGGTGGCTTCCCGGATTGATTTTTCGTGGGGGCCGGTGTGAAGCGAACCGCCGCGCACGCGTTGCGTGCTCCGTGCGAGCCGCACAGCGCCGTCGCGACGGACGGGGCCGTCGGCGTGACGTAAGGGGGCGCGGCGTTGGTCCCGGGTGGCGTCCCGCCGAAATACGTGGGCAACGGCGCGGGGGTGTGAAGGGCGATGGCGCGTAGGCGGGGGGCGGTGCGACGGGTGCGCCCTTGCACGCTTGGCGCTGCACCGCCGCGAGGCGCTGATGCTTACGTACACGAGGCCGATCGAAAACTGCACGCCGCCAGCTGCGTGTGAGCCACCGCGCACGCCGCCGCAGATCGTTACGGCGGGCGCCACTACGCCCGCCCGCGAGCCAGCCAGACCGAGCTGCGCGTCGCGAGGGCGAGGGCGGCGCGTGAAAACGGCGGCGCGGCCAGTATTCCGAATAAATCGAGTTCGTGCGGGGGTTGCCTGCCTTCTGTGCGCTCCGCGTTCGCAGGCGTCTCGGCCGAGCGGCGACGACGCCTCCTCGAAAGGTTGCGCTGGTGTAACGGTGTGTGGAGCATGGGTGAATGTAGATCTGCTCCTCCGCTTTGCTGTTGTGTAATAGCGAGACGCTTTTCGGTGCCCTCCAGTCCGATGACTTGCTGACGTACACTCGACTTGCGTTGACCTTGTGATACACTATGTGGAGGATGTTGACTGAGACATTCTTATTAGGCGTTTGTTGTGACTGGTTTACTTCGATTAAGCTGTTCTTGTTGTAGATTAGGACGTTACTCGCGCTAACAGAGTTAAACCAGTAATTTTTTAAATACCGGGAAGAAATTTTTAACATCAGATAGCAATATGTAGCTTTTTTTATCATAAATCTTCCTGATCCATGGGCAACATTTTTTTACGAAGACCGAAAGGTCAAACTGGGAACATACAATGATTGACGATTCAATATGTATCGGTCTCTCTTGAGCAGCCTGTAGTGGAGAATGCAAAGTGCAGCTAACAGCTGTCGCAGGGGAAAAGCTCGTCGCTGCGCAACGTGTGCGCACCACTGTGGCAGGTCCTGGTCTGCGCCGTCCGCTCCCTCCTCCGCTCTGGTCTCTCTCGGGCCCAGCCGCCCCGCTTGCGTCGCCCCTATTTATCGTTTATGTACTTGTTGCCGCGTACATCTGCTCCGCCAGATTGAAGGCTTTAATGGGGGCTGCTTCTTCTGCGGAGGTCTAGCTCCAGGCCGGGGGCCCCGGTCGAGCGAGGCGGAACCGCCCGCCCCCAATGCGGCCCGAATTTTCTCGCCCCTTTTTAAGCGAACTCCAAACGATCACGAGCCCTTTAATTGTCGATCCAATTCCCCTATTTCGCGTGTATCGAAATCTGAAAGATTTGAAAAGAGAAGATGAGTCTAAAATTTGCGCCCATTAGCTCTCCTAAGGAGTAATGAGAGATGATGCATTTGAGGGGATAACAGGCTTCCAAATATTCTTAAAAAAAACGTTGTCAAGGAAGATTAAGTCGACCTCACGATTCCTCTCGAATTTTGGAATAATTCAATATTTTTAAATAAATTAATTGGCTTAATTATGATACTTAAGTACATGAAGAAGAGTCTCAACGTACGCTAAGCAAGATTAATGGACTGATAATTCCGGGATCTCGTTTTAACTTGCCAAAATAAATCTAAAAATGATTGGTCTCGGGTTCTCAAAATACACAGAAAAAAAAAACCTTTAAAAACGTGTTTTAGGCATGTATTTTGAGGTAAAAAATGTCATTAAGCGAGTTTGTAATATACATGTGAAAGAAAGAGCAATAAGAGATGGTTAGGACATATTTTCAACTTAAGACATTTCCCCTACAGAACGTGGTCATTATCCCTCAACAGCACCAAAAGTTGTACGTTAGTTCTGAAAGCCTCGGTTGGAGGGCGGAATCGCTGTGTACTCTGTATTAGCATAAAATAGACATAATTTGTCACGAATATTTTCATGAATTCTAAAGTTATGTTTTCTGGCTAAGGACATTTTCTCATTCAATTCAGTAATTGTGTTATGCCAGATGGTAAACTATGCGCACATTGAAATCCTATAATTAATACCCAGCCACTCTTTCGATCTATAATTAATAAGTTTCAAAGTTGCCGGAGTTTTATATTGGTAATTTCATCAACAGGTGCGAGTTGCGACCGATGAACGCGAAAGCTCGACTCGAAGTAGCCTCTTGAACAAAGTGATGGATTTACGTAACCCTCTCCCCGTTGGTCGTATGCAGCTGAAGTGCTGGACTGCGGTAGGGCTAACCCAGTAGTTAGACTAGAAACATGCAGATAGATGCGAGTGGAGACAAGTGAACCAATGTGAGTCCGCCGCTTGTGAACGGCCGCCCCTCTGATAGCCCAGAGATAGAATTATCGGATTGCAGATTTCGCGCGCTAGCTAGTACGGGCTTCCACATTCCTAACTTCGCCTCGCATGACCCCCATTCCTTTCAAAGCCAATTGTGGGAGTGAATGCCGGTGCCCGATTACTTGATTTTTATCTGTGGAACCCGTAACGGGATATTTCCAAATGCCTTTCCGGAATTGGGCGTCTGGGGCTTTTTGAAGGAACCCCGGCTTTGTTCGAAAAATATTCGTAAAAACCGAATTATTAGGAAATGAAAATAGAAAATTTAAAACCAAAATTTTTCCATTCATAACTTATGACGTTAGTGGTTTGTTCCAAAAAAACCATGGTTGGACTTCCGGGCAAAGAAAACCGGTTTATTTCGGGGAAAAGGGGCGCGGCGTTTTACCTTTTTTTCCAGTTGGTTGGGGGGGGGCAAAATTTTCCCCCCTTCCTTCTTTTCCCCCCGGTTTGCGCCGCTCGGCCGCAGCGCTATCTGGCCGGCGCCGAGGGAAATAGCAGGCGGCGGCGGCGGGCGCAGCCGAGGACCTTTTAGGCGCTGCCTATCTCTGCCGACCCGCGCGCCGCCGCAGCGCAGCGCAGCGCAGCGTTGTCAATTTTACGCTACTTTATTACTAGTTGTGCCTATTTGCGCGAGTTATCACGGCCACTTTTAACCCATCTTCTGCTCTCCGAGCAGGTTACGCCCTGCTATTCACACGCGAGCTTTGTCAAAAGCCTTCACCATGGAGCCCTGGGCTGGGTGTGTAATGACCGAAATACAATCTTCACGTGTTTGCTAATTAAGAGATAGCACGCTGTATCTAAGACCAATTCAACACTTAATTACCCATTTCATTGATGGAAAGGAGTACATGGAATTCATAAATCTATTATCCTTGCCTGTACAGGAATACATCATGTTAAAGGAATGCCCTTGTCAATGTCAATGTCAATGTCAGTAGATACAGAATATATTAAAGAATGCGACCTCCAAAGAACTATATGGACATACGTTAATGAATGTTTTAAGAAGTCTTAATGTTCCTCTCATTTTGGCATGATGTTATATTTCCTTCCATAAACAGTTCTCTAAATTTTCGACATGAAACTGAATTATGGTTACCACCGATCTAAATTATCTTCCAATCTTAGGATGGTCTGAATAGATCCATGAGATGAATTTTAAAACTAAATGTCAGTCATTTTACTGCTCTAGGGGGTGTATTGACGTACATAGATACTGAGGCGATTTCCATCTCGTTTGCATGCAACCACCACCTATACTCCTTCAATGATTCTCAAATTCATACACTGGTTAAAAAAATATAGTGAATAATTTCCGAATAATGTAGTAAATAATATCCTAAAATAAGTCAATGTATACAACACCGATGTCTCTTATTCTGAAGTTTGCAAACTACTCATCTGTTACTAAATCACTGTCGATATGCGTATAGAACGTACTGAATGTAAGTGTTGTAGGGTAATGCGTCCTACTTTTGAGAAATTTGTAATACATTTTTTTCCGAAAATTATCAGAAAAATCAACTTACCAAAACAAATCAAAAATACACAATTTCGCAAACAATCATGCGATGCACGACCCTGTGATAATCCGGAAAATCTGCTTCTCAAATCGCCTGCCACATTCAAAACTCATGTTTGTAAAACTATTTTTTCTCTCTCAAATCTATGGAGTAAATTGAACGCAGTTAATTTAATTGAACGCCATGATTCTGAAACATGATCAGTAACAACGATTAAAGGAATTTACAAAGTATTTTAATTTCTATGAAGACTGTGAATACCTGTAATTAATATTTTAGGCTCTTTTAACGAATTTTTTAAACAAAAAATAGCGGAAGAAATATTTGTAGCTCGTATAGCCTCTTTGTTGTACAGTTGTTTCATTTTGTGAGACGTGAATGTGTGAGTTGCGGACGAGGATTCGTCTCTGTTCCTCAACTAGAAGGCTGTTAACAGATATTTTGAGATATTTTAAATTTTTGTAACAAATACAAGAACTTTAAATTCGTATTCTATCCGAAATATTTACTTCTATTGAAAAAGTTACCACCACATGTGCACATTTCCCGCAGAATATTAATACGACTCCCGTCCTAGGGAATCTTATTCAGTTCTGACAACTTCACCTCCTAACGCTGCGCGCTAACGCAGGTTAATGCTACATGGAAAACACTTCTTCTAGACCTCAGAGAAAGGGGATCGTATTGATATTATCCGAAAACCGTAATCATATGTACCTAACAAACCCAAAGGAAATCTGAATGGGACTAATATTCGATGCCTTTTCTTAATTCTTAGCTGTCACGTGTGGACCGGTATCTAAGTATTTAATTTGATTGAAATTGTATTTCTTTTTATTTTCAAGCTAATTTTGTGGTGTTCTTATTTTTTGAAACTTGCAATAATCCCAAGGAGTATAGAATCATTAGAGATAAATAAAAATGAGAAAAGCGCTTTGAACATTTATTCACCTCTCGGAAGTCAATTTCGGGCGGATCATTGAAACTTTCGTGAATGTAGAGGCCTGTGAAACGCTCTCTCCAGCGACGAAACTGTTGAACTTCATTCACGAACGCGGTTTATGTGCGTCGCGAAATAGCTCTTAATTTTGGCATGAAAATGAGCATATATCCGCCCACATTCCCCGTCCGGCTCGCCCTTGCTACCTGGCGAATATGGCAAGAGGATTCCCCTGCCCGCCCCCCGCGGGGCCGGGGGTCGCCACCGCCCCCGCCACCACACCCCACCGCCCCGTCCCGCGCGCCACAGAGCATGTGGCGACGGTGTCAGCTGGGCCCAGCACGTTGCGCGGCGGCGCGCGCGGGGTGGGCGGCGGGGCGCGGCGCGGAGCGGTTTTGCGGCGGCCGGAGGGGGGGGGTGGGGCATGGACCGTGGTCCGCCGGGCGATGTGGAGGTGGGCACGAGAGGACCAAACGCGACCTTTGGAGGCGGGGGAGCGCCGGCAGGGTGGTGGGGAGGAATACGGCGGCGTGGAGGGGAGGGAGAGAAGGCCTCTGCCCTCCCTCCGCAGCAGGCGTTTTTTGCGAAAACGTCGCGTTAGTTTTTCGCGTTGACAATCCGCGGCCGCGCAAACCCCAATTGTGCCGCGCCGTTTGGCGCCGCTGGGAGGCCGAAGCGAGTGTCGCCGAGCCGCGCGGAGCTGTGTGAATGTGTGCGTGGTTCGTTCGCGCGTGGCCGTGTGTGAGAAGTGCGGCGCAAAACCGGACCCTCGCGTCTGCACTGGCGGTTGCCTGCGGCGTGTGGCTTGTGCGCGGAATCGAAGTGAGGCCGAAGCCGTCATTCATCGGCGGGAAAGGGACTGGCGTCGCGCTCGTCGGCGTCCATTCAAGAGGCGCGAGCCGTTAGCCGCGAGCGTAGGCGCAAGCGATGGGCAGGTGCACGCCGGCCGCGCCGCGGCGCGCAGAGGTCTGTTGTCAGCGGGCATTGGACTATCCCCCCTCGTAAAACTCCACGCATGCGCACTCCCGCCCGTCTTCCTGCTAGTCATTTCCCCTCCTTCCCCCACCACTCGCGCGGCGCGCCTCTGGCGGCCACCGCCCGAACTCGCCGTCCGCCAGTACCAGATGGTGCTAGTCCGGCCGGAGTGGAGGAACACTCGGAGATAGCGTAGAAATATTTTTAATGTAAAAATTTTAAAAGCATAAATATTAAAGTTTTCCGGTTTTTATGACGCGTTAGTGTTTTTATGAAGATATGTGGCCTTTTGTAAATGAAGTGGAAGCAGTGCAAAAGAAAACGGCGAGGCGTGTTGGTGAATTGATTTTTTGCTGCTTCGTTGTTTCTTCAGCGAGGAAGTGAAGAGGCACACCCCTATTGTACTTGTCATCGCGAAGGACTGTTAAACCCGTCAGGAATGGCTGTCCGCAATGGAGAATCCGCTGTGGTCCGAAAGATGAACTACAAAAGCATGGTGAGTCGGCGAAGTGAGTGTGTTGCGATACTTTTTCCAACATCATGTTGCCGATCGCGTAGCGTGGTGTGGGGCCGGGGTGTGCGGCGCGGCGTGCGTGGCAGCGGCGTGCGCCGGCCCCACCCATTTTTCGAGGCGGTGGTCGTCTGCCCGTGGAATGCCGGGAGCGGTGCGGCGGTGGGCGCGGCGGCGTGGCGCCGTGGGCGTGGGCGTGGGCGCGGGCGCGGGGCGCGGCGAGGTGGCTTCCGGATTGATTTTTCGTGGGGGCGTGTGAGCGACCGCCCGCGCACCGCGTGGTGCTCCGTGCGAGCCGCACCGCGCCGTCGCGACGGACGGGGCCGTCGGCGTACGTAAGGGGCGCGGCGTTGGCGGTGGCGTCGCCGAAATACGTGGCAACGGCGGGGGGGTGAAGGGCGATGGCGCGTGGCGGGGGCGGTGCGAGGGTGCGCCTTGCCGCTTGCGCTGCACCGCCGCGAGCGCTGTGTTACGTCACGAGGCCGATCGAAAACTGCACGCGCCAGCTGCGTGTGAGCCCCGCGCCGCCGCCGCGATCGTTACGGCGGGCGCCACGTACGCCGCCCGCGAGCCAGCCAGACCGAGCTGCGCGTCGCGAGGGCGAGGGCGGCGCGTGAAAAGCGGCGGGCGGCAGTATCGAATAATCGGCGTGCGGGGGGTTGCTGCCTCTGTGCGCTCCGCGTTCGCAGCGCCTCGGCCGAGCGGCGACGACGCCTCCTCGAAAGGTGCGCTGGTGTTGGTGTGTGTGGGTGTGTGTGTAGGATCTGCTCCGCTGCTGTTGTGTAATAGCGAGACGCTTTTCGGTGCCTCCCAGTCCGATGACTTGCTGACGTCACACTCGACTTGCGTGACCTTGTGATACACTAGTGGAGGATGTTGACTGAGACATTCTTATTAGGGTTGTGTGACTGGTTCGATAAGTGTTCTTGTTATAGATAGTGGACGTTACTCGGCTAAACAGAAGTTAAACCAGTAATTTTTGTAAATACCGGGAAGAATTTTACATCAATAGCAATTATTATTTTTTTATATATCTTCCTGATCATGGGCAACCTTTTTACGAAGACCGAAAGGTCAAACTGGGAACATACAATGTTGACGATCAATATGTATCGGTGTTTGAGCAGCCTGTAGTGGAGAATGCAAAGCGGCGCTAACAGCTGTTCGCAGGAACGCTCGTCGCTTGCGCACGTGCGCAAGGTCCTGGGTCGCGGCCGTCCGCTCCCTCCGCCCCTCTGTCTCTGTCGGGCGCCGCCGCTGCTCGCCCTCATTTATCGTTGTACTTGTGCGCGTACATCTGCTCCGCAGATAAGGTTAATGGGGCTGCTTGTTTGCGGAGGTGCTCCAGGCGGGGCTCCCGGTCGAGCGAGGCGACCGCCGCCCCAGCGGCCCGAATTCCTCTCGCCCTTTTAAGAACTCCAAACGATCCACGAGCCCTTTAATTGTCATCCAATTCCTATTTTCGCGAGTTCGAATCTGAAAGATTTGAAAGAGAAGATGAGGTCTAAATTTGCGCCCATAGCTCTCCTAAGAGGTATGAGAGATGATGATTTGAGATAACAGGTTCCAAATATTCTTAAAAAAACGTTGTAAGGAGATGTTAAGTCGACCTCACGATCCTCTCGAATTTTTGGAATAATTCAATATTTTTAAATAATTAATTGCTTAATTATGATACATTTAAGTACATGGAAGAAGATGCTAACGTGCTAAGCAAGATTGATGGACAGAATTCCGGGATTCGTTTTAACTGCAAATAAATCATAAAATGATTGGTCCTCGGGTTCTCAAATACACAGAAAAAAAACCTTTAAAACGTTAGGATGTATTTTGAGGTAAAAATGTCATTAAGGAGTTTGTAATATACATGTGAAAGTAAGAGCATAAGAGATGGTAGACATATTTTCAACTTAGACATTCCCCTACAGAACGTGGTCATTTCCCTACAACAGCACAAAAGTTGTACGTTAGTTCTGAAAGCCTCGTTGAGGGAATCGCTGTGTAGCATAAAATAGCATATTTGTCACGAATATTTCATGAATTAAAGTATGTTTTCTGGCTAAGACATTTTCTCATCAATTCAGATGTGTTATGCAGAGTAGGTAAACTATGCGCACATTGAAATCTATAATTCATACAGCACTCTTCGATTATAATTAATAAGTTTCAAGTTGCGGCGTTTTTATGGTAATTTATCAACAGGTGCGAGTTGCGACCGATGAACGCGAAGCTCGACTCGAGTAGCTTCTTGAACAAGTGATGCGATTACGTAACCCCTCCCCGTTGTTTCTATGCAGCGAGTGCGGCTGCGGATGGGTAACAGTAGTTAGAACATGCAGAAGATGCGAGTGGGACAAGTGAAACCAATGAGGCGCGTGAACGGCTCTGATAGCAGAGAATTATCGGATGCAGTCGCGCGCGGTGGGTTCCACATTCCATCGCCTTCGCATGACCCCATTCCTTTCAGCAAATTGTGGAGTGAATGCCGGTGCCGTTACTTGATTTTTATGTGGACGTAACGGGATATTCAAATGCCTTTCGAATTGGGCGTCTGGGCTTTTGAGAACGCTGTCGAAAATATTCGTAAACGATATTTAGAAATGAAATAGAATTTAACAAATCCATTCATAACTTATTGACGTTAGTGTTTTCCAACATGTGATCCGCAGAACGTTTATTCCGAAAGGCGCGTTTACTTCATGTGGGTGGTCGTTATACCTAGCTTTAAAAATAAACTGTGCTAGCAAATTATGTGACAGCTAAAACTTATATCATTGAATGCCCACATGCCTATTGTATCTTTCGCATGGCTGTAAAATTAATTTTGTAATTTATTTTATTACAATACAAAGTGTAGGGCTATATAAAAAATCAGGTTTTGGGGTTAAATTAAATAAGTACCCTTAAGTAAATATGTATCTTACAATGGTTTTCATTTAGTACATTTACTCTTAAGTCTAAACAATAATGTAATTGCCCTGAAGTGTAACTAGTAGTTGTATATATTCCTTAAAACATATAGTGATCCATCGCAAAGATATGAAAATGCGAAGTCTTGTGAATGTGACTTGGTTTTAAAACCTTCCTCTGACAAATGAAATTCTACTTTACCACTTACGCAACTTTTTAAGCTTCGAAAAATGCTGAGTGTGTCAATTAATTTTTGTTTCTTGTTAATTATGCTTACTGCCTGTTGCTGATCGTTGTATGGATAAAGCTTACTGTGTCATCTGCATGCTTGATACATAGAAATATTTTCCAAATAAAAAAAATAGAAATTGTTCTTGTACGCAATGGAATTTGAGTTCAATATCACATTAGTTGTAGAGAAACTTGGATCCGTTGTTAAGTAGCGAAAGAAATCCGACGTTTTAGTTCCAGTCATCTGTTGAACGGAAACAAAAAAAAGAGTAGTCTTCATTCCCTAGTTGTCTAGATAAAAAATAGTTTAGAATACATTTTAAGATGTCTTGAAAGAATTAAAAATTACTGGTAAAGTAATTGAAAATGGAAAATTCGAACAAATAATTCAAGATGAGCAGCTCAGATGTGCAGAAAAAAACTAAATCCTAAAGAGGGGCAAAAAAGAAAGAAAAATAGCAACATCTGAAAGAATGACAGAACCCTGGAAGATACGTAAAGAAAGAAAAACACATAAGAAGGAATTGATCTAACGTTCTACAAAGTGAGTGAACCGAAAAAAGATAATATAATTGTCAACAATTGGGGCAAGAAATTCATTAGGGAGCCTTCTGCAAATGCATGTCTCACTCTTTATTTTAATCCAACCGTAGCACTAACATTTTTCTGAAATTGTCTGTGCGTAACTTACGTAATTGTGCATAAAGATAATGAGCGCAAATATAATAAAGTTCATTGAAATAATGATCAGCTTGTTAGAAAGAAAACTGATGTTCTCGCAGTCGAAAGTAAATTAAATTCTGCGTCATTCCTAAGGGCCGTGCCGACAATGCGGGCGTTGGCGGTGGCGGACATGAATCATGAGCATGATTCACTCACCCTGATTCCTGTGGCTTCCCGGTCGCTCTAAAGAAGTAAAACAGAATTACTAACTCGCGTGGAAAAGCAAACGAAGTAGTAAATCGCTGAAGTCTGTTTCTTCAATAAGGGCGTCGACCTCTGGTAATTACATCCGCGATTTGTATAATGAATTAAAAGGGGTATTGAAAAATCAAACTTTATTTAGAGTTACGATTAAATTATTCTTTCTTATTAAAAACTACCTTATGCAATTGAGTAATGTACATATCGCAGAATAAAATAACTAATTCGTCATTGTTATTACGATAGTTACAGGAACTCTTTTATGACGTCCTTTTAATGTGAAATCACTATTTTATATTGATAGCTCTTACCTTAAAAATTATGAAAATAAAACTGGAATTGCGGAAGGAAAATACAGGGTGAACAGATTTAAAACAGTAAACTCTGGATTAGAAATAAAAGCGATGAACTCTTTGAAAAGTGAACGATATTCTGTGTGTATAATAAGGTCGTGTCGGCAATGCGGCGGATGTCGGTGTTGGCTGCGTGGAAATGAGAGATGTGATTTCAATCGCCGTGATTTGCTCTCACTCCCAGTCGCTCCACGTCAAGGGGGGGGTACAAAAAGTATTTCAACTGGAGGAAACATTTCAGTTCGGAACACTTCCTAAATATTTTTGAAATAAAAAATAAAAAATGCTAAAATTTTATAAATGTCTGTTCATAAAGAGGGAAGACATGCGACCGACAGGCGATCATTGATTGGACTACTGTGAGTAAAACCGCGGCAAGAAAACCGCCTGTGCTACCTACGTGTGGGGCGGCGCGGCGTGCGCGGTCCGCGTGGCCGGGCGCGTGGCCGGGTTCGTCCGCCCCCCACCAGGTGTCGCGCCGAGCGGTGGCGAGCCCGCGCATGCGCCGCCGGGCGTCTCTTTTTGGAACGCGTGGGAAAGAATGGCTCGCTCTCCGCCCCTTTCCGCCCCTTCTGCGTTCGCGATGACTCAAAACGCCCGCTCCCCCGGCCAGCCGTGTCTGCCGCGTACACGATGAATATTTTAACATGTCAGCCCTCCACTCAGGGCGGACACAATATATGCGGAACAAAATTGTTCTTAGAACATTCTTAAAATGCATTTGTTTATTCTTTGAAAAGGAAACTCTTTCGGGATATTAATAATCAGATTATTATTGATTTTATTCATATCTATTCCTCTATTAGAAAATGTGACAATATCAGTATTAATTTTTATTATTGTAAAATGTAAGATGTATTTGTGGTCTAATTTCGTTTGATATATTTTGATAATGTTTTATTGCTCCTTACGTACATGAAAGGAATTGCACATACTTTTGAATTATATATGTTAAATGATTTCATTTTAAAATTTCGAATTATGAAAGTATTTTGTTGATCCCGCAGTATAAAATTGTATGAAAATTATATCAAGCATCGCTTATTAATAAGTCATTTACACGTATTTTCATGTGCACTAGGAGTTTTTCATAGGTAACACCACGAGTGCTTGGGAAATTGTCGATACATTCCGGACTCGCGGAGCGAGGAGAATGCGTAAATTGTTAATTATATTAAAATGACGCGTTCTTTCAGTACATACCGCTTCCTATGGTTGATGTATCGCTGCTTACTATATAGTTGTTTGGTAAGAAAAATCAAGTTAAAAAAAATACGCCTCCTGGCATAGTGCGCACCAAATATCTTGCTAAACGCCGCTAGTGTTAAGTTCGTGAGTAGAGTAGTCGTTATTAAGAGGTTCGTTTTGGGGGCACTAATTCGTGCTCTCCTGCCCGCCCCTTGCCCGAGTCAAAGCGCCCCGCGCGGCGCGACTGGGCATTGTGACGCACTTACTAACTACGTGCCGGAGGCGGTCGTTAAGATACCCGAACATTATTTTTCTCCTCTTGTGTTCGTGTATTAGGCGGAGAATATGGAGGTTTGAAAGGCACTTGTTACTGACAGGATACTGGAACTGTTATAAGCCGGGTTCGTTAATGTCTTCCTTTTTTTGTATTGCTGAGACACGTGTGTGAATGAAAGAAAACTTTTGTTTTATTAGATGAATATTCACGCATGAAAGGGAATTCGAAGTCTTTACCCATGGCGGCCATCTCGAGAGGGGGAATACAAATTTAACGGAATGGAACTAGGAGGACTGGGATAATAGAAAATACAGCTGGGATTCTGCCACCTGTAGAAATTACTCTTAGTAATAACTAGAGACTGGTAAAATATGTAGTATGAAACGACAAAATATCTACATAAATATGTAATGAAAACAGGAAGAATATGTAATAAATATATAAAATCAGATCAAATATCTATTATTAAAATGCACTAATTATAAAATATTTATATAATACGAAATTGCGTTTATAAAAAATTTCCAAACAAATTTTGAAAATACTACAAACGTTTTAAAGATGAATAGGAGAGCTCTAGTTGACGCACACTTTGCATCATACAATTTTCCGTCAAGTAGTAATAGATCCAGTATTGCTGGAGGGGAAAAATGCTGATTTTTTCGAAAATACTTCTTTTCATAATAAAAGTGTTAAAATTGAAGAGAATTGTTAGAAAAAAAATATTTTGTGAACATATAAAATGTGTCAAATGTGTAATATAGAATTAAATATGTAAAAACGATTGGATATTGTGTTAGGACGGCGACGATTCACCAAGATTACAGTTTTGAGAACGCTAAGAGGAAAGTAAAAAAAATGTAATTACATAAACATCCTGTCTCAAGTGAGAACGTATAATTTATGGCGGCTTCTTCGTTGACTATTGAGAAACCATTTTCTACAGGTACTATTTTTGTGGTCTGCGGAAACAGTTCTACCAATTATTCGCTGTTTGCAGAGGGAATTCATTAAACGTTTTCCTCCATGTTTTTGTCACTTGTAAGTTAACACTTCACACTTTTTACGCGTATGTTGATGAGCTTATCCTGAAATGTTACACAGCATCAAGGTTCCACTGGCCGAAGAGTTTCCGCACGTGCGTGAATTTTCCTTTTCCGCCTCTGAATGGCTTTGGTTTTCAAATGTCAAGTTGCGAATAAAATTGTGAACGACTAAATTACATTGCCTTTGCTTCAAGCCGCCTCTCGCTTACTTTCCCCTCCTTAGCATCGAATCCACAGTAAATGGTGAGTTCATTGTCGTGCGTGACGAGGTAGTTTAAAAGAGTTCTCGAACGAGAATGTAGCTTACGATTTTATATGTAGGGTATGTAGAAATTACGTTAAAGTGTTTAATTTACATTTTGTGAAAGAGATGTGCACTTCTTCGTAAAAAAAGAATGAGCGAATCTTGCACGTGTGCTCTTGCCGGTCTTCCGATGTCGCGTGGGTCGAGAAAGAAATCTACCGCTGGGGAAGTTGATGGCGACTGGAAAGCATATTCACGCGGAGGGCATCGATCGCGAGGACGACCCCGGGACCGCGGCGCCAGCAGCAGCAGGGCATGTTGCGCATTTACGGCGAGCCGTATACTCCACAACAGGCGGAACGGCCTAATCTTGTGATGGGCACTCTGCGGAAGGGACTACCTCGTCGCCGAAGCCTACCGTGCATAACCCTCTACTACTATTGCTGCTAAGCTCCTCAATTTAAAAGATCGTTTTAAAAAACGTTTCGAAATTTTGATGAAAATATATTTTATTTGTCATCAAGTTACATACTCAGTGGGGAAACGTTCAAACGGATAAACGATCTTCGTGTGTAAATTCGGACAAGTGACGGTTAATCTGCCTAATGGCCCCAGGGGTTCCGCGAGCGCAGCCGGCGCGGCGCAGCGAGGGCTGAGCGGAGGACGCGTGGGCAGGAGCGCGTAGTCGCGTGCCTCGACGGCGAGGGCAGGAGAAGTGAGGAAGTAAAAAAAAGTGTTAAAACGGTAAAAGAGGATGGGCGCCCACCCTAAGAAAGGGGCGTCAATTATAAAGTATGTGTAGCCATGGAATTAACAATGATAACATCTGCACTTTTTGGTGTATTATATTTCAACATTACATGGTCTAATATTTTCCCAGAATCTTATTCCTGTCAGCGATGGCGGATTGGTGACGATGGTCCCGGCCAAGAGGACGAGAACGCACGGTGACGATGAGAACATTGATATTAAAGACTGGGGCGAAACGGTGACGACGATGACGGAAATATCGTAAAGGAATGGTAGAGAACGGTAACGATGAGGACGAAACTGTGACGAGGACGGGCATAGCGTTATAGACGGGGGCGAAACTGTGAAAACGACCGGGAATGCCGTTAAAAAAGGGTGCGAAACGGTGACGACGAGGACGGTATGACGTAATCGGGTGTGAAACTGACGCCGACAACGCCGACGGGAATGGCGTTATTGATGGGTGCAAAACGGTGCCGAAAAGGACGACGCGGATTATAACGGCGCACTCGGAGTCAGCCACGAGAATGCC
>BOPP01000208.1:1796385-1808783 GCA_017312745.1 Gryllus bimaculatus
AAAGATTTGACTGTATCGGAATTCAGTAAAAAATTTTTTTGGGGGTTTTTTTTTTTAATTTTTTTTAAAAAATGTGTTTTGGCCGGGGGCTAATGGGCAAATACCCCGGATGTGAAGAAAGCCCTTTCCCGCTTACTCCTCGTCCCCCTTTCCGTTTTTTTTCGCAAATAACGTTTTTTTTTTGCTCTGACGCGCGTGTTAAAACCTTAAACACTAAGCAGACCCGGGCTTGCTAAGGGGGAGAGGGGCGTGCCGTCGCCGGGGGTGCCACCGAAGCGCGTGGCCTCTTCCTCCGCTGTTGACCACGTCTTGGCGCTTGCAATCGGCCGCCACGTTTGATTCCCGCCCCGCCGCCGGCCCGCCCCGCCTCGCCCTCCCGCCCTGCCCACTGCCACCCCCCACCCAGCACACGGCCTTCGCATGCACTTCTTCACCGGCAAATGGCAAATACTAAAGCCCTGTGGCCTACGTAGCCAATCTCTCAAATGCAGCTCCTCCAAAAACTCTTGAAGAACAGTGAGGATAATAAATGGCACGGCAGATGTAGAGAAACATTTATATAGAGAAAAATTGGTGATAATATAAGTGACTTCGGATTCCCCACAACAGACTATACCCAAAACACGCTCCAGACTGCAGAATCAAATGTTTGAACGAACTGGGTTATAGATTCCTAAAGCTTCACATGCCAACAAGTTCATGGCTGATTTTCTTGAGGTGTCGTAGCTTAGGTTAATTGAAAAGTAGCAGGTGCACACTTGTGTAGAAAGTAAATAAGATTCTGTAGCCTTATGTTTTCTTCTGTCCATTGTGTTGATTAATATTCTTTACAACACTGAAATGTTGCAATTTATAACATTAATCTTATGAAAGTTACCTATTGTATGTCCTATTGATTACCCGCCAACTATTTCAATCGCTCTTGAGAAAGAAAAAATAATTCTTCACGATGATCATACTAATAGCTTAAAAAATTGTAATTTATTATGTCGATTTCCTCATCTTACAATTTATACATGGTTTCAAATTTACTAAGATGTTACACCGTTCGTGGAAACGTTAACATACAATATTCAATCCACTACTCAAGGATCTGAGTACCTTTTCGTTCTACAATACTCAATCTCTCACAGCGTTATGGTTGTTAATTTAGGGTCATCAACGATGCTGGGCAGGGTACAGATGATGTTACATACTGCAATGTATTGAAAGTCCAAAACTTGTATGCTACGTCATCATCGGCCATTGCTATTGGAAAGTTGGTGACCCAATACAAGGCAAGTTTCACTACCTCTATTGCCCACAGTATTGTCAGATTCATGTAATAGCTGTCCCGGAGTCTCGTCCGTCTTCCCTGCTGGCCTGCCTACTCAACATACCGGGCGTCTTTCATGCGGCTTTCATCTTTCAACTCCCCTTCTCTTTTAGAATGAACTTGTTTTAAGGCGACTTCTATTGTATTAACGGTATTCGGTTATACCACGTGGTACCATACAAAATACAAAACATGTAAACGGGAAAGTAAAAAGGGAGAAGAAATAAAAAGGAAATTTTCCAAACGTGAAAAACGTAATACAGGGCTTCGAGTCTGACGACGAAGTCCCCAAATTGAATGAAGTCGGATGTATTCATCAGTGAGAGGCATTGATTAAATTGTTTTGAGATGAATGCAATGGATACAAACTTGAAAATTGATGCGAACTTTCTCTGTAATGGAATTTTCAGCGTTAGCGACTCACGGGCAATAATGCATTTTCCCATGTTTATAGAAGCTGTAACTCAGTCCACAAAATGGCAATATCGGCATTGTATGTAGTTTTGTTTTTCTACTAGAGCCATTTTTCGGTTCGTCGTATTAAGGATTTATGCAAGATTGCATTTATTAACGTTTTTCAGTCAAAGGATGTGTTGGAAATAAAATTAGAAATGGGGACGAAATATGAGCACTTCCCTGTTATTTAGGTTTGGGATACTAATACACTTAGTAGTGGTAAGACTGATTTCGAGAATGCCTGATTTCAGGAATCAGCAAGACCACTCATCAGTAAACGAAACTCCAAGGGCTTATTCCTCCACTCAATAGAACACTATATAGAATTGTTGCTTTCGAAAGCATTTACGAACTTCGAAGCCTCGCAGAGGTCCGATTGATGTCCACCAATTCCGGACCGACGCGAGTTTGCGTGTTCGTTTTGTGCCGCAACAACGGAAGAGTTGCTCGTAATTGCGAGTTCTCCTCGAGGTTTCGTGCTGGGCCTCCGCGAAACACACGAACGAATCGCGGGAAACGTGAAATACCTCCATCTCTTCGAAGGTAACCGTTTAGAGGGGAGTGTAATAAGGGCCCTCCAAAGTAAAGCGAGTGTGTTTTCTTCATGTGAAAGAAAACATTTGCTGATAAATTAATGTTCCCCGGCGTGACTGCTGTTTGTTGTGATGTCACGAGTTGTACGCCACGACTTGACTACAGCCAGGTGCCTGGAAGAAAGCCTTTTTGAGGGATTGACATGGCTGTTGCCTCGTTACTTTGCTGGTTGGCGGCGGCGTGAATGTAACCGAACGCTGGTCCTTTTCCCGCGTGCATTTTCGCCGCCTGCGGAAGGCGGTGACCGCCAGGAGACGGCGACCTGCTGGCTGGTGAGGGGGTCCCCCCTCGCTCGGGGTGTTGCCGATGGATGACTCATCCTGGATTGTTTCTGTACGTGACGCAGTGACTGCCCGAAAATTGTTTTTTTTTTTTATTTTATTTTATTAGGATATTGCTTGGTATACTGTATTTATATAAGTTTCGTATTCAAGTTATATTGACACGACATTAGCGAAATTCAGCTTTAATAATACATCATATGTGCATCGGTTTGTGTTTTGCGATCTTGTGAATTGATTTGCTAACTTCACGTCCCAGCGGTCATTCCCTGGCGCATAGAACGTTATTTCCAAGAGCTTATAATACAGTTGCCGCGTAAGAGTGAAAAGTGTTTATCAATCTTTTCGTGGTATATGAAATGTACTTGTTAATGCTTATGCTGGAGCATATTTCATTTAAACGTGAAATATCTGGATTTCACGTTCGAAGCCCTATTTTAGGGATTTGACTTGCTCAGCTAATGGGATAGCGATTGTTTAACTGATACATTTATTATAAATCCTTAATGGAATGGAATATCAAAACGCACTTTACGATTGATGTTAAGCGTTTTCGTATGGTATGGATTTATATACATTTTACTCCAAACGCAAACACCTCTTCAAGTATGTGTAATAGATAGAGGTGATAAATATTTATTGCATTAAATACGTTATGTGCCATCCACGTAAATTAGTGTATGAGTAAACAATGTTACTTTTCACTGTGACTATTGATTAGTAGTCATATGAATTTCGAAATTAAGAAGATTGTTCATCAGATGTCCCGTTCTTGATACTGACACTCCAGTTAGGTATGGTTACAACACTGTAATCTAATAAAGATGTATCGATACTGAGAGGAGGAGGCCAAGTACGGCCCGCCCGTTGCGCCTCCCGCCTCGACGCCGCACGCAACGGACAATAGCGGCGGAACCCCGTCCCGCCTCCCTGGCCACCGCCGCCGCCCTCTCGCCGCGGGCGCTACAGCTGATCGCAGGCGGCGGGCAGGGGTGGCAACCCCCGTGGCTGCAGCTGCTCCCTGCCAGCCAGCCAGCCGGCGCGACGGCGGTGGTCGTGCCCGGTCTAAAAAGCCGTCTCGCGTGCGCCGGGGTGCCCGAGCTCTCCTGCCGCGCCGCACCGCACCGCACCGCACCGCACCGCACCGACGGCGCGATGGGGCCAGACAGGTAGTTGCGGCTCGCACATAGCTCGTAATTCCTGGGCCACTTGCTCGTGCAGCCGGCGCATAATGGCTTCTTGAGAATCTGGGCGAAGCAGCTTGCTGGTGGACAGTTTGAGAATACAATGTTTGCCCTATTACCTTTTGTGCATTTTGTTTTTTCGCTGCGGTTTGTATGAAATATGTTTCTACAATAATTTGCGAAGTGATGTTTGCTCAATATTCAACGATGTAAAATTACATGAAGTTATTATGACACTAACAAAAGTAGGGTTCACTGCCTATACGAGGCAGTGCAGCGGGGCAACCAGCAACTGTTTCGAAATCTGTGTATTCAAGAGAAACAACGGTGAATTGCATTATCCCATTGTTAAAGTGTTGATCAACATCGATTCGTGCATTCATGCTGTTCAGGAGAAATCGGACTTCATTAGCCAATAAAAAAAAGTACGCTTATTCGTTCTCACTACCGTTCGTAAATATCTCTGATCACATTGTTTATACAGTCCACGAAAGCAACTTTCAACAAAAATTACTTCCGCCAGTTTTTCGAAATTCTTTCCACATTCTCTAACCCTCGCAAGCATTCCACGCCCGTTGTAACGTTCTCCGGCTGCGGGGCGGGGCGGCCGGTTCGCTTTGAAAGGTCAGGTTGGTTCACTTCCCATCGGGCGGGTGGCGTGGCCAGACCCTCACCGCAGTCCTAACCACTGCACCCGGCTCGCAAAGGATTGGGGGGGGGGGAGGGAACGAGGGGCGCCCGCGAGGGGTTCCGCGCTTCGGCACCCTCGCCATGCGAGCGGGGGCAGAGGGAGGGGGCTGGCTGTCCCCTGCGCCACGCGTGCGAGGGGGCGGGGGTCGCCTCGCCACGGCAAGCCGCGCGCGCTGCCAACTGTTCCACCTCGGAACGAGAGCAGGCGAAAATATCTTTCTAAATCTTTCGTGGCGGACGGGAGAGCTACTTTTAGAAACGCTTGCGCCTCCCCCCCCCCCCCTCGCGTTTGTCTGGCCGTGATTTCTTTAACGACGCTTTGCTGATGATCAGTGTAATGTCACGTGTGTGCAGATGCCGAAATACAACAGAACTTCCTTGCCCTGCAGAATTAACGTTTACTCAATATTCGAATTTTGAACGGAAAAACAATCGAATAATAATTATAGTTATAATAATAATAAAAATTATTACAACTGTAATTATTATTATATTGCTTTTCGGAGGGTTCATACGATTTGAAAATACAAATAAATAAAATTTAAGATGTAAAAGTTATTCCACACTACATTTTTCACTGTGTACGAAATATATGCAGTTGTTTGCTGTGTATTTTTTGAAATTTAACGAGATGGTATTTACGTTCGTTTTTATATATATTTTTTCTTTTATACTTGAAGCTGTAAACCCTGAACTCATACGTGTTACTAAAGACTGGCTGCGCACCATTCTTATCTGCGAATCACGTGAGAAATTTTAACTTATGTACACAAGACCACCCGCCGTAAACCATATGAACTTGCAGTAGACCGCAATGAGGTCTAGGACTCACGAAATAGCACATACGATTTTTAAAAAAATGTAGTTTTGACATAAGGAAAAGGAAAAAAAATCATATTACACAAAATTACGAGCTGTCCTGTCACATCTCTCGTCAAGAGCCTTGTTTACGAACAAGGTCAGAGAAAATTTAATTAACGTCGCAACTCATTACCAAGTTCCCACGTGCTTGAAAGGCTTCCCTGAGGGCCTCGGCCCGTGGCCCCTCTCGCCACCTCTCCTCTCGGCCACGTGGGTGGACAGCCGCTGCCACTCGCCGCAGCTGAAGACATTAAATGAGAGATGTGAACGTGATAGTGTGATTTCACACATCACGTTTGTGAAATTCGAAGTTTGGTATGACGTTAAATGCTCCAACCAAAACTGTTTTGCCACTCATAACTCAGCCAATGTATTCTAATCTTAGTTGCATGATTGCTGTGTAGCGTTATCCTGGGATTTGTTTGGTTATTTGATCTGATGTTCACGTCTAAGAAACGCACACCCCAGATAAATTTTCCTCGTCCTGCACAGGGCCGGGCATTTGTGAGAACAATACTTTGAAGACTTCAACCTTTTCATAGCATTTGAAACAGTAAGAAGCCCACCGCGTGTTTGCGTTTTCTAAGGTTGCCTTGGCCTGTGTTTAGTTCCACCACCGAGCTGAGAAGTAACGCTACCGAATCGTGTGTGTTAGTGGGAGTCGGCAGGTGGCCCAGCTGATCTGTCGGCCCAGGTTGGCGGCGCAACAGTGGGCACGTTGATGTCGGGTGGCTGGGGCGGGAATGCAGAGGTGGAGTGGGGGCTAGAGTGTGGTTTGTTTGTTGTGGAAGGACAGCTGACTCGGCGAAGAGACGGTGCGTGGTGTGGCAGCTACACTCGCGTTAGCGTTTTTTTTATTTCTCTTTCTCCTTTGCCTCTCCCTCTTCGCTCGAGAGTAGTTCTTGGAACAGTTCCGAGTGGCAGGCTCAAAATACCCTCTCAAATGACAACACGCGTTAGATCATAGACTGGCTCGCCTTTGAATGAAGAGTGTAGAAACTTTTTTTTCGTGCAATCCTGAAAAGGGAGGATGGTATGAGAGAGAATTTTATTGCAGGTGAAAGCATGACTAGAACTGGTAACCTTCCACTCCTTGGTCGGGCAGTTTAAATACTTAACTCACGCATTTATACTTAGTCCCGACAAATATATTTTTTTGTTTTATTTTATATACTGAAAATTTTAAAAATTGCAATGTGTATTTTTTGCATAAAGTTTATTGATTGAGAATTTTTAAATTTCTGTTTGTTCATATGTTCGCGAAGCTGTTCATAAAGGACGTGACTCATGACCACCTTGAATTCCATAGGAAGAGTGGTTCTGAATGCTGATGTTTGAGTTCGAAGTTTCCCTACAGGTTCCAGAAAAAAGTCAGTTGGATGATGTGCTGTCTGTAAAAAAAAATAACTTCGTCGGAAACGATGTCTGCTTCTTTTGGAATGTACCATCTGGTTTTCGTCGCCCCTTCCTTCTTTCTTGAAATGACACATTCCAGTGGAAGACTCCTATAGTACCGTTACAACTGATCGAGTCATAGAAACGCTTGGCACGTCTTTCCGAAAAGAACCTTTTCGATTCGTAAAGAGATATTAAAGATAAGCGTAGGGGCTGTTTGCTAGAATGTTATTTGTAATAATATTTGTTTAATGTAAAAATCAATTTGAGATTTTTTTCAATTTTGTGTCTGAAGTTTATTCATTTTTATGAACACAAAGGATTCTTTTCTACCGCAGTTCTGATTATATTTTATATATTTTTGTCATAAAAACTAGAAACTGTATGTAACATTAGGGAGAAGTATAATCTTCACTTGTTTGAATTCTAGAATCCATTCATCTGTTTCCTAAATGTAATTAAATTATGAATAAAAGAACCAACGAAGGTTAGAAACCTTAGAAAAACAAGATTTTTTCACTCTCATGTCATGGAAAACTTATTTGCATCGATAAAGGAACTACATATTTCAATTTATATTATTGCTAACAAAATAGTGACTCATATCACTACTCTGCTTCTACTACAAGTATGAAAAGTAATGCACATCAAAACGTGGGCGTGGCATAGTGAAGGTACAAGTATATGGTTTGCTGTTGCACCTTCTTAGGTATATGCTGTGTAACCTAGTATTCTTTTCTTCACAATCAAATCACTACGCAATAAATTGGAAAACTCGCGATGAACTGAGGCTGCGGGTTATTCGACAGCGTCATTAAAAAAAATCGATTGCTAAAGGAAACATAGAAGAATATGATATTTATGTAAGATGCTAACAGTAGCTGCGAGGAAGCATGCTCTCGGGTATGTCGTCAGCGATTGTAGGAAGGTTGGAATTTTCAGGATTCATTTACGGGATCACGTATCAAACATTCTCATAACGTTTTCAAATTGGATTTTTCATTTTTATAATCTAAGGAAGTCAGTGTTGTCCTTTTGAATCACTACTGTATTGCATTGTTACTTTAATTTCATATGAAGATTTTGGAAGTTATTGGAATTAGGCAAAAATCGACTCTCATGTAGGCTTCAGGTTGTGGAAAATATATGATTCTTCTTTTTTTTTCTTTAAATTTTCTATTGGCGAAAATAAATCTTCAAATAATAAATATATTTTATATTTTGTTTCTTCACTTCCAGTACGGAGTTAACACAGATGGTACGGAAAAACGCTTTGCGCGCCGCTCAACGCAACTGGCGTTTGGAGAGGGGAGGGTGAAATTCTTATTCAAGCTAATCCATACAGAACTCAATAAACCTCTGTACGGAGCAGCTTTCGGGGCTATTCGTCAGCTGCGTTAGGTCTGTGAATTTAAGAATGGCTTCAGTTTGTTTTCATAATTGTGCTACCTTTTCTCCCAGTCGCACACTCTCTTTTATAATTGCTTTATTAATGCAGTTGATAACACTGAATCACGTCGCTATGAGATGTGGCGCGGCGTGGTTTGGCCCGGGGGACGCCCGGCCGCGGCAGGCAGGCAGGCAGGCAGGCAGGCAAGCCAGATGCGCCGTCGCGCGCATCCTTAGTAGCAGCTGTGCGCGCGCCGGCGCCCCCGCCGCTTCCTGTCCCCCCTCCCCTCCCCAACCCCTCCCCCGCTTCATTCCTCCCAGCGCCGCGCAGCGCCCGGCCCCCAGCCCACGCCACATGCGATCACGGCCGCTGGCGCGGCCACGCGGCACCGCCCGGCCACGTCGGCGCCGCGATCTCCTTAGGCAATCCATCGACAAGCCGAACACCCCACGATCATATAGCCAATAAACCGCCGATTAAGAGGTACAAATGTGTGTGCTCATCCGACCCCAGTACATAAAACTGAATTCGCCTGCTCTCATCGACCTCCACTCTATGCTCGCATCAGCTGACCTGCGAACCGTTCTCCATGCATACGCCATCGCCCCACTACGACCAGTCGCTCGCACTTCAGATCTCACACAATCCCACTAGTGCTAGCACACGAACAGTATCATCACTTCCCAGTCTGCAATATATACCCTCTGATTGGGAGCAGAAATTGCACATTTTTAGAATATTGTGATTGACATTTCCAGTACGAGACTAATATTCACGAGTAGAATACAAATACAAGAGAGTCCGAAGCACCACACACCCAACATCTTGAGTCATTGATTCCACACAATTTTATGCGTCTCTGGACGCCGAGCGCATAATACTTTTTAATAGCAATATCTGCCACATTTTCTGGAATATCTGCTCTTTCGAGCAAGCGTGCATAACGTACCCCATGCACTGACGGTTACATAATACTCTAGCTGAAGACGTTGAGGAATGTTCCGTGCTGTCTCCCTTAAACACCCTAATTTAAACTGTCCAACCTCTCCATGCACGGATTCAGTATACAAAATTAGGAGTAAGCCGAAAAAGAATTTTTCGAACCGATAAAAAACCAGTCGTCCTTACACACTCTCTATCGCTCCATTCAGCCTCCCATCTCAATCCTAATATCCCATCTCTCGGATCAAATACTCCATAGCAGTTCTTGGTGCTCTTCCTGTATAATTCGGAACTCTCTTCCCCAGTAATTTCAAGTTCCTGCCTCCTCCGCAAGACCAGCGTCAGATTCTTCGGACACTCACATAATTGTTGCCTGTCCGTTTAATATCGGTGCACTAAAAAAAAGAGAACAAATTGGGCTAGAAGAACGATTTAAATTGAATAGAGACCGTTTCATTTCGCTCGTAATGATTCGAGAGTTATACCATGCCTTCGCGACACCGTCCTGATGAAAAATATCTATTGCATAAAAGAAATTTACAGCGCACTTGTTGGTTTCTCGCTATCTTCCGAATTCGCAATCTTGTTGGTTCTAAAGATGGCCGATTGTGAATCGTAAGAAGCAGGCTAGTACACCAACAGACGTTGAGGAGCATTTGAGCGAAGGCAAACACAGAGTTGTCGAAGCGTCGAGACCGGGTACGTGGAGTGACTGAAGTTCACCGGGGAGGAGTGAGGTCCTGAGCGGATGGGATGCGTTTGGGGGGGGGCTGTACGCAAGTCCCGGCCGACGGGCTGACCAGCGACGTCAGGGAGGGCGGGTGCTGGAACCCGGACGTGATTCGGGCAGGATGAGGAGAGACGAACGAGACCAGACCAGCGAGACGCCAGGCTGGCGGCGACGACTAGCCACACAATGCATCATGCATGACGAGCGCGCGGCCGCCGCTTGCCTCCCGCGCCCTGCTAATCTCCGCCTCGGGGCGCGCGAGGCGCGTAAGGCGAGAATCGCTACGATGCGCCGGCTCGTCGGGCGGATTTAGATCTTGTTGTTATTGCGGTAATGGGCAAAAAGTATTCAATATCGAGTAAATTTACTGTAATTCTAATGCCAACTAATACTCGAGTATTATCCCTTCTAGTGGTATGATTCCTGTCATACAAAGTAAAACAAAAAATTTATAAATTTCTATCTCGTCAGAATAGCAAGTTACCCGAAAAATATGATGCGTAATTTCTGGTCGAAAAAATATATAAAAACTACCTGACTTCAAGGAACAATTATTGACGCAGAGACCAGTATTTGAATCGTGAGTATGATTCTATATGCCACCACCATTTTTTTCATAGAGTTTCCTAGAAAGCTGATAGGTTACTGTTTTTAATGTTGCAGATCTCGCTTCACGAGAGGTTGAATTAAATGACATTTTTTCTCTTATTCCCGATGTGTCAGGTAAGGAGCGTTGACATTCCAGACCGTGTAAATTTATGCGCACTAATTATAACTGTTCCTATACATTCCAAGTTCTCAATTTCGGCACTAACTTTAAGGTTCATTCGTAAGAATTCACAAGTGTTGATGCCGATACTCTAATCCGATTTGAGCCGAAATATCGCAGTATCGCCCGCTGGCGTGCCCCCGCCCCCTCTACGCGTGAAGCCGGCCGCTTCATGCTAGGCTGGCCGATCCAGCGAAACGACAGGCTTGCGACGCCGATTTGCGCGCGCCCTATTAGCACAGCAGCGAATGCTTCCGAAAACTCTGCTTCGGCACGATTAGGAGGCGATAGCATTCTCCCGCCGTCCACGCGCGGACGTAAGGCATCTGTCTTCCAGAGCTGCCCGATACCCGTTCTGGAACGGGGCGCTGCAGCGATGTTATTAACGCGAGGTGGATTTTCTTCGTTATGTTGGTGAATTGGATGCAAGTGGCGTGACATTCGTTGACATCTCACGTTACATCGCGGGACATTCATTGTAAATTTTGAGACTTTATTCTTACGATTTAAGTGAACGACATTCTTTTGATGTTGTGTTATCAATCATACATTTCAAGTTATTTGGCCAAACTACGACCGTGGACAGCAGGGTATATTTTTTGATTTCATAAAGAGTGAAATGACATGACCGACAATGACCACGAGAAGCGAATCCCAGTGTGCGCAACCGTTGCGTGCGTCGCAAATGTAATTAACGTTCTCTTCCAGCTTCCGCTCATGCGGTTTCCCGGCTGCGGATGCCCGTCTGATGGGTCTACCTCGCGCTAATGGCTCCCGTGGCGGACCAACTTCCCGAACTGCGGGCCGGAGGCCCCCTTACCCTCTCCGCTTCGCCTCGCCTGCCCCGCACTCAAGTGCCTATCTCCGCACGGGCGCCCCCCCCCCACCCCCCCCGAACATCGCACTGCACTGTGGTCCCATTGAAGGCCGCAATGCTCACCGCCCTTCTTGGAGCCCCAGACCCAACCTCCCACCTCGCCAGCACAGGCGATCCCCGTCCCGCTCCCCTCTCGACTCTTCCCTCTTCACGCGCGCTGCCTCGACCGTTCCCACCCTCACTAACGCTCCGCTCGCGGCATTCGCGCGTCGCTACTTCCACCTACGCCCTCCTCCCGCCCCTCTCGTCGCATCTGCCCCCGTCGCGTGCTCCCACCAGCTTCCGTGCCACTGTCTCTGCCTGCGCTTCCGCGCCGCCTGCCGGGGAGCGGCGTCACCGGCTGCGCTGTTACGGGGCGGGGCGACTTGGGGTGGACGGGGAGTGGCGCCGCCGCCGCTGCTTCCTGGGACTCGCCCGCGCTCAAAGAGACGCTTTGTGCCGCTGCCGCGCGATGGAGTGGAACTGGTTAAAAGAACGGAGTAACTGCATTACGAAAAGGGAACGTAGAGTTTCTCTCGCACTCTAAAGTTACCACGCCACGTTCTACGTGGAATTAGGTCACTTTTCAGCACGTGGCTTGCCCGTGAAATAATAATTGCTTTTCTTTCGGACTTGCTGAACTGTTTTCTCCTTTCTTGCTGTAACGTAGGGCCGAAAAAAAGCTTGCTCTAAGATTGTGAGAGAATGTTTTTAAATAATGTTATTCACAAAAAAAACCCGTATGTTGTAATTAAGTTACGATGGTCATTCCTTTTCTGTCGTTACAGTCGAATTGGTATTTTAGTATGGGAGAACTGATTCTGATGGCGGCGTGACTCCAATTCTTTTCCAAACAGCATCAAGTGAACATTTTAAACCATTTATCAGTTACTTTGAATCAGTGACCAGATGCGCCAGGGTAACACTTGTTTAAT
>BOPP01000208.1:1812330-1826851 GCA_017312745.1 Gryllus bimaculatus
AGTCTGGTCTACGTTGCTCAGTTAAATGGCCTGAATTGACTTGAGCGAGAGCTGCAGCGTACACAATAAGCATTGGGTCATTGAAAAGGTGTAGGAATGTAAGCAAATAGTAATATAAATCATACTTTACTTTACAGTGAGTGATGAGTGATCCAAAAGAAATACTCTCCGTGCCACTGACCTTATCTATGTCGCATTTTAGTTAAACCAATTTCCTCTGTGACAATTTCGTCATAGTAGGGTACTTGTGAATGCCTACATGACGAACGACGCATTCCCCTAGGAAGGATGCAGCGTATCGCATAAAGAGCATGCGGAAAAAACTGAAAACGTCATTCACAGTGTGATAAAGTAGTGCATACCGCTCCTCACGATATCAGATAGTCAGCAGTTATGAGATGAAAAATGCTGTTTCGTGTCTTTCCTTGATTAGAACAAAAGCAACACATTTATATACTCAACGTTTCTATCTTTGTAAATGCATTGAAATCCTTTGAATTTAAGAATTTCTCTTCGAATACTGCGGCTTTTATTACAAAATTCGTACTGTAAAATAATTTTCTAAAACCCTTATTGCGTTGGCAGTAAAGTAAATTAGAATAAGTGTTTTAGAGAAAATAGAATTGCAAATTTTGACTATAGAGAAGTTAATTATTCCTATTCCGTAAAATTTAGAAACAAATTCACGACCTTGAGTTTCCATAAGCGTCGCTACTGTTGTAAGGCGTTCCTCACTTTTCGTAGGCAGATTCGTTGAGTAAGATTGAATTGGTGGAGTACTACAGTCACATAACCCGTTGCTACTCTATGGCTACTGCCGACTCCAACGTCACTGTGTTCATCACCGCCAGTCACTTTCACCTCCGCCACTGCCAACACCGTCGTCGGTTGCAATCACCCTCTCTACCACCACCCCATCGTCAGTCTACCGCCTCCACCTTCTTCACCGGCGCCATCTCCACCGCCTCCGTCACCACCTCTTCTACTACATTACCACCATCACTCACTACGGCCAATCTCACTATCACTACTAGCATTACAACTACTGCTACAACCATCACTACAAGCACTAAACAACCAGTAGCCCTATTAACTACCACCAGCACCATCGGCTCCATTGCCCCGCGCCGCGGGGCCAGGGCCGGGCGTCGCGCCGCCAGCTGTGGCCTTGGCGCGCCAACACCTCAATCTCGGCGGCGGCGGCGGCCTCGGTCGCGCGCTGGCTCGCTCGGCGCAGCTGTGCGTCCCACGGCGAGGCCACGCCGCCGCCGCCGCCGCCACTCGAGTCTTTGTACCTGACGCGCCGCGACCTCTCCGCACAGGGATGGCCCATGATGCAACGACGCCAGGGGAAGAGGCCCGTTTAAGCCGTGCAGGGCCCCGCGGGTTGTTTTCAATCGTAAGGCTATCCACGAACGTACATTGCCCGTTTTACCCGAACGGGTTTGCGACCACCGCCCGTCAGCACATCCTACTCGCGCGCACACGGGCCAAGTCTCATCGCCACCTGCCATGAAGAGGTTTAACCAAACTCTTAACGGAAACGGGTTTACATGGACAGTTATTCATCGCATCTGTTGTTCACATTAAATAAAAAATGTTTACTCTTGATATAAATGAGGTAGATTACCATGCGAACATTCGCCTTCTTATTAGACTACTTGTCAATCTTTGCATCAAGCGCTAAACAATATCTAGGTATTTCAGATTTCATGGTTCCATGAGCAAGAGGGCCGATATAAATAACCCCTAGACTGCACTGTATCATTAAGGTTTGTAAATTCGAGTTGATCGAAAAGCATTGAAATGCATGTTTTTGTGGTATGGTTGTTGTTGGCATAGAGGCAAACTGGAGAAATATGTTTTAATTTATGCGGATTAAGGAATAGTTCATGACATGTATTTCTTGTGAATAAAGTATTTGCTATTTGGTACCGTATATTTCGTGGCCAAAAACTACTGGAAAAGGACATTTCAAATTTTAGGTATGTTTTCGATATTATCATGTTGAGTGTTGTTAATGGCGTTCTACTATCCTTGTGATTGAAATTAAATTACCTTAAATTTGTGATTTATGATTTATTAATTAATAAACCCATGTAATACGTAGTTAAACACAATCTAGAAAGTACACTTTAATATACAGCGTGCGAAATATTTTTGTGGTACTTTTCACTAATATATTACTCTTGTGTAAATTGGTGGGTATGTATTCGTTAGTTATTTGTGCTGAAGAAAGTCTCCAAACAACAAGAGTTCGTGCATACGTGCTCGCTTTTTGGTTGCTTTTTAAATCGCCCGAAAATGGGAAGAAACGAATTATCAAGCACTGCAAAATCCGTTAATTCCTCGCGGAACTTCTCCGTTTGCGGATAGAGATACGGTGAGATGAGTAAAGCCGCGGATCCCGAACTAACAAACTCATTTATCTTCTTGGACGTCCGTTATTTGAAGAAAGTAACAAGTCTCTTTTTCTACAACACAGAGTCAAATACAAAGATAAAAAAATCTCCGTAACGTTTCCAAGCCGTTATTTTTAACTAAAAACAGAGAGAAATAAAAGGCACGAGAACATCTGTACTCTCTCTATAAGACCGGCCGACCCTACGTTGTTAACAACAAAATGCCCTTTACAAGCCATATTCCCTACCCACTACACGACGAGACATAATCAAATACATGCACGAACGCACAAGCCCGCGTATAGACATTTCCAAGAAGTGAGAATAATTCTACACTTACGGAATATACTTTTATCCTGAAACGAAATGCTCACAAACAGAGCAGTTCAAAACATGTCCAAACATCAAAAGAGTGCCACAAATATTTCTCTATTACGTTTATTTTGCTGATGCAAGTGCTAAAAAAGCGTCTCTAATAAAGACCAAAGTAGAAATAGAACTTGCAATTATTAAGAAATAAATTATTTCTCAAAAACATGGAAATTTGAACCAAGTAGTTTACATGTGCCCTGTCAATATTCTGTTAAAATCCGGCAGAAGGTTGTAGTCCATATTTTAGTTACCTGTGTCGGCTAGCCTGTTCAGCGTACTCCTTCGAATATCATTCTATTGGTAAAATGAGCAATATGCGGAATCGAGAGAAGTTTTCTTACCACAAAACAACATTTCTCGGTAATACGATCTGAGCCTGGGCGATGATGCGTCACACCACCGATAGAACGTACAAATTCATATTGTAAATAAATCTCTAAACTTCCTAAATATTGTGAACTGCAACGTTGCGAATGATACAGAAAAGCTTCGCCCATTCCCCTCTAACGTCAAACCCAATGACGGGATTCACCCCCAGAGTCTTAGAATACAATTTCTAAGATTTTCATCTCCAAAGGTTTCCTTATTCCCTTTACATGACGAAATGACAACTCGGATGATTTTTGCCCTCCATTGATTTACGTTAGCCAAATATTGCGGACCTAGATATCTCAAAAACCTGCATTTAAAACTGTATTTGCTTCTTATGATTACCTTCGGTTTAGATTCTCTTCAACTGGAGTTTTGAAAGCCGCCTAGAGAGCCAAGCCTCTAGTCTTGAAATACCATTCCGTCTCCGAGGCGCATCCCATCGCGCAGCCACCTGACCGTCGGCGCGACGTTAAGCGAGAACGCGCCTCGGCGGGAGCGCCACCTACCCTTTCATCTGCGGTCGCCTGGCACCCCACGAAGTGCTGATCCCCGTTTGCCTCCACCAACTCCACCCGCCCCACGCCGCCCCCCCCTCGCGCGCACGCCGCCCAGCGAAGAGAGGAGTGGGACAAAGAGTATTAAAGAGGACGGGAAAGAGAAGAGAAACAGAGTACGACTGGTTGGCAGAGGGAGGGTGGTGGGAAGAGCAAGACATAAACGAGATTAAAGTAAACAAGAGAAAAATACATTAAAGATGAGAACGAGAGAGAAAGAATTAAATGACTGTGAGTTAATGCAGTCGACGAGTACGGGACACAGACACACACACAATCCCCTTTAAAAAACGCACCCCATTTATAATTGTGGCGTTAAACCAATATCGCATCAATAGGGCGGAAATGACGTTACCCGGCAGTCTGCAGCCGCAAATAATGGAGTATAAATGGTCGCGGAAAAAACTGGACGCGCCGCTTTTAACCCGCGACTACCTGTCGCGCTCACTTGTGCCCCCCCCCCCCCCCCGGCGGGACCGCACACAAGCCTTCGCACGCGGGACTCGGAAGCAAGCGCGGGAGCCGGCCTTTCCCTGGGAGCGGCTAACGCCAAACGCAGCCCTCCCTGTGTCTGCTTCCTTTCTATGGAAACATTTGTGTTGCTGGAATTCCCAAGAAAAATGAACCTCCCGAAAAAATTCCTTTTAAATTCATTTGTACAACCGGAATTACGTTTTGCCATAAAAAAGTTGTTTAATTGCCCGAGTTAATGTTAACGCGTGAAGCAAATGACCCAGCGCGGCTTTTTGCTTATTCCATAAATGATGGACTGACTGTATACCTTTGACGTGCATAGAGTATTTCACTTTTGATTTACCTTCGAACCAGAATCAATTTTACTAATTCTCATACCTTTTCTACACAAATTGGTATCCAATCCAGTGACAGCCATCGTTTTTAAAACGGCGCTATCCCCGAAATAAAGCATAAAATCTCATGTGAAATCTGTCCCCCTCTGCTTCCGAAGCGCAATCAGTTGGACGCTTCAGGGCACCCTGGCTGGAAAGCGACTATTTTCGCTAGCGAGGCGACCTATCGCCGACGCTCCCCTGGCTAGAAACCTGTCAAAATAAAAGCGTCCGCTGGCAGCAAAGCGCCACAAAAATTACACCGCGTTCGAACCGCCATCTACCGGAGTTTGAAAGTAGATAAACACCAGTACACGATTGCCCACCTATTGTTAGTCCATTGTTAAATTTCATTGCTGCTAATACAGGTTTTTATGTAAACACCGAATTATGAGGAGCAGAATCATTAATTTTTTCAATAACCTTAATTATCAGCGAAGCCACAAGTAAAGTTTTACAAAATATTTGCGTTTATCGTATTAAAACATAATTCCGAAAATTTCAGTTTCCCCGTGTTTTCAGGAGTATTCAGAAGAATAAGCGGTTAATATATTTGATAATTTAATGACACACATCTTAGATATGCGAACACGTAATTAGAATGTTTAAATAGAATTAACGTCAGAGAACTTCGTCACCTCATTCGATTACACCGGTTTTATATATGCTCACTGCAAGCCTGCGCTCTTGTCTCTCTAAGACAAGCCTTTTAAAGTAGAAGACTTGGGTTTTAGCGCTCATAATTTACTGTGTTTACACAGAGGCGTTTTTCCCGACAAAAAATCTGGTGAAATTATCAGTGGATGTTTACAACACACCCGACTTAAAACAAAAAATTCCCCCCTTTTAAAAGCGATACTTGCACATAATTTAAATACCCGATATGTAAATTTTTTTAAAGACGTTTGCTATCCACTATTCACTACGGATGCCCTCTCCTATCATCTGCCCTGGAGAGTGAGACTGTCGAAGGAAGAATGTTATCGAAAGCCAGATAGCCAAGAATGTCGAAGGGAAGCGTGTGACCAGCATAACAATTCCGAGATGTTTTTCAGGAGGGCGCTGCGCGATCTTGATGCCTTTGATTCAGGTCATTCGATGCTTTTGCCTTTTGCCATAATTAAAAGGGTTGGGAATCCAAGACACCGTTACATAAGAAGGAACAATAAGCCTAAAACAACAAAACAGCACTAATAAAATCAGATATTCATGATATTTCAAATTGCAGGAAGATAACGAAGACAATAATAGCAGCTGCGTCTCAATTTACTCCTTTTTTTTCTTTTTTCTTTTTTCTTCCTTCTTGCATATACCAATTTAAACATTCCACGTGTTTCCGACACCACTCTCCCTTAATACTACGAGTGCTACGAGAGAATCGACCCGCTAAGAATGACTTATGATAATTAAGGGTGCTGACCAGGGATTATGACCAACATAGTGAAAAAAATATGAAGTCTGAATAAATCTTAAATTCCTCCCATGCTTGGAAACATTTCAGCTGCTCAACAGTGTACAACAGCTGTACACATACTCATGGCATGTGTGCTACAGTAGTATTATTTTAGCGTGGACGCTGCCGAAGAGTCCATTCCTCAATCTTTTCGGTTTTAGGGGGTGAGGCGTCCCCTCCTACACGGGTTGATAGCCCGCTCCAGTTGGTAAACTGACCCCGACTTTCGTATCGCCAGGTGCAAGCTTGCAGTTGCGTTTCCTACTAGAATGAAGCATTTGTACGCGACTCAGTAAATTTCAGGCTAAGTTATTATTGTTCTGTTTGTGGTTATTGCAATGCGTGTCCGGTCAGCAGCGTAGTTGCATAGGAAGTTCGTCCGCCCCAGATAAGACCGCGTGAAGTCGTAAATATAATCAGTTATGAAGACGAGAGAAAATAAGAAAGTTGTTAAAAATGTCAAGCAGTTCTGGGCTGTCTCCCTGTCTCTGCTTTTGAGATTAATAAATAAAAAATGCAATTCTATTGAATGGGAAAGAATCGTTAGAACGTAGAATCTGCTCTCGGCGTTTCAGTGAGAGAGGCTTCGTTCACACCAATGACTTAATGCCCACATAAACAAATCGTTATTTTACTGGTTAAAGGCGCAAACGATGGTAATGACAATGTCAGTGAAGTAAGTAATATACTGAGAAAATGGCCTGTGTGCTCAGCCGGAAAAATGTTGATGAGAGAGCCAGAGCCGGACCATCCATGTGATTCGTATCATCTCCCAACAAACCGAACAAAAACACTAATGCAATAGAATTTCCAAGTTGGCTAGCCGTGACTGCCGGTAGCTAATGTTTTTGTGTGCGCGCAGATTGCGAGCGAAGAGCTCGCTCCTGGGCCCTCCCCACCACCTCCAGCTCCCCCCCACCCCTCTACTCGCGAATCCAGCGGCCACCCTATAAAAAAATTGGCCTTTATACCACTAACCTAAACTCCATTTCTTTCAGCCTCTTTTTAATATTATTTAATAAACCATCCAATAACAATATTAATAATTAATGACCAGTTAAAATTTCAAAAAAACTGGCTGCATTGTCTCCCGAAGTATTTTCGGAATTAGCTTGTATTTCTCTGCAGACGAGCGATAACACTTGCGGATCATCAGGGAATTGTGTATCGTACCCACTGTGAAATCACATCAAGAACCAAACTACAACTTTACTACGAAAGTTGCGCATTACGCTTTTCGCAAGGGTACACCATCTTACGCCTGGAATACCAAATGACAATGCCGTGTTTCGCGGATAGCCACAGACAATAATGCCACAAGTCCCCACATGGACTAGTAATGTCACTCGCTCAGTTACCTTTCATAATTTGTAACGGACGTAATACATGTTTACGAAGAAATGCCTCGACGCAGTTTCGCCTTTGACCGCATAGAGGCACTTGCCTTGAAATTGAGAAGTCCTTTCAAATGTCCGAGACCCCCGTCCACAGCCGCTAAATTACTCTGCAGTGTTTGGACTGAACAGCTCAGTTTTTTCTCCAATGCAATCACGTAAATACGATGTGTCACGTAAAAGGTCTAGATACCCAGCTGGACTTTGAAGTATAATTTTATTACCTAACGAAGTGTAAATATTTTAATACGAATTTGCATTATCTATCCTCTACAAAAACACCTGCCAAACGACGCGTTAAAACTGTAGCGGCCGCCATATGGCCTGAACCCACGGGACTTAGCATAGCGAGAAGTTGAGCTTGGAGTACGAAGAGTGGCCTCCGATGTAACCCTTTGTGCCCCCGCGATGCCCCGAGGAGGCCTGAAATGGGCAAGCCGGTCCAGAGTAAGCCCCCGGACGATGGAGGCGCTACGATCGATATTACGAATTTGGAGCCAATTACAAACACAATCACTCCCACTGTGACCCCGATGAGTGAGTCCGCACATCCGCATGCATTATAACGAATCTTTTCTGGATGGACTAATGAAAATTGTCCACCCATTTCTACGAGTGAGAGTTTATCCTAACGTAGCCTGTTGTTTCAGTGCATATTTTAAATATTGTTAAAACATATGTAAAGCAACGCATATTAATAAAAGTAAGGCTGTGGAACACTATGTTATTAACAATATCATTTCCCTATCCCGATTTCCCTCCATTAAAGAGGCAAATATTAAACAATTATTTGTATAACCAAAAATTAAAATCCCAAAAAATAAGAATATACTCCCCGTACATGAAAATAATGTATACACTAGATATTGTCACAAAATGTGCTGACTTTCGAAGTTTCCCACAAACCAATCCCAGAGTCCATCAGCACATTTTCACGCGTGAGGACGGGCGGCCGTGGCTGGAGCATTGGTGCAGGTGTGCCCGCAGAGGCGCCAGGGGCCGGAGCGCCGCCGCGCCCGCTGCCGTTCGCGACGAATCTCAACTTCGGGGGCGCCACCGGAAGTATCTATCTTACGCGCCGCGCGGCCGCTGCCTGAGGCCAAATAATGTGACGCAGGCGCGAGCAAGCGAAGCGGAGGCGGCGCGGGCGGAGCGGGCGGGGCGTAGCCGGCCACGAGGCGCGGGCGGTGGCGAGCACGCCGCCATCCGTGAGGCAGCGGCGGCGGCGGCGACGAGACAAAACTGTGCGGATTCGCCCTGCGTCCCTGGTTAGAGTTAACGAGCCGACGGTTGTTCACCCCTGGCTGAAGCGTGCGTTACACCACTCGCTTACGTGGCTAAACGCGCAATTCGAACAGGAAAACGTTAACAATGTCACCTGACGGGAAATCAGCACTTCATTCAGTAAATTGCGCCAGTGACCAGCCTCGTAGGTACATAATTAAGCACGTACAGTCTGGCAGCAACGAACGACGCAAAAAACATTGTTTGATCTTATTCCCAATTAGAATATTACTGCTAAACCGATTTTTAGAAATATACGTATTTCTAAGTTAAATTTTCGGGCTTAACTAGTCCCGCCCAATTAATAGACGGTTGACAATTAAAACCTTCCAGCATTTTAGGTGTAGCCAATACGACAGCCCGTCATTTATAAAACAAACGATCAACGTTAGGCAATGTAAGGGTAGGTAAAAAAAGCCACAAGAAAAATAGCATTAATGCCATTTAAATACCCATTCTCGCCCGAAAAACTTGATTTGACTTTGTACGGATAATGTAAATGACTTAAATTCTGCCGGATCCAATCAGCACAAGCAATACATTACAAGCGGCTGTGCGCACCACGAAACATTTCAGTACAGTAGCCAGTGCTCAGCAACGCAATGCGAGGCGGGCGTGGCGGAGCGTGGCGTCGGCGTGGCGTGCGGGCGGCTGGCTCGCGGCGGAAAGGCTCAGCGGTGCGCTGGCAGCCCGGCGTGGGACGGCCGATGCACTTGCATTCACAGCCCGCGGCCGGGTCTTAAATTAAATCCCTGCCAAACGTGCGAACCCGGCGCGCGTACCGCGGGCTGCCTCTGTGTTCGCGGCGCCGCCTGCCCCTCGCCGGGAGTCGTCCGCGCCCGGCCGTTCTCAGCACTCAACTCTGTTTCTGAAGGCGCTCAACACCTGTCCGCGGGCGGGCCGTTTGCGCGCGTTGTTTGTGCCTCTTCGGATAACAGATGTGTTCCCCTTGGCGACGCTCAAAACCACCGAGCTTGCAAAAACATTGTTACTGTCATTTACAGCAAAAAATGTTATTTCACTAGCGTCTTTCTACACAATAATGAACTTCGTCGAAGAGGAGGGACATTTGTCTATTTGAAAATGGCAGTCGTGCTCTACGAGGAAGAGTATAGCATGTCACAGTCACTAAATTTACATAGTAGGTAAATATTGATTTCGACCTCGTATTTTTCATAGACTTCTAATTTAGAAATGTCTTATTGAACATATTATCCCCCAATAACTACAGACCATAAATGAAATAGAAAACAAGAGGCAATTGGAACCAATCATCCCCTTTTTAGCAAACAACAAAAAATTATATAATGCTTTTACCTCCAGAGCACAGAATAAATCTGACGAAAGCCCCCGTTTTTTGACTACCAAAATCTCATGTATAGGAACATGCAGTGGTTCCAAGTCATTGTATAAGAATTTTATGCCACATAAATTCGATGCTATTTCCCCCAGAAACCTGTAAAAAAACGTAATATCATGTAATACACCACAGAAAGGCTTGATGTAGAACGTTACGAGAAAGCGCCTATAAATATCGCAAAGTTACATGTGCCGTGATTACAGCCGACTACTCTGCGAATTTAAGCCCACCCCAACTGCAACACAGAGGTGTAAGGAGGCAAACGGCAGCGAGAGGCTGATGACATGTGAAAGCGCTCAAACATCACTGGAAGTGCCCCAGGTCAATCGGAGCAGCGAGGCAGGGCGGCAGAAGTGCCCATCCCGAAGGGAAGGGTCGGGGGCGGAACGGTGAAAGAGGGCAAGGCGTGTGCGGTGGATGCGGACCACATTGTGCTCGGGGGCGTAGTACTCGCGCAGAGCGCACACTGCGGCTGGCGGGCGAGAGGAGCGGTCCAGGCGGGCGAAGAGCGAGCGAGGCCCCGACGTGCGCGGGTGGTTGCGGGCGGCCGAGCAGGAAGGAGCCGAGCGAGTTAGGGCAGGGGAGGGAGGCGAAGGCGCCAGGCCGATGCTCCGATAAGGCCGCCACGCCGAGCTCGTTGCGACGCGCGGGTGAGCGGAGGCCCCGCCGGCGAGACCGCGCGCTCTCCACACCCTCTCCGCTTTCCCACTGCCAGTAGCACGATTCGATGCTTCATCCATTTAGCAGCGCTCTTACTCAGCATTCAACACACTTAAAATATTCGTAATCTCGCCGTGCAAGTCACAAACACACTTTAAAAGCACCTCTATTACAACTGCTTACAAAACCAAAAATAAATGCCCACTTCTAGTATCCGCTGCAGCCTATAAGTAATTGTTGCGGGACGTAATAACTCCCCCTCCCCAAAAAACAACCTTAGTAACTGGAATATGAGTTGGTGAAAACCAGAACAGTAAAAGTGCCAATTTTATAAATTCTGAGAAAAACTTACTATATTTTAGGACTATATTTCGTGGCAATGAATTTTCATAGTTTTAATGAACAATGTTACATGCCGAGGTTTTAAGACGCCACCCCGACTAACTATATAGTGATAATTGACTTAATTATATCGATTTCTAAGAAATTTATTATAAGTCACTTACAACCATCCTGGTTTTCACGGATTCATTGCTATTTATTCTAAGTGTTAAATGTTAAAATGCTCATCCACACACTGTAAGAGCATTTAAAAAAAATTATTCAATTGAGTAAAAATACTTTCTTATTCAAAAACAACGCAACTAATTCTCGACTCTACTTTTATCTTTTTACAGCACCTTAATCCTTACTAATTCATGACTCATCTCTCAACTTTCCCTAACTGACACAGGGGGAAGTTCAAGCTCATAAGGCGCGGGCGGTTTCCACGCCGAGTCGTAGTGCATTAGACTATAGAACAATCTACAGAAACCACGTCACGCTGCGAATTTTCAATAGGCGAATAAAGAGATTTCTCTGAGATTTCTTAGAAATGAGCTAAACCTGAATAAGGCGTACGCAAACAAGATCCACATCTAATATTCACCAGGATGCTGGTTCTATAAAGTAGGTGGTACTGAGCTTGACCTTTGTGTAAAAGCTTCCCATATTATCTCTGTTCACCAACAGCCCCACAATGTTCACCCCCGGTTAAATCTTGGCCACATTTTGAAGCCACCAAAACTTGTGCACCCTAGGAAAAAAGAACCTGAAAAAAAAAATAACACCAAAAACAAAAACCTCTCGCATTTGAACTATAATCTACACACAGAATTTACCTTGAATTTACATTTGATTTGATTTCAAGACATCAAAACGACAAACTGCTTCCTTTACTAATTTCTCCATTCAATTTAAATATATCTCGATTATAACGTACCATTTAACCACATGTGTAACCTTCAAAAATTGCTTTTGTGTATAGTTTTCCTTCCGATTTCAACATTTGTTCTATTTCTACGTTTTCCTTTTGTATTTCAACATTTACATGTAAAATCCGAAAGGTTTAGATTCAGAGAAGCTAAACATTCATTTCGAGTTCCAACAAAATTAAATTCCATTCCCCATTCAACCCGGTCGTAGGTTCCTTGTTGGAAGCGCGAGGAAGCGCTGCCTAGAGGCACCTGGCGCCGCCTCCGCGCAGGCGCCGTGGGCCTTGACGCAGTGCGTGCAAGCGCGCGACCCCGGAAGTGACGCAGTGCAGCCTTCGCACTCGCTCTTTGGCCGCACAAGATAATTTCAATATTTAACCGCTTCTGCTCTGGCGCCACTTGCGCCGGCAAAACCAAGGCGCGACGGCCACGACGCAAGGGAAAGGCGGGGGCCGGAAATGGCAGGCACAGGAGCGCGGGCGGCAGTGAGGTGGCCACCAGGGAGGGGAGTGCGGCCCGGGCGGGAAAGAAGTATTGTGGAAAAACCGAGGGGGTAGGGACAGCAGCGGGATGTCGAGTAAGCGAGGGGAGCGGGGGCGGGCGTAAAGGCGATCGTGGAAGGGGAGCGGGGGCAGGAGGTTGCCAGCGCATGCGCAAAGACGAGTGAGAGGGGAGTGGGGGCAGGGGAGTTGGCAGCGATGCGGGGAGGGCGGCTAGAAGGCGGCGGACCAAAGTGTTCAACAGCACAGCTCAATCCTCAACGCGCCCCCGCCCACGTTGCGTCGCCCTGTTGGAAAAAGGTTTCTCCAATCGCAATGCTGCTCCACCACGTAATGGATTCACCGCCCTGCCAGAACGCCGTAGCAGCACTGCATCACAAAATTTCAAGAAAATTTGCAAAATAAAAAATATTGAAAATGAAATAATTGTCTAATTAAAATAAAAATTTAATTATATTTTCCAAGCCCCTTAAAAATTTCATTGATTTCTTTTCACCATTGTTTATACTCCCCGTTTAATAAATTTATTTTACAATTAGACGGCGTAGTGCAATAAGTTTGAATAAAATAAAAGCAGTATGCTATTCACATGCACATTTTCTCTCTGGAGAATTATCTATTTTTGAAGGAAACTTTGCTAATACTTCAGAGATAGTCGAGCTAGGGAAAATGCTCGCATCGTTATGGTCTGATTGAAGTCTGCCAGTTTAAAATTATATATATATATTATATATATATATATATATATATAGTATATATTATATATAATATATATTAATGACAGTGGTCGGAAAATATAAGTTTTCTTATCATAAATGGTACACGTAAACGTATACGCGAAATACTGAAAAGACAGTTAGTAAAATATTAATACGGTTCGAACTGTGATGTTTCTTTAACTTACAGTTAACCTTGCGTGCCAACAATCCGATGTCAGTCTCAAAAGAACTCCAGATATACAACAGTGAATGTGCGCCGTTTTCAACATCTACAACCTGAATTCCCAACCAGTGTTCTGAGAGACAGATTTCTATGACATGGGGCATTACTGCCCCCGCTCTCAATCTCCCGTGATATCTAACATTTCCATTGCAATCCTACCCGCGTCTAACTCCCACTAGTTATGAAGTAGGAAGGAACATCCTACAGAATATAAGTTTCTCGACGCAACGAAGAGTTTGGCAACTCAGCCGACACACTTCGGCAGCCAGTCCAGGTGGCGAGGCGGTATCCTCGCCTGGTCCACCTAGCCATAAGTTCCACATCTGCCCCAAGTACTGTGGTTGAGCCCTGCAGCCCCCATCACTTTCGAGTGTCCGGCTCTCGAACGGACCCTCTCCCGCGCAATAAACATCGAATATAAAAACTCAATCTGGAAAGTTCCGCTGCCAAATCCAAGATAAAGGCAATGTCGTTGTAAAAGCCTCATAACATATTGCGTCAAGCGCTGGATTGGTGGAATGAAGTTCGGTTTCACATGCGAATCTCGTTACGTGTGTTGCGGACTTAAATTCTCGGTAGTCAACATTATTGACTTTACAGCTTTACTCTTCTCAATCCTGGGGCTTCCTCTTTTGAATGTCTCTCTCGGAATCCGAAAATTGATCCCCACTAAAGACCTGAAATTGAAGTTGCTTTAGATTAACTGTTGAATCACGTTTGTCTTCTCCCACTCACCTCTAAAGGTTACCCTAAAGTCTCGAAAACCGTTTTTAAAAAGTTCGTAAATTTTTTGGAAATTTTTGGGGGAAAAAGGCTTCCAAGTTATAATGCGAAATAATTTTTGTTATTGTTAAAAGTTCATTGACGCAATGCAAAAGACAACTAATAGAGAGTTTGAAAATTTCTACAAAAAAACGTAATCATAATAAATACAAAATGAAAGTAAACTTTCATTGAGACCACTGTCCACAGAGGTCATGAAGTCACAACGAGAATATCTGGATTCAAGAACACATCCTGCATTTCACGACCCAGGTGCCCTTACCGTGACTGTATGTTGAACAGTACTGCGCGTGACCACGTAGGTTTTTTTGCCCCTGTTTTACTTCCGGGTCTACGAACGAAAA
>BOPP01000208.1:1827205-1865803 GCA_017312745.1 Gryllus bimaculatus
GAGGAAGATGGAAAAAAAAAATTTTTTTTTTTGGTTGATGCAGTGCCTGCTACGCGTTCTGGCAGGGCGGTGAATCCATTACAGTGTGGAAGCAAAGCATTTGCGATTGGAGAAACCCTTTTCCAACAGGCGACGCAACGTGGGCGGGGGCCGGAGGATTGAGCTTGTTGGCTGTTGAACACCTTCCGCCGCCTTCTACGCCCGCCTCCCCGCATCGCTGCCAACCTCCCCAGCCCCACTCCCCTCTCACTCGTCCTTTCGCGCATCGCTGCAACCTCCCCTGCCCCCGCTCCCCTTCCACGATCGCCTTTACCGCCCCGGCCCCCGCTCCCCTCGCTTACTCGACATCCCCGTCTCGCTGTCCCCTCACCCCCCTCGTTCCACAATAGCTTCTCCCGCCCCGGCCCGCACTCCCCTCCCTGGTGCCACCTCCTGCCCCGCGCTCCCTGTGCCTGCCATCCGCCCCGCGCCTTTCCCTTGCGTCGTGGGCCGTCGCCGCCTTGGTTTGCCGGCGCAAGTGGCGCCCAGGCAGAGCGGTTAAATATTGAATTATCTCGGCGGCCAAGAGCGAGGCGAAGGCTGCACTGCGTCACTTCCGGGGTCGCGCGCTTGCACCACTCGGTCAAGGCCCACGGCGCCTGCAGCGGAGGCGGCCGCCAGGTGTCTCTAGGCAGCGCTTCTCGCGCTTCCAAACAAGAGAACATCGGACGGGTGAATGGGGATGGAATTTATTTTGTTGGAACTCGAAATGAATGTTAGCTTCTCGAAAATCTACCTTTCGGATTTTACATGTAAATGTTGAAATACAAAAGGAAACGTAGAAATAGAACAAATGTTGAAATCAGAAGGAAACTATAACAGCAAAATTTTTGAAGGTTACATGTGTTAAATGGTACCGTTATACGAGATATATTATTGAATGGAGAAATTAGTAAAGGAAAGCAGTGTTGTTTTGATGTCTTGAAATAAATAAAATGTAAATTCAAGGTAAACTGTGTGTAGAATAGTTCCAAATGCGAGAGGTGTTTGTTTTTGTTTTTGGTGTTTTTTTCTCAGTTCTTTTTTTCTAAGGGTGACACAAGTTTTGTGCTTCAGATGTGGCCAGATTTACGGTGAACATTGTGGCTGTTGGTGAAAGAGATGATATTGAAGCTTTTACCACTAAGGTCAAGCATCAGTAAACACCTACTTTATAGAACCAGCATCCTGGTGAATATTAGATGTGATTTGTTTGCGTACCTCTTATTAGTTTAGCTCATTTTAAGAAATCTCAGAGAAATCTCTTTATCCGCCTAATTCGAAAATTCGCGCGTGACATGTTTCTGTAGATTGTTCTAAAGTCTAATGCACTACGACTGGCGTGAAACACGCCCCGCCCCTTATGAGCTTGAAACTTCCCCTGTGTCAGTTAGGGAAAGTTGAGAGATGAGTCATGAATTAGTAGGATTAAGGTGCTGTAAAAAGATAAAAGTAGAGTCGAGAATTAGTTGCGTTGTTTTGAATAAGAAAGTATTTTACTTCAATTGAATAATTTTAAATCTCTACATGTGGGGATGAGCATTTAACATTTAACACTAGAATAAATACATGAATCCGTGAAAACCAGGATGGTGTAAGTGACTTATAATAAATTCTTAGAAATCGATATAATTAAGTCAATATCACTATATAGTCGTCGTGCGTCATTAAAACCTCGGCAGTACAATTGTTCATTAAAACCATGAAAATTCATTGCCACTGAAATATAGTCTAAAATATAGTAAGTTTTTCTCAGAATTTATAAAATGGCACTTTTACTGTTCTGGTTTTCACTCACTCATATTCCAGTTACAAGGTTGTTTTTTTGGGGAGGGGGAGTTTACGTACCCCCAACAATTACTTATAGCTGCCAGCGATACTAGAAGTGCATATTTTGTTGTAAGCAGTGTAATAGAGGTGCTTTTAAAGTGAGTTTGTGACTTGCACCACTGAGATTACGAATATTTTAGTGTGTTAAGTGCTGAGTAAGACGCGCTGCAATGGATGAAGCATCGAATCGTGCTAGCTGGCAGTGGGAAGCGGAGAGGGTGTGGAGGAGCGCGCGGTCTCGCCGCGGGGCCTCCGCTCCCCGCGCGTCGCACGAGCTCGGCGGGCGGCCTTATCGGAGCATCGGCCTGGCGCCTTCGCCTCCCTCCCCTCCCTCCCAACTCGCTCGCTGCCTTCCTGCCTCGGCCCGCCCGCAACCACCCGCGCACGTCGGCCTTCGCTCGCTCTTCCCCTGACCGCTCCTTCGCCCGCAGCGCATGCCGGATACTGCCCGCACATGGTCCGCATCCACCCACACGCCTTGCCCTCTTTCACCGTTCCGCCCCCCCGACCCTTCCCTTGGATGCGGCACTCTGCCGCCCTGCCTCGCTGCTCCGATTGACAACCTTGGGGCACTTCCAGTGATGTTGAGCCTTTCACATGTCATCAGCCTCTCGCTGCCGTTTCTCCACAACCTCTGTGGTTCAGTTGGGGTCGGGCTAAATTCGCAGAGTAGTTGCTGTAATCACGCACATGTAACTTTGCGATATTTATAGGCCTTTCTCGTAACGTTCTACATCAAGCCTTTCCTGTGGTGTATTACAGTGATATTAGTTTTTTAACAGTTTCTGGGAAATAGCATACGATTTATGTGCATAAAATATCTTATACGAATGACTTGAACCACATGCGATGTTCTATACATGAGATTTGGTAGTCAAAACGGGGCTTTCGTCAGATTATTCTGTGCTCTGGAGGTAAAAGGCCTTATATAATATTTTTTGTTGTTGCTAAAAAGGGATGATTGTTCCAATTGCTCTTGTTTCTATTTCATTTATCGTCCTGTAGTTATTGATAACTATGTTCAAAAGACATTTCTAAATTAGAAGCTATGAAAATACGAGGTCGAAATCAAATATTACCTACTCTGTAAAATTTAGTGACTGTGACATGGTATACTCTTCCTCGTAGGCACCGACTGCCATTTTTCAAATAGACAAATGTACCTCCTCTTCGACGAGTTCATTATTGTGTAGAAGCCCTAGTGAAATAACATTTTTTGCTGTAAATGACAGTAACCAATGGTTTTGCAAGCTCGTGTTTGAGCGTCGCCAAGGGAACACATCTGTCATCCGAAGAGGCAACAAACAACGCGCGCAAACGGCCCGCCCCGCCGACAGGTGTTGAGCGTCTTCAGAAAACAGAGTTGAGTGCTGAGAACGGCGGGGCGCGGGACGACTCCCGCAGCGGGCAGGCGGCGCCGCGACACAGAGGCAGCCGCGTACCCGCGCCGGTCGCACGTTTGCAGGGATTAATTAAGACCCGGCCGCGCTGTGAATGAAAGTGCATCGCCGTCCCACGCCGCTGCCAGCGCACCGCTGAGCCTTTCCGCCGCGGCGCCGCGAGCCAGCCCCGCCCCGCCACGCCACGCCACGCTCCGCCACGCCACGCTCCGCCACGCCCCGCCTCGCATTGCCGCCTGAGCCACTGCTAGCTTGTGCTGAAATGTTTCGTGGTCGACAGCCGCTTGTAAATGTATTGCTGTGCTGATTGGACCGGCAGAATTTAAGTCCATTTACATTTATCCCGTAAAAGTCAATCAAGTTTATCGCGAGAATGGGCATTTAAATGCATTAATGCTCTTTTTTGTGGCTTTTTTTACCTACCCTTACATTGCCTAACGTTGATGTTTATAAATTGCGGGCTGTCGTATTGGCTAACCTAAAATGCTGGAAGTTAATTGTCAACCGTCTATTAATTGCGATCTAGTTAAGCCCCGAAAATTTAACTTAGAAATACGTATATTTCTTAAAAATCGTTAGCAGTAATATCCTAATTGGGACATAAGATTGAAAAATGTTTTTGCGTCCGTTCGTTGCTGCCAGACTGTACTGCGCCACAATTATGTACCTACGAGGCTGGTCATTGCGCAATTTCTGAATGGAGTGCTGATTCCGTCCAGGTGACATCTGTTAACGTTTTCCTGTTCGAATTGCGCGTTTAGCCACGTAAGCGAGTGTGTACGCACGCTTCCAGCAGGGGTGAACCAACCGTCGACCTCGTACTCTAACCAGGGACGCCGGGCGAATCGCACAGTTGTCTCGTCGCCGCCGCCGCCTGCCTCACGGATGGCGGCGTGCTCCGCCCCGCCCCGCCCCGCTCCGCTCCGCTCCGCGCCTGCGCACATATTTGGCCTCCGGCAGCGCCGCGCGGCGCCGTAGATAGCTACTTCCGGTGCCCCCCGGAAGTGGAGATTCGTCGCGAACGCAGCGGCGCGCGGCGCGCCCGGCGCCCTGGCGCTCTCTGCGGGCAACCCCTGCACCAATGCTCCAGCCACGGCCGCCCGTCCTCCCGCGTGAAAATGTGCTGAGATGGACTCTGGGAATTGGTTGTGGGAACTTCGAAAGTCAGACATTTTCGTGACAATATCTAGTGTATAATTATTTTCATGTACGGGGAGTATATTCTTATTTTTTGGTTTAATTTTTGTTATACAAATATTGTTAATATTGCCTCTTTAATGAGGAAATCGGAGAGAAATCAGAATTGTTAATAACCTAGTGTTCCACGAGCCTTACTTTTATTAATATGTTGCTTTACATATGTTTAACACTATTTAAAATATGCACTGAAACAACAGGCTACGTTAGAGAATAACTCTCACTCGTAGAAATGGGTGACACATTTTCATTAGTCCCATCCAGAAAAGATTCCGGTAATAATGCATGTATTACTGCATGCGGATGTGCGGACTAAACTCATGGCGGTCACAGCTCGAGTGATTGTGTTTGTAATTGGCTCCAAATTCGTAATATCGATCGTAGCGCCTCCATGTCCAGGGCTTACTCTGGACCGGCTTGCCCAATTTCAGCCTCCTCGGGGCAATCGCGGACACAAGGGTTACATCGGAGGCCACTCTTCGTACTCCAGCTCAACTCTCGCTATGCCAAGTCCGTGGTTCAGGGCCATATTGCGGCCCAAGTTTACCTCGTTTGGCAGGTGTTTGCTAGAGGATAGATAATGCAAATTCATATTAAAATATTTACACTTCGTTAGGGATAAAATATACTCAAAGTCCAGCTGTATCTAGACCTTTACGTGACACATCGTATTTTACGTGACTTGCATTGGGGGAAAAAACCTGAGCTGTTCAGTCCAAACACGTGCAGAGTAAGTAGCGGCTGTGGACGGGCTCTCGGACATTTGAAAGGACTTCCTCAATTTCAAGCAAGTGCCTTCTATGCGTCACGCGAAACTGCGTCGAGGCATTTCATTCGTAAACATGTGATTACGTCCGTTACAAATTATGAGGTACTGAGCGAGTGGCATTCTAGTCCATTGTGGGGCCTTGTGCATTATTGTCTGTGCTACCGCGCAACGGCATTGTCATTGGTATTCCAGGCGTAAGACGGTGTACCCTTGCGAAAAAGCCGTAATGCCACTTTCGTAGTAAAGTTGTAGTCGGTTCTTGATGTGATTCACAGTGGTACGATACACATTCCCGATCATCCAGCAAAGTGTTATCGCTCGTCTCAGGAATACAAGCTTACATTCCGAAAATACTTCGGGAGACATGGAGCCAGTTTTTGAAATAACTGGTCATTAATTATTAATATTGTTATTGATGTTATTAATAATATTAAAAAGAGGCTGAAAGAAATGAGTTTAGGTAAGTGTATAAAGCCAAATTTTTATAGGGTGGCCGCTGGGATTCGCGAGTAGAGGGGGGGGGGAGCTGGAGGTGGTGGGGAGGGCCCAGGAGGCGACGCTCGCTCGCATCTGCCCACACCAAAAACATTAGCCTACCGCAGTACACGTGCTAGCCAACTTGGAAATTCATTTGCATTAGTGTCTTTGTTCGGTTGTGGAGATATACCGAATCACCTGATGGTCCGGCTCTGCTTTCATCATCAACATCTTTTCCGCTGACACACAGCCATTTTCTCAGTATCTAACTTACTTCACTGACATTGTCATTACCATCGTTTGCGCCTTTACCAGTAAAATAACGATTTGTTTATGTGGTGCATTAAGTCATAGTGTGGCGAAGCACTCTCTCACTGAAAACGCCGAGAGCAGATTCTACGGTCTACGATTCTTCCCATTCAATAGAATTCATTTTCTTATTATTAAATCTCAAAAGCAGAGACAGAGACAGCCCAGAACTGCTTTGACATTTTTAACACTTTCTTTTTCTTCTCTCTTCATAACTGATATAATTTCACGACTTCACGCGTCTTACTGCGACGAACTTCCTTATGCAACTCGCTCTGAACCGGACGCATTGCAATAACCTCAAACAGAACAATAATCACTTACCTGAAATTTTACGAGTCGCGTACAAATGCTTCATTCTAGTAGGAAACGCAACTGCAAGCTTGCACCTGGCGGATACGAAAAGTCGGGGTCAATGTTTACACAACTGGAGCAGGGCTATCAACCCGTGTTAGGAGGGGACGCGCTCCCCCCTAAACCGAAAAGTTTGAGGAATGGACTCTTCCGGCAGCGGCCACGCTAAAATAATACTACTGTACACACATGCCATGAGTATGTTGTACACTGTTGTACACTGTTGACAACTGAAATGTTTCCAAGCAGGAATTTAAGATTTATTCAAACCATATTTTCTTCACTATGTTGGTCATAATCCCTGTCAGCACCCTTAATTATCATGTCATTCATTAGCGTCGATTCTCTCGTAGCACTCGTAGTATTTAGGAGAGTAGTGTCGAACCACGTGAATAGTTTAAATGGTATACGCAAAAGAAGAAGAAAAAAAGAAAAAGAAAAAAAAGAGTAAATTCGAGACGCAGCTGCTATTATTGTCTTCGTTATCTTCCTGCAATTTGAAAATATCATGAATATCTGAATTTTATTAGTGCATGTTTAGTTGTTTAGGCTTATTGTTCCTTCTTATGTACGTGTCTTGATTCACACACCTTTTAATTAATGGCGACTAATGGCAAAGCCAAAAGCATCGAATGACCTGAATCGAAGGCATCAAGATCGCGCAGCCGCCCTCTGAATAACATCTCGGAATTGTTATCTGGTCACACGCTTCCCTTCGACATTCTTGGCTATCTGGCTTCGATAACATTCCTTCTTCGACAGTCTCACTCTCCAGGCAGATGATAGAGAGCATCGTAGTGAATAGTGATAGCAAACGTTCTTTAAAAAAATTACATATCGGTATTACAATGTGGTGCAAGTATTGCTTTTAAAAGGGGCAAATTTGTTTAAGTCGGGTGTGTTGTAAACATCCACTGATAATTTCACCAGTTTTTTGTCGAAAAACGCCTCTGTGTAAACACAGTAAATTAAATGAGCGCTAAAACCCAAGTCTTCTGACTTTAAAAGGCGTGTCTTTAGAGAGACAAGAGCCAGGCTCTGCAGTGACCATATATAAAACCGGTGTAATCGAATGAGGGACGAAGTTCTCTGACGTTAATTACTATTTAAACATTTCATTACGTGTTCCATATCTAAGATGTGTGTCATTAAATATACAAATATATTAACCGCTTATTCTTCTGAAATACTCCTGCAAAACATCGAACTGAAATTTCGATATGTTTAATACGATAAACGCCAATATTTGTAAAAACTTTATTGTGGCTTCGCTGATAATTAAGGCTATTGAAAAATTAATGATTCTCTCCCTCACCTAATTCGGTGTATTACATAAAACCTGATTAGCAGCATGAAATTTAACAATGGACTAAACACAATAGGTGCAATCGTGTACTGGTGTTATTACTTCAACCCGGTAGATGGCGTTGAACGCGTGTATTTGCGCTTGCTGCCAGCGGACGCTTTTTTTGACAGGTTCTAGGCCAGGGGAGCGTCGGCGAAGGTCGCCTCGCTAGCGGAAAATAGTCTTTCCCAGCCAGGTGGCGCCTGAAGCGTCAGCTGATTGCGCTTCGGAAGCAGAGAGGGACAGATTTCATGAGATTTTTAGTTTATTTCGATAGCGCCGTTTAAAACGATGCTGTATGGATTGATACCAATTGTGTAGAAAAGATGAGAATAGTAAAATTGATTCTGTCGAAGGTAAATCAAAAGTGAAATACTCTATGCACGTCAAAGGTATACAGCAGTCCACATTTATGGAATAACAAAAAGCCCGCGCTGGTCATTGCTTTCACGCGTTAAATTAAACTCGCAATAAACCAACTTTTTATGCAAAACGTAATTCGTGTACAAAATGAGTTAAAAGAGAAATTTTCGAGTTCACTTTTCTGGAATTCCAGCACAACAAATAGTTTCCATAGAAAGAACGCAGACCAACGGGAGGCTGCGTTTGCGTTAGCCGCTCCCAGGGAAAGGCCCCGGCTCCCGCCGCTTGCTCTCCGAGTCCCGCGTGCGAAGGCTGTGTGCGGTGCCGCGGGGGGGGGCACAGTGAGCCGACAGGTAGTCGCGGTTAAAAGCGGCGCCGTCCATTTTAATTCCGCGACCATTTATACTCCATTATTTGACGGCCTGCAGACTGCCGGGTAACGTCATTTCCCGCCTCATTGATGCGATATTGAGTTACGCCACAATTAAAATGGGTGCGTTTTTAAAGGGATTGTGTGTGTGTGTGTGTGTGTGTGTGTGTGTGTGTGTGTGTGTGTGTGTCTGTGTCCGTCTCTCACTCATTAACTCACAGTCATTTAATTCTTTCTCTTCCTCGTTCTATCTTAAATGTATTTTTCTCTTGTTTACTTTATCTCGTTTATTGTCTTGCTCTTCCCCACCCCCTCCCTCTGCCAAACTCAGTCGTACTCTGTTTCTCTTCCTCTTTCCGTCTCTTTATACTCTTTGTCCCACTCCCTCTCTCGCTGGCGGCGTGCGCGGCGAGGGGGGGGGCGGGGCGGCGTGGGGCGGGTGGAGTTGGCGGAGCAAACGGGGATCAGACTTCGTGGGGTTGCCAGGCGACCGCAGATGAAAGGGTAGGTGGCCTCCCGCCGAGGCGCGTTCTCGCTTAAACGTCGCGCCGACGGTCAGGTGCTGCCCGATGGGATGCGCCTCGGAGACAGAATGGTATTCAAACTAGAGGCTTGGCCTCTCTACCGGCTTCAAAACTCAATTGAAGAGATCTAAACCGAGAGGTAATCATAAGAACAATACAGTTTTAAATCAGTTTTGAGAATCAGGTCCCGCAATATTTGGCTAACGTAAATCAATGGAGGGCCAAAAAAATCATCAGGTGTCATTTCGTCATGTAAAGGAAATAAGGAAACCTTTGGAGATGAAAATCTAGAAAATTGTATCTAAGACTCTGTGAATCCCTCAATTGTCCTTGACGTTAGAGAATGGCGAAGCTTTTCTGTATCATTCGCCAACGTTGCAGGTTCACATATTTAAAAGTTTAGAGAATTTATTTACAAATATGAATTTGCACGATCTCATCGGTGTGTGACCATCATCGCCCCAAAGGTCAGATGTATTACCGAGATGTTGAACCGAGTTGATTTGTGGTAAAGAAACTTCTCGATTCCGCATCTGCCCATTTTCACCAATCAGAATGATATTCGAAGGAGTCACGCTGAACAGGCTAGCCGAACAAGGTAACTAAAATAATGACTACAACCTCTGCCGATTTTAACAGAATATCACAGCACATGTAAAACTACTTTAGGTTCAAACATTTCCATGTTTTTGAGAAATATTTATTTCTTAATAATTGCAAGTTCTATTTCTACTTTGTATTTATTAAGAGAAAACAGCTTTTTAGCACTTGCATCAAAATAAACAGTAATAAGAAATATTTGTGGGCACTCTTTGAATGTTATGGACATGTTTGAACTGCTCTTGTTTGTGAGCATTCGTTCAGATAAAAGTATATTCCGTAACGTGTAGAATTATTCTCCTTTCTGAAACCTGTCTATACGCGCTTGTCCGTTCGTGCATGTATTGATTATGTCGCTCGTGTAGTGGGTAGGGGAATATGGCTGTAAAGCATGTTGTAACAATCGAGGGTGCGCGAGTCTTATAGAGAGAGATCACAGATGTTCTCGTGCCTTTTCATTTCTCTGCTGTTTTTAGTATAAAAAATAACGGCTTCGAAACGTAACGAGATTTTTTATCTTGTATTTGACATCTGTGTTGTAGAAAAGAGGACTCGTTACTTTCCTTAATAAACGGACGTCAAGAGATAAATGAGTTTGTTAGTTCGGGAATCAGCGGCTTTCACTCATCTCTCCGGTATCTCCTATCCGCCGAAACGGAGAAGTCACGCGAGAATTAAACGGATTTCAGTCGCTTGATAATTCGTTTCTTCCCAGTTTTCGCGATTAAAAAAGCAACCACGAATATCACCGCTGGCGTTCCAAGTCCTTTCGTAGAATACGCTATAATTCTTATCTAGTAATTTTCTGAGTAGTGGGAAAGACGTTCTACTTAGAAATGAAATCACGTACTGACAAGATATTGCTAGTTGCACTACTTGTTTCAAGAAAACGCAGCAGTATTCCTAATGAGCGAGCGTACATTTTTTTAGTTGTCCTTTATGTTCATGCATAGGGAAACGTCGGTGCAGTAGTTCCTGGGAATTTCCACGGCATGGTTTGTGCTCAGCATGATAAACTTATATAATGCTCCACTTCATATTGCATGGAAATTCATTCCTGCTGACTTGTTGAGCGTGCCGCTAATACGAATGGGTTAGATGAAAATGTTTCTGATATTTCACATTTCTTAATACTATTCTATAAAGAAAGCTCTTACATCTGTTCTATTTATAAATTGTTCCGCTCCATTGCGTAGATTCAAATCTTCCTCTATCTCTTTCTTCTCTCTATCGTTGCTGAGAAGAGCAAATGCCAGATGCGGATATCGGGTATTTTGTGTGCGAGCGAAGCAGATCCAAAGTACGGGAGGCGTGGAAAAAAACCTTCGTATACGGAAGGTTTGACCGCGCAAGCAGTTGGCTCGCACCATGTTGCGCTAAGCGAGCCTCGAGTGTTCAAAGTTGAACAATTCTCTCGACGCCATTAGCCCCGCCTGTCCCCTTGTGAAATGTGATTTAATTGGTGACGGCCATGTAATAATCCAGGAAGGACTTTAGCGCCCTTCAAAATTTGTCACTCAATGCGCCCCCCCTCCCCGAAACGTTGTTAAATTCAGACCTTAATATTAGAAAGTAAGAAGAAGTGAACAGATATTTTGTTGTCGATGTTACGAAATATTTCCACAGCGTAGTTTAGAATCAGGGATGGAACTTGATGTTGCATTGTGCCAATCTTAATTTATCACTTAATTTCATCACGCCCGTTTCTCTTAAATTTTTTACCTGTGAATAAATTCAAGAATGTTTCTCGAGGGCAATTGGTATTAGTTGCTCTAAGGCCTTTCCAACAAAACATTGCAATAAATCCTAGTCTGGGGAGTACCTGGACCAATTTTCCTCTGCGTAACCCACAGTTGATATTGTAATATTATGAATATTAGATTTGTATCGAGTCATTTCTTTCAATTAATTCTTGAAACGTATGTAGGATTTAATATATATTTTCAGTTCATAGCTTGAATTTGGCTACTGTACACGTTTCTGACCGAGGAAGAAGCAATGAGCCTATATCGTCAATGGACCTCTTCCATGTCTGGTTCTCTCCTTCAGTATCCATGTATTAACCCGGCTTCTGTCTGTGTGGCGCGCTACGAGTGATGTATCGTGGATTGGACAGAAATTTGTGGTTCGTGCGATTCGCCTCAGCGTAGCCCACGAGTGGGAATAAACATAGTATATTTTTAATCGATATTTGATGCTAATAAATTGTATAACCGTGCTTAATTTGATAATCGGTATAAAAATTTCCTTTGCGCACCTCCGAAATTGATGGCTCGGTGCTCCGCCCTCCAAACCTCGTGATAACTTCGGATGTAAGAGACAGATGTGGACGGTGCCGCTTGCCTCGGCGCGGCCCGTGTGCGGGGGCGCGCGCATACGCGTCGCGTTCGGTCGCGTTGCGTCGCGTCGGTCGCGTCCGCGCGGTCGCGTCGCGTTCGTCGGTCGCGTCGCGTCGCGTCGCGTCGCGTCGCGTCGCGTCGCGTCGCGTCGCGTCGCCGAGGCGCTTTGGACGGATCGGCGGGGCGACGCCGCGGAGCGGCGCTGCCAACGACTCCCCTGCTTCTCCTCCCCCTCCCCCCGCCTTCGCGTGTGCGTTTCGCGCACTCCGCCGCAGCAAGCAGCAGCAGCCGCCGCCGCCGCCTCCATCGCCAGCGAGCGCGCGTCGCCGCCGTAATTCGCGCTTGACGTCAGTGACGCGAGCGTTTACCGCCGCCGCCGCGCGCGCCGCCTCAGCCGCCTTGTAGAGGAGCGCGGAGCGTCTGCCCCGCTTTGCCACGCCCTTCCCCGGCGCCCCGTCTCCCGCCCCGCTCGCCCTGGCCCGGCCGCTCGCCTGGCGGCCCCATACATCCCCCCTCTCTCTCTCCCCGCGCTCCACGCCGCTCGCCCGCAGCACGTCGGCTGCGTTTTCTGCCCTGCCTGTCACTTGCACCGGCGGCGGCAGTTGCGCTCGCGCCCACGCGGACGAACCTCGACCTGGGGTCGAAGAGGGCCACAGGAATCGTGAAACTCACTCACGCCGCCCGGGTCGAGGCACTGTTTTCCTGCGCTGAACTAGACGTGTGAATCAGCTGCATGATTCAACTGGTTTCACGTGAACGTAACAAATACGGAGAATAACGGTGCGATTAGCGATTGAATTTATTAATATACTTTTACGACGCAGTAAACACTCCAGAAATTTTGTCTCATATTTGCGGTTTCGGAATTGCATGTGTAATGGAATACATGTTTAACTGTTTTAAAATTCTTTTTCATTCTCACCTCCATGGCATAAAGCTTCTGGTCACTCCATTATTTCGTCATATTGACTTTCGAGGTTCCGAGAAGGGAGTATTGAATTTCGGGGTTTACGTTCCTATTAAAAGAAGTCATGTGTTTGACACACTGTTTGGAATCGTTTCATTGGAAGACGAAATTAACTTCCTAGTGCAGCTTTCTATACCGATTATTTCTAATTTTTAACTCGGGCAATTAATTAATTAATTAATTTAACATTGAAGCTTATGTAATTACTGTGATTTTGCTTCTCCAAAAAACCTCCCTAACAGAAGCATCTCCAGAAGTGTTTCTTTCGTGCTCGGCAGCGTGCCGGGGCGCGCCCGCATTGTACGCGGGGCGGGTGGCGGCCGCGTGTGTGAGGGAGGTTGTGTTGCAGCGGATGCGGGGGAATTCGACACCGCGTTGCTTTTCCTTGTAAACAGTCGCGGTGAGCAGGATATGAAGAACTTCGAACCGGTTTTCCCTGTGCTTCAACGTTCTCTTGGCGCCCAAGAAAACGGTTCTGCCTTCACAGTTCCCTCTGGATTTCGATTTCCAATGAATGCAAGAGTGTGCATAAAAGGTTCAATAGGCTTTTCAACAGCAAAATCATTTCATTGAAAATCTTCAGTAATATTCGTTTTCTGGAAGCAAAACTTATAAAATTCATTTCAAGTTGTGTATTGTACCTAGGATGTAAACGACTGTCATGTTTATCCCATTGAACACCATTCATTCTTTTCCCCACTATCATTTTAGCTTTTCATTGGGATTACATATTCTATTTAGCTACTTGATCCTTTTCCTTTTCACCCAATTTCCGCACGAAAGCATTCCCTCCCCACACTTTCTAACATTGACATTAGTATTCTCCATGTAATGATATCCTGCAATTTCTAGTAGTCCGTTCCATTCCCATCCCATAACTATTCCCTCCCCTTCAATTTATTCTTACGTCTTATTTCCTTTCTCAGCCGTTTCTCGTTCCCATCCTTTCATTGTTCCATTCTTACATTCCTCTAGAGTGTCACTGTTAGTTTCTAGAAATTTATCGTGTGCTAGAGCCAATCCACGTTTTTTGACTCTGAACGCCATTATGCTCAGAACAAAACAGAACAGCCGCAACCCCCGAGGATCGTCGCCCTCGTGGTGCAGCGGGCAGTCGGGGATCAGTTCCCCTGCTGTACGAAGCGCAAAGGAGAATAATGTTTTGGTGGTGCACATATCTATTTCACTTCACTCCACTTTTATCACACAAATCTTCATTCCGTTCAACAGCCTTATCTGTTTGACAGATAACAGTGGGGTGGGTGTTGTTGGATCGATCCGACGAGTGACACTGCACGTATGACACGTCACTTAAAACCCAACACGATGTACATAGCGCTCCTAAATGTTCTTTTACTATTTATGGATGTAGACAGCAGCTTGCTGTGTTATTTAATTAGACGATTGTTTCAGCGCCAAAACATGAAACGATACAATGCGATGCGATGCAGTGTTGCTCGTGACTTTTCAAAGTTGCGGGGTTAACTAAAATTAATCGGGAATGGTTCACAAAAAAATGAGTTTAGATGGACCAGTGAACGCTGAGGATGTCACACTAGTGTTGACGCTCACCCCGACGTGGAAGATACAAATTCCTTGGTGCTCCGAAAGTGTTGTATGATGAACCAATAACTACAAATATTGATGGAGAAAATAGACTGTTTTCATATCAAAAAATATGTATTTTCTTTGTTAAATGAATACACATGTACATTCTTAGTTTTTAGCAATTATTGAATCAGAATCATCAAAACACCAATTAAATAAAAATAAGCAAGCCCTTTCCCTGGTAATGATCCTGGCCAACCGTAATGTGATGTGATGTCACGATAGGACGCGACGCGATGCGACGCGACTAGACGCGACGCGATGCGATGCGATGCGTTGCGTTGCTGTAAGGTGTGATGCGATGTGGGATGCGTTGCTATAAGGTATGATGTGATGATATAAGGTGCGATGTGATATGATATGATGCGATGCGATGTGATGCGTTGCTATAAGGTGTGATGCGATGTGTTGCGATAATGTGTGATGCGATGCGATGTGTTGCTATAAGGTGTGATGCGATGCGTTGCTATAAGGTGTGATGCGATGCGATGCGATGCGATGCGATGCGCTGTGAAGTGATGCAACGTGTTACGCACGTCCGCAGAGCTGGCGTGCTCTGGGAGCGCAGCAAACCGCATCCGCCGGCAGTCGCTGCCATGAATCATCGGAGTGCGCGCGCGCAGCCACGACGCTTCTCACGCCTCCACCCCCCCTTCACCCCATTCACCACCTCCACCAGCGCCGGTCGACGACTGCTGGGTCTTCTCGAATCCTCCTCAGACATGCTCCGATTCTTCTTTCAACGCCGTTCAAACACTGATTGGCGGCGACGGGCGCTCACAACGGGCAGAAAATGGAGCGGTACGGGAACTGTCACTACAATGGTTCCAAATGATTCGTTCCGAGTTAACGTTTAGGGACTAGACGTAGATGGGGAGGGTGGTATTAATGCTTCTGGAAACGATGATTCGATCTTAAGCCTCAGGATTTACCACCTAGGTTGCATGTATTCTTCTTGGAACTTGAAATTTGAAAAGATGAATGGAAAAGGAAGAGCTTGTAACGCAGTAACTTGCTATACATTTTGTAGCTCATTACGGTAGAGGGTGATGCACGTTTCTAACTAACTAAATCTGGAAAAACTAAATCACTCGTTTCTTTTCGTTGACATCGATAATAAAATTAATTATTGCTCAATCTTGTTGTGGAGCCGCTGCCGTCCTTGCAATGAAGGCAGATGTTTTCTTTTCTTGCTGAGGCACTATTTCAATCAGTGGTATCTCTGAAGTTCCAACCTGAAAAAAATCTTCATTCGTTCAAGAGCTCGATACTTGTAGTTAGGTAGTTGCACGCCCTTGGGTTATATTTAGCTCGTTTGTCTGCAATCATTGCAGACCATGAGCTCGAAAAGTAAGTCACTCTGATCGCAGTATGAATGTATTTTCCCGTGAGTGGGGCCATTAAAATGATTCATCGACCTTCAAAGTTTATATCAGGATTTATAAACTCCTGGTTGTTCCTCTTCCATACATCATAGTAGTTTGTTGTGAAATACCCATTTCGTTTTACCAAGAATTACTTTTGACCGGCCTGAGTACTTCAATGGCAGTTATGAATGACTTCAGTTACTACGAACCCATAAGGACATAAATTATTTAATAAATCCCGATTTAATAACGTATTAATATTAATTTTTCTCCTAAGAGAAAATATTTTTTTCTGACAGAAGTTCTTCCCGCGGACCTTCTAAGTGTTTCCAATACATTTACTTGAAACTTCATCCGTTTATTTTATGGTAAGACTTTTTGAATCCAGTTCGTAAAATAACTTGAACAATTGAATAAAAAAAAGGTATTTTGCCTCGTTGATAACTGAAAAATAAGTAATATTCGAAAACTAATCTTCACTATTTTTCTTCTATGGTATACTCCTTGTTATAATAATTACGTGTCTCAGAGGTTAAGGACTTTTTGGCACATTCACGTACATTTAGAGGAGAGCGGTTTTAAAATGTTTTTGACTTCTGATTTTATGCAGGCATGTTTTAACAACTGTTATTTTCATTAAGGACGTTTGGACATATTCTCAGGTAAGAGAAAATAAATGGGAACTAATGTTTTAACCTTTCATTTTAGATAAAAATGGAAAGTCATTTACGTAGTTAATCCTTTCTCTGAGAATGTGATTGCGATTCTTTGGGGACAGACTCGCCTCGCCTCTTCTCGTCTCCACCAACGATGGTGAAAACAATTGTTCATTTACCTGGCATAACCGTAATGTTTACAAGTTCATTAACGTACATCATTAGAACCAGTGTATACGTCATGTTAGATTTCAACTGTTGTGTGCAAAACATAGTAAAGAATGACTGCAACAAAATTCGGCATAGTAGGGCTTATAAAAAAATAAAACGAAACGAATTTTCGATTTCACTTCAATAATTGCTGTGTTTATAAAAATAGAAAAACATACACAACAAATAATTTCGTTTCAAAAAGTTGCTTAATCAAAGATATTTTTTATAATATCCCTTAATTTTGTCCGGTAGTTCATTACAAATCATTTTTCTTTTGAGCATATTGGTGGAAATAATAAATCTCGTTTAATCCTCCTGTTTGCGGGGGTGTCTCGTACCTCGTCGCACGGGTCTGTCGTTGGCGCGGAGGCCGGGCCGTCGACAGTCGCGGTCCAGCGCGCGCTGAGTCACAGCATCGCGTCGCGTCGCGTCGCGTCGGGCACGGCGCGTGGCGGCCCGCTCGCGCCAAATAGACGCTTCCTGCGACCACCGCTCCGCCAGATGAGCGGCTTTCGAGCCTCCGCGAGCCTCGCTTGGGCGCGGGATGTGCAGTTCAAGAGCAGGCTCTACCACGAGGCCATGAGAGGGATGGCCACAACTAACACCTTCAATACGGTTACGGGCTGTCATTACTCGGGCGATCCACACCTTCACTTGCCCGCATTACTGATTTCGGCACTTTGCCCGACTGGAACCGGAGAGGGGGAATGGAACCATGCGTGGTATCAGGCCGTACCATACATAACTCTGTGAAATACATTAGGATGATTTTCAAGTTTTAAGAAAAAATATTTCTTACATCTAAACTTCATTTATTTTTACATTAAAAGGGGCGTTGAGCCCGGCAGGGCGCGTGCACTAAGCCCACAATGTTCTCTCTGTTCGCATGGATGAAATGACCCGCGGGCCTTAGGTAGACAACCCTGATGGAGGAGGAGACAGAGACTTATTGGAGAAGGCTCTAGCAAACGTTCTTGCTTAAGGAGAATGCCGTATTCAATTAATCTAAAGTGATCAGGCAGAATAGAATTTGGCATGTTATGTAATTTTGATGTCACTTTTTTCCAATGAAGGTAAGGTGTATTATTGGAATTGAGCTATTGCGGTGGGGATGCATTAACATTAGCACGTATTGTTGAATTGCTGTAAGAGTTGCGCGTGCGCTCTCTCTCTCTCTCTCTCTCTCTCTCTCTCTCTCTCTCTCTCTCTCCCTCTCTCCCTCTCTCTCTCTCCCTCTCTCTCTCTCCCTCTCTCTTTCTCTGTCTTTCTCTCTCTTTCTTTCTCTCTCTCCCTTTCTTTCTCTATCTCTCTTTCTTTCTTTCTCTCTTTCTCTCTCTTTCTTTCTCTCTCTTTCTCTCTTTTTCTCTTCCTCCCTCTCTCTCTCCCCCTCTGTGTAAAGCATGGGTACGCCAGTCCATGGTTCAGAATTACTTGTTCATGGCAATAATCGTTTCAGACAACTTTTTAGTTGTATCATTGTTTCAGCAATTGAAAGGTACTGTTAAGGAGAAGCAATGCCATTGAAAGTGCGACGAAAGTCGAGGAAGAGACTCTTCATTTCAGTTTTTAAATTTATTGGTAACTTTGAACCATATCCATGTTCACATCACACGACTTTTTTGTCCTTGCCTTTTTAACTGTATGCTTTTTTAGGAGATTGGTCACACTCTCCGATGCAAAGAACGAACGCAAAATCGTAACCAGTTTATACCCAGTAGTCGACATTGACGTTTCTTTACTGCACTCAACAGAACGTCTGGTTGAGGTTTTGATCGCTAGATTGAAAGATACTAGTTATAACTGCGTAGCTAAGTCAGGACCATTTATCACTTAAGAGAATTGGGCTTCCGAGAATCAGAGCTGCTCTGACGCATCGTTGCTGACCCTTAAGTGTCCTTTTGTATCTCAGATGGCTTTTACACTTGTATAACCCTGGTGGACATTAGTTTTCTTAGAATTTAAAAATTCAAATTGTAATAAACGTTCCCTCTTTCTTCGTGCTTTAATGGGAAATCTGAACAGCCATTATTTTGGAATTGGATGTTCAGAATTTTATTTTTCTTGGAATTCTACTAAATTTCATCGATTTTACTGACAAAATGCACACGAGAATTCTCAATAATATATTTACCCTTGCAATAAATATGAAATCTGTTCAACGAATTCTTTTGTAATGAAAATCTCCCTACAACGTGGACATATTTTGAATTTTGTTGGCAGGCCTTACATCCCAAGCATTGATATACTCTATTTATAAAGCGAAAACTCTTTCTTAACGAAGATTCCGATACCTCTAGTTTCGCCGCACCGTCGAATATTCGTGATTCAGGGTAATGAAAGGTAAGCGGGCCGCGGAAAATAGGAAATCGGGGTAAGAGAAGTATTTTTGGAAAGTTGTTTTTTATGGGTTGATTATTAAATGTATACTATATTTATTGTAATTTACATGTTAAATAATCCACCTAAATTGAGAATCATTGTACACTTTTATTAACTAAATCAATAATTTATTTGTGGTTTTATTTAGTATTTAAGTTGTATTTCTGTAATATCCCGTTATCAATTAAAAGTGTATTCTACAAATTAATTGACTAAAATTAATTATATCATCCCGAAGTGGCAGGTTATAGCCTAAATGACTAATATAGTGCATTGAATCATTTTGATTATGAAAGATCCCCAATAATTGGATTGCCAGATACTGGACGATACGAGACTTTTCTCTTTATGTTGAGTTCTGAAGTCGCCCTGTCGTGAAGTGGGTATTGGCGCCAGGACCCGGACGGGCTGCGCATGCGCGAGGTGCCGGGTCGCGGCCATCTGATGGGGGCGGGCGCCTTTACGGCCTGCCATAAACCTTGAGGTGGGGGGCGGGGGGCGTATCGATTCTCAAAGCGGACGCCGCGCCACGCGACGCACGTGCTCGCGTGCATGCGTGAGCGTTTGAGTGTGTGTGGAGAGGGAGAGAGAGGCCGACGTGACAAATGGAGTGGGGCAGACAGAACAGGGAGATGGTTGGAAGAAGAGATGGGAGGACTGGTGGAGAAGCCAGGCGAGGACAGGTTGGACTTGCAGATGGAACGGACAGTACACGTAAATGGGGACAGGCAGAACATGTAGATGGCACAGGCATGGTGAGTAGGTGGGTATGGAACGTAGGTTTATATTGGTGTGACAGAAATAGGCAGACATAACATTGGGATAGTAAAAGACAAAGCAGTTAGGGATGGTGACAGGACAGATGGAGAAGAGAGAGGGTCAGAGGGTCGCCGAATGGCAGGCACCTGCGTCGTGCGCGCGGGCAGTTAGTGCCCTTAAACGAGACGAGTGTGGTGTGGCGGGGGACGCGATGCGGGCGACGGCGACGGCGTCTGCGCTGCATACGGGCGCGCTCTTTATCTGCACGGACAATACTCTCCCCTCCCCCCGCTCCGCGCTCCCATTTTCTGCCATTGTCTCCACGCATGACTCAGTATTGGTGTTTGGGCTCCGAGGCCTTTAATTCGAGAATTGAACTCGAGGCGAGTCCAGTGAATGACGTAAGAAACGGGAACCGGAGTCCTTTTCTTTCCGTAAGGGATAAAAACGGATACAAAAGCGCTTATAACAATTAGCATGTTCGGCCGAAACTAAAGTAATTGTGTGTTGTATAATACATATTATATTAACATTTTTTTCAGTTTTTACTCAAGTGGTGTCGATTCGACCCCTAATATTCACCTTTATTTTCAACATACTTGATTGCAACAATAGCTTCACGGAGGGTCCGTATTCTTTTTGCATTGTATTTTTTTTATGTGAAGAAATGGGACATAATTCTATTATGTCGCGGTGAGTGTTGTGTGGAGGGGAGCTTCCAATGAAGCATGCATGAGAATACGTGCGTCAACGTTTTATAATTTTTTAACGAAGGTCTGAAGCAAAATGGCCCATCGCCATCGGTGAGATGTTGCTTCATATCCTTTTTGCGCGAGTTCTGTGGACGCTTCGCGCGGCTGTTGCAAGTCATTCCCGCCGCGACGCGCTGACGTAAGTCGCAAGCAGATATATCAAACGCCCATTGCGTAAAACGGGAGGGACGAGTGACATTACTGAATGGTCGTTGTCTCGCGGGTGGTCTAGCACTGTTCCACTCCTCGCCTCTCTCGTCAGGGTCTAATTTCTGAGCTGCTGTGATACGAGGCAGGTTGTTTCGGGATTTCTTCTTTCGTAGTTTGTTGTGGATGTGGCTGAGTGCCTTGGTCACTCGGGCGGTTACTGGTACCTGTACGTTAATGGTGGAACTTTCTTCGTAGAGTATTGATAAAGCGTGATGTTTGGATGTAATGAAAAGTGCTAGTTTCATGAAATTCGAGAACAGAGAACCTTCGCACGTTTTAAGTTAAGTTTTGGGGTTCACATTTGCAGACATTTTCGGTAAAGTAATAGTACCAATTTTTTTCTTAGATATCAAACATTCAGCAACTATTACCACCAGATACTCTTGTTTGGTATGTATATAAACCTAGTCCTGCTGTTTTCGTTAGCACATTCCAGTGGTAATTTTTCTGCAGGAGGAGGAAGAAGAAAACGTGCTTTTTAACTTGCTCTATATATCTTTCTTCTCCTAGTCGGCTAGTGGAAAAGTGCTCATTTTTGGCATCACTAGTGTTAAAAAGGCTCACCGTCGCAAAGTAACAGGTGTCTCTTTTTTGACTTGAAAGTAGCCTCGATTTCGTTTTGGAAGAGTTTGGGGAAATCGTTGTACTTGATTAAGTAGTTGGTCACCCCTGTTTGTGTACGTTGCCTCGATCGTGACAGAGAGACCATTAACCCGGAGAAGGTGATTGCCAAGGCCACTGTACAGGTATTTGGCCATGTACCTCCTGCACTGTTCCCAATGAGTATGCGGTCATGCACACGTGTTTAGTAGGAACTTGGCAACATATTTGGCATTTTGAAATTATGTTGCGAATTGTTGCGTGAAAGAGCCTCAACAATTTCTAGAGTAAATTGTTGCTTCGTTCTCTGTAAGAATGCTCGGCATTTCTTCGTGAGGAGGACGCATTAATGTTGCAGAAGACCAAATAATTATCAAATCCTTGGAGAGCTTTCAGCACAATTAAGCCAGATACTATTATTTACATTTAAATTTATAAATACGTTCAGAAATTTAAGTAAGGTTGTTAGCTGAACATCTGTATTAACACACATGATAAAGAAAAGTACAAGAGTGTGATGTAGTATTTAAATGAAAATTATCTGGAACATTCCAGTTTTTAAATATGGAATCTTTACTTTTCCCGTGTACATGATAAAATGGCGTCTCGAAGCAGAATACGAAGGAATGAAGCGATTGCGCCCCGCCCCCCGAACATTTCAGAAGTGAAGAATCAAAATTACACTCTGAATTAGTTTGAGCACCATTTACATATAAAGTGTTTACAAGATGCAATATTTAAACGTTGATGTAACATACTATATTCATATTGTTGCTACTAAAATAAGTAATAGCAGTGTAAAAGTAAATGTAAATTTATTTTAGTTGCTTGTTTTCAAATGGTGTTTAAGTTGAATTGAAGTCTTACAACAATTGAAAGTAATGTAAGAGGCTTATTAAATAGTCATTAAATTTATATTCCGCCGACCTGGATGGCCGAGTTGGCTACGAGCATGTACCGACTCAGCCCTTCGGCCCGATGAGTTACGGGTGCGAGTCCAGCCTTGGGAATGGTTGTTTGTCTCTCATGTACGTGTTGTCGCGCAGGGCCTCGCGTTCTTCTGACCAGAGATCAGAGCAACTTCCAAGTGTGTTGGTTTTTAGAGTATGGTCGGATATGCGTCCCATCGGGACTTTGAGGCTCACCGACTATCGACTGGGAAACGCCATACGAAAAAAACCATTACGAAAAAGAAAAGGAGTACTTCTTGTGTTAAATGCCCCTGTCTTCTCCGAAGTTGCTGCAAGCGCCGTTGCCGCGGCCACGGCCCCCACCTTTTGCCCGCCGGCGCGCGCTTCGCTCCGGCAGGCGCGTCCGGCGGCGCAGCGCGGTAGCCGAACTCGGCGGCCCCATTCTCTTCCTGGCGACGCGCGGTCGGCGGCGAAGGACGCGCGCTGGCTCGCGGGGTAGGCGCTGGCGCGCGCGCATTCCGCGGGTGACGTGGCGTAACGGGCCCCGCCGCCGCCGCCGCTCCTCCTGGCGCGCGGGCGCGGGCGGCTTGGCGCGCGGCGGGCGGGGGCTGGCACGCGCGCCGACGGGGGTTGCGAGACTTATTTTGCGGCCACCAACGCTGCAGTACGATTTACTTAGTCGTGCACTAGACGTAAATCAGCTGTTGCGGTTCTATGCAATCGGAAGCTTAAATGCAGCTACAGTGTGGAATCTGCAGTGGCGAGACTATTAATATTGATGTTACATCTCAATAACACAGTTTTTTAATATTTTATATCTTGGAGTTTGCGCTTTTGGCTTTTTATATAGTACCCTTTGATTAACATTGTACGAGTATATGGGGTCATCATCTTTCATCTTTGTCTAACAAATATTTATCTGGATTCTGGTGATGTAAGAATACATCTGGAGTTGTATCCAATTTAAGGGGTGGTAAAGGCATTGGTCAACGCCACCTGAACATTTGCACTTGTACTTCGACTTAAACGTAGTGTCTGTTGACGTAAAACAGCTGTTATGGTGTCATCCAATGGGGAGCTTGGATGTCACTTACCGTAGTGATGTTTAAGCTCCCGATTGGATGACAGCGTAACATCTGACGATCTGTCAAAAGACACTTAATCAGTGGAAGTGTAAGTCTTTGTAAGGCAAATATCGATGCGTCGAAGTCTGACGAGACGACGTTGCTGCTTCCGCTAAGCCCAACGGAGACCTCCGTTCGCCCTGCGCGGCCCCCTGGGGCGATAAGAGCCCGGTCGCCCTCGCCCGCCCTCGCCCCGTCAAAGGGCACCCTTCCAGCGGCTGCCTTCTCCGCCTGCTTCCTGCTCTGAGTGAGTTTCTGGTCGCGGCCCCCGTCTCTGTCTGTCTCTGGCCCGGGGAGTTAGAAGTTGGCGAACCTTCCTCTCCCGCGCTTCGAATAGACGACGAGCATAGAGCGCGACGATCGCTGACGTAGTGCTGTCTACTGCCGTTGAACTTGCGTCGAGTAATCACATTGTCTCGCGTCGTGGCGGCTTCACTCAAGCTGGGGATGAAAATAATACGTATGGCCGGATGCTAATGTAACTTTTTGCTTGTAATTGTACTCAATTTCTTCAAAACAACCGTATTAATGCATCACATTTCTAAATAGTATTCCTATTATGAATTTATTTTTATTAAAATTTAAAGCTAGCAATTCTTTTTAATTATTACTTCAATAATATAGATGAAGGCGAACTGAAATGGCACCCTCCCGTGAAATACTTTCCTGTTTTCTTTTCTTCTGAGTTTACATCTCCGAAATACTTAATTCTGAATATGTGCTTGTGGGGTGCTGGAATTTCAAAGTTTTCTTGCGATTTGGAAACGAAAATTACCTATTTACTCAAAACTGAGACGCGAGTGCCAGTTGGAAAACCTCTTAGGTGGCGCCGCGTGCGGGTCGTACTTTCGGCGAACATAAACGATCAAATGCGCCCTGAAGAATATCTCCGCGTGACGGCCGCGCGGTCTACGACGCTGCATCTCTGGCACCGACGGCTTCAAATGATTTAAATGAGGCTTAGAAGCATTTTCAAGTCCGTTATTCCCCTCAGCAGCGGTAGCGATAGTAATGTAAACACCTGCCGCAAGGCGACGCAACAGCGCAGCTGTCGCGCGGCACCACTTGTCGCCTTGTCAACGCGCCTTCAATGCTTTCTTTCGTCGGCCCTCTGCTTATTCCGCAGGCTCCTCCGCTTATTCCTTCGTGGCTCATTCCTTCTTTGCTGTCTGTTGCCAGAAGGCATCCGTGTTCTTTACTCTAGTGGCTTCTTATCTTGCTGCTCTCTCCGACGCAGACGTGGCTGCGACGCCGCGGACGCAACCGCTTGTACGTTCGCAGTGAGCGTTTCGTGCAACCTACATCGGTGCGGGTCCCTATCAAGAGTTCATATGTAGACCCTACAGATTTGTCTCTTCATCTTTTGGGTATTCACTTGTGTGTGTGTCAGGAAGTTAATGGAATGTGAGAAGTTCTTTTTTACTGCATATACTGAGTGCACCATTTTGCGTGTTATTTTCATGTTCGTGTAATGATAGGGCGATGAAATGCCTGTTGAATATTTAATTGACTTTCATTAGAGGTGCGTACTATAGATGTGGGCACGAGGAAATGATTAGTCATTGATATTTTACTTTGAACTTATCAGGAAAGTGATATAAATACGTTAATAGCAACCTGATTATATGTATACAGTGTTTTCGTCCTTCATTTAACTAGTTGTAAAATGACGAAGACATAGTCTAAGATTATAATGGTCGATATGAAATGACGTACTTCTCATTGTATGGATAGTAATCTGATTGTCTAAGGCTTACCTTGTTCGACTACTATTATAGTGTGCTCATGTAATGACAGTAGGTCTCAGAACGTAACAGACATTCCGAATGATGGAGTATGTATTATCCGCTCTGCTTGGCAAGATGAGCCTTTGCATGTATCCGTGTGTGGGTGTGTGTTCTGTCTGGTTCATTGGTGGTAGTTGTGTATAGACGCTTATCGACCTTGTACACACAGTGAAGCTAGTGAGGGTTGGGGGTGCCTGGTTCCTGTGTAATTTATCGGAGACGGAGTACAGCAACCCGTCGAGAACGTGTTTGGAAACAAACTCAACTGAAATGCATGTGCATTTTGCGGTCTCTGAAGTCGTAAAGATTATTGCCGAAAATGTCGGTGTATTCTTAGCATTTAACTTTACTATTTTGGAGTGCTTTTTAAAGCCAGTGTTAGTGGGAGACTTCAAATACTGGTGATTAAAATTATTTCCTTTCTTTGTACAAACATTGTTGATGTTATGAATTCACTTCCTCGCGAATACGGAAACATTTTGCAAGCATTTCCTTCTTATAGACAATGTTAAAAACCAATCACGGTCCCTCTCATATTGTACACGTTTACGTAGAAAACAAATATGTTGATTACTTATATTTCAATAACATTTGTGTGTGTGTGTGTGTGTGTGTGTGTAATCATAAGATGTGTGTTAAATGATGGAAACTCCTTAAAGGAGCGAGACGTGATACAATAATGCACTGTTTCTCAATTCCTTCCTCACTAGTTCTTCGTTTAGTGCTACCTGCCTTTCTGACCACTTGCTCTCTTAGCGAGCCGTTCCTTCCCCACCCGCTGCTCGTTAACACTACCATCCCTCCCCACCACCCAGTCCCGCCGAGCGGGCCCCATCGCGACATTTATGTAATGGTGGCTTTTTTTCTCTCTTCCAGGTGAGTACGCACAGCGACGAGCTGCGAGCAGCGCGCGGGTGGCTGCCAAGGTAAACATTCCTGGCGACCCCGACCGCCGCTGCCGGCAGTGTACAGCTCCCGACCTCGCCACTAGCGGCGGCGCCTCCGCGCTGCTTCACGCCGCGCCCACCGATCATTATTCTTTGGGTGGAGTGGGAATGGAACGGGCAGCGAAAATTGTGACTGAAATACAAGTTTCTTTTACGAGCTCGTCTTAATTTTGCTTAACGCAGTAAATACTTCAAGAAATAAATACAAGTTGTTTCATTGTCAACTTTAGTTTTAGAAACGCATCGTGCACTTTAAAAAACATGAAACAGAATTTTGCACAAATAAAATTTAATTATACCCAAATGGGGTTCATGATATTAGGAATGTCAAAAAATACATCTGCTTTACATGTATTTGCAGATTGCAAAAACGGTTGAATGTTAAATGTTGAAAGTAAATACTTATATTTTAAATATATTTTCGTCGTTGTCTATTCCTATCCTTAATTCATTGTCACTGGAGGAAATTTTCACATCTGTACGGGAATGGTTTTCCTAATTATCGTCTATACCTCCTGAACTCTTTAAGTGCCCACAGAACTGAGAATATGGTAACAAAGTCATGTGGTCAAAACGTCTCTTGCAGGCGGACGTCTAGGAGGCCGACAACCACTAGACAGCAACTGGCGCTTGGCAAACCTCTGCGGACAGCGTGGACGATAGATCGTCCGACATCGCATGTGTACTTTCTCGTGCTGCGCGAGTTTCTTTCGCCCAGGCCGTCGTGTCTGTCCTCGCGCATTTTCACGAACCTAGTCCTCTTGAGGACAGTCAAGAGGGCGGTGACTGCCTGGAATCGTCGGACAGCTTGTATATGACGCTTAAGGGATCACCGATAGAAAAGTCCCGATACACAACTTTCCTGCACGTTTACAGTATAATAGTAATAAGGCATATCTGTGAAATAAGTAACTATACTGCGATTTTCGCAACTCTGCCCCTGGTAGGTATCAGCTGTTGAGAGTTTCATCCAATCGGGAGCTTGAACGTCACCATAGCCACTATGATTCAAAATTCCTATTAGGAGCGGTTAAAGCGGGGCTGTCTGCCGTCCTTTATTTTTTGCCAAAAACTTTTTTCCGGAAAATGGATCGTTGTGTTGTACATGACTGGTTGTAGGTTTTTGATCTCTTAATAAAGTAGTATGACAGGAACGTACACAAAAAGAAAATATTTGAATACGAAAACAGGTATAAAATTGAATTTAAGTCAATGTTGCTGATATTCGTACTGTATGAATCAGTTTTCATGGTTTCATCACGTTAATACTATCCTCTGGAATTCTGATACTGATAGTGGTTGAATACATCCTTGCTATTTAACTAGCGTCGAAAACCCGCCACGGTTGAGGCTTGAATCCTAGGACCTTCTGGTCAGGGTCGATGCAGCGGCAAGAATGGAATCACTGAAATTACTCCAGCTGAGTTTTCTCGAAACTGCGTTTTAATAGTCTTGCATTTTTTTTCCTCTTTCAAAATATTCCAAATTTGTTCACATTTTTAGAGTTTGTTGTATTAAGCAGTAAATGCATCTACATATTTTTGTCATTTCGTTTTAAAGGTTGTTTTTAACTTGTCGAGTAAATTTGCTCTGGTGAATTGCATTTTAAGTCATTTCTTTGTTCGGCGGTCTAATATAACTAATTGATTTCAACTGATAGCCGATCAAATGCATGCTGCTACTCTGTCAGATTCGGAAACTCCTTTGCTCAGATTGAGATGAGCGAAGTTGATTATCTACCATTTGCATATCGTGCTAACGTTAGGACTATTATCATTTGACTATTATTAGCCTAATTCGACGAAACGTGAATAATCTCGTAACGGAACCATTACCCATGCTAAATCAATATGGCTTTGCATTATACGAACATCTAATGAAGGCCATAGCTAAACTGGTAATACGGCTGTGCCAAAGGAAGTTCGTGACTGCAGTTCAGAACCTACAAACTTGCGAATTGGTCTTCTCCGAATGCAGTTTGAGTAAGTCCCCCAACGGATATTCCAGACGAACCTAGAAAACTAGAGGTCTGGTTAAACATAGGTTTGTTGTGTTAAATAAATAATGTATGCTTTGGAATATTGAATTATATATCCAGTTAACGCGAAACCCTTACCGGATCGATTGTAAAATAGATTTGTTATTTCGTTGAACTTATCTAACTAAAATTAAAAATGCGCGCAACTTTCTGAATTTCTGTATAAATAGGAACTAATTGTGTCCATTCATGAATGTTAATTCACCTTAATAAGAGGAAAGAGAAATAAACTATTTTCCTTGATGCAATCCAGCAGCTCCCTGCAAATAATAATATTTTTTTTAATTGCATGAATAAATTAACCTTCTGGGGACATCTGTTAGATAATTGAGGCTTTTGAAAGAGAAGGGTCAGAGTGAGATCTGTGTTCGATCAAACGAAAGATGGGAAGCGAATGGCCTTCTGATTCTTCTGAACTAAACTGGTCACACTCTATTCGGTTGTACCAGACATTCGTGATTGGAATGTGAATTTAAGCCAAATTCATGTTGGGCGGAAACTCTCACTAACGTTTTAGTTCATTTTATCCTTGTAATTCCCTGACATACTTTTCTCGTGATGTTCCTTTTGGGACAAACATCCGATATAAAGTATAAGTGTTCACGATTCTAAACTAAAGAAACAAGCTGCAATAAAAAGAATGAGTATCAAGAGGAAGTGGTGTTATGAGAATTTTGCGGTAGCCACACACTGTCGTCACAGTGGGAAGGACTTCCTATTATCGTATTCTTAGAACTGAAACGTACAAAACACTTTTAACACGTCAAACGCTACAAGTCACGTGGTTGCCTATGACGACGTTTCATTTTACCATACGTCATTCTAAAACTCCTTAACAGGTGATACTCTGCGGTGTACTTTCGATCGCGAATTCGACTGAACTCGTATCAAACCTGACCATGCAACGAAGTCATCTGATTGTATTGGAAACAACGTGAGACTGTCGCTCATCGTATTATTAATTCATAGTCGTTGATGGAGCCTTCTATTCGATTTTAATTACCTGGCGAGTTAGGATAGATGTCGCCAATATACAATCGGGGACTTCAATTTAAAGAAAAATAAAGCACCCGATTGAGTGACAACCTCTCAGCTATGAATATAACTGAACAGGACTCAGGAAATTTCTATCGATACCCCAATTTAAAGTCATTTCAAGGTCACGAGCTAAGAGAGGGGTACGGTGTCATGTAATCGAAAGCTTCAATTCCAAAAATTTTAAGTCTTGTCGAAGATTCCGCACTGACTGGCGGCGTTCCCAATCTCCTTACAGCTCGTGACCTTGAGGAGACACTACTTTTAAATCGTAGTATCGTATATACTCCGATTTAAACATAGAGTCCCGTCAAGATCACTAGTTGGGAGAAGGGGCTGTATCTACCCATCGGGAGCTTAAATACATAAAATATAAGTAGTAACGTAATTCGGGGTGTAAGACTATTACAGTGAGTTGAATGATGCAGCAATGGTGAAGTGAGTGGCAGGGAGTACGCTTTGCGCAGTGCGCGTGGCCGTGTGCGTACGCCGCCGTAGGAGAGTACCGCTTGGGTCGCATGGCGTCGGCCGAGCGTAGCCGGCTGCGAGAGGGCGTTGTCGACTTCGCGAGCGCAGCGACTTGGCTGCCTCTGCTCGCCGCTCGACCAGCGACAGCGCCACAGTCGCGGAATGCGATAAGCGAGAGCAGATATTCGCGGGATGATATCCCCCCTCCCTCGCGTGCGATTCATCTGGAGGTTTTTTTCACTTGTGCGGTGATGGTGGGAAATTCAGTGAAGTTTTTTCTCGTTTGGTTGCAATTATTAGTTTGTAAGTTCTTGCGTCTTGGCGTAGACATTTTTTTCGTTCTTAATTTTGTTCTTCGACTTTTTTTATTGTGGACGAATGATATTCTACGATTTTGGAACAAAATGTTTGATGCTCAAAAAAGTAAGTTTAAAAAAATGTTACTGAAATATTCCTTACACTTCTTGTATCTGCAGTTAGTATTTAAACAGAATATGGTAAATTAATTCTCTCGTGTGGTTATATTAATTTTCAAAAGAGTTTATCCCTATTGGAATGTGAGGTATAATTATATACTAGCTATTTCAAACCGAACATTCTAATTATTAACACACTCTAATTGGCACAAGAGCATCATCGATGAAGTTGTCAAGATAGGGCAGAATAAATAAAGTAAAATTAACATTTCAATTGAAAACTCGTAATTTTGGTAAATGAGAATCTGGCATGGGATGTAGTCGGCAACTGGGTTTGGGGGGACGCTGGAAGGCTCATCATCCCAGTTAATAACTGTTGTTCCCGGAAGTACATGGTTCTGCCGGTGACATGACAACTCATTTTTTGGGATATTCGAAAGGTGTTGACTATTAAATGTGTTGGTGTTGAAAATAAAATGATCTATTAATTCACAACACACGCTTCGTCTCTGGTAAATTACTTATTTTATTTTGGTGGTTGACATGAAAATTATTTCATGGAATATGACTACGAAAATATCGCAATGACGACTCCACGACGATATTCCTCTCAGTTATTAACTTTTGTAACTTTGTAATGGGAGTTTGAAAGGCAATGCGTTCGTTATACAAGTACCTCTGTAACATGTCTTAGTGTTTCGTCCATGCATGCATGCATGCATGCATGCATGCATGCATACATACATATTTAAAGTTATCTTATATGAGCAAAACCAATAACAAGATTTTGATGAACGACATGAAAATTCCCTACGCGACTTGTAACTATTTATATTCCAGCCCAACGATTGTAACATTCAACAAAGCCGTTGACAAGGACCGTGATCGTGACTTTCCTCTGTGACCATCGTCTCGGGTTAGTCTCAGAAAAGTAAGGTTACTTTCAAATCCGTCTCGTCGGGTTCGGAAGTCGGTCGTTGATCTGGTTACGCCCGTCACGGCAACCCGTCTGCCTTTCCGTTCGCGCTGCCACTGCCCGCCTCCAGCCTACCCACCGCCACGCCACAGCAAACGACCAGGCCATGTCCACTGCCGTCGCTGTCACTACCAGCACTTCCATCACTCTGCCTCTTTCGCCGCCACCACCACCACCACCACCACCATCGTCACTATTTTCATTACCGGTCTCCTACCACTTGCACCGCATGTGCCTCGCTCGCCACTACGCCACTGCCCTTATCACCTCCGGCATCGCCGCCAGGTCCTGTGTGGATGAATGGCGCGCCGGTGGCCGCAGGGGTGCCCAAGTGAGCACACCTCGCGCGCCGCGGGCTGAGAATTTTGATTCGCGCCCACGGCCCGAGATGGCGCGCGTGAGATCGCATCATGGGCGAGACTTCGTCCGCCGCGCTGCGCCCCTCCGCCGGTCCCCAACCGTTCATTAGCAGCCGCCACCGCTGCCCCTCTCCTCCCCCTCCCCCGGCTCCTCGAGACGGATACCCACCTGCTGGACGAAGCGGGTTCCTCTCGTCGTTTTTTGCCTGCGGGTTGTTTTGCCAGCGATCGTGTAATGTGGCGGCGGTTCGTGGGCCCAGAGGTACGTGACGAACGAAAATATACATGTTGCGATTTCTTCTATTTTTAATTTGTTGGCTTTCGTGTGGCGTTGGTTATCAGGCGATGCGATTTTTTCGTAATGCACTTGTGATCGCGAAGGGAGAAATCGGGGACCTTGTGAGTAAATTAAGTGTGTGTTTTGTACGATTCGAAAGTTCATGGACTATGCAAATGTCTGATTATCAGCTAGTTCGTGTGGATTGACTCGTGTTAATCATTCCAGAAAAATAAAAGCTTCAGGTATTATTTTCGCGTGTTATAAGTTGGCCAGTATTGGGGTTGGGTCGTGTCGTTGAATTTCATAAGCGATTTGGATACGTTTTTTTCTGGTTTCTGAAAATATTACTAAGTTCTAACTAACTACTGGTAATTGAAAGACATGCCTTTTCTTGATTCGAGAAATGAATTAAATAGTACGGAAATTTAATTCTCGAAGTCCAAACTCTAAGACTACCTGAGCGGCGACGCCCTGTTGAGTATAATAGGTACATTCTGTGCTTATGTGCTAATTGATAACTATGGTTGCTGCATTAAATTAATTAATGAATTTTTGAGTTCTTGTCAAATCTCTTCCCGGCGTCTTAAATGCAACATTCCCCTGCAAGGACCCGCTTGCACCTTGCAATGAGCATTTCCAGCCAGCGAGAGAAGGTGACCCCAACGCGAGGAATCGCTTCTGACAAAATTCGCGGATTAATCGTTCTGAACGATTCCGTATGTCCTGATATTCGTTCTGAGAATGTTTTCTGACACATAGACAGTACGTATTCATACGAACGGTTTGCTTGGAACTGTCCATGTTCATAATGAATCATCTCACAGACAGTACGCATGAAAAGTCAATTTGTTACAAATATAATTGAAAATTGATTAATAAGGACTATTTTCACAGTATTACTTTTTTTAATTTCCAACATCTTTTGTTTGCTTATTGGTTTATTCAATTAATCGTTGTATTCACTTACATTTTGAATTCTGAGCAATGACTGTACATGAACATTGGGAGTGAATTGAGGATTGGAGTTCTTGTGAGATGAGATCCATACACATTTATTGATTTCTTAAATCAATACGAGAAACTTCGTGCAGCAGTACATTGTTTGGTAATGCGATGAAAGTTTACCTCTCGATGCTCTATGGTTGGTAAATTAATGGAGTTTCCTCAAAATTACTCCTTCACACACTTATTTAGGCGGTAGTGCAATGAACGTTATGACCCGCCGTGCTTCGTATTGCATTTCGTCGTGCCCGCAGTCGCGAGAGGACGCTCTTGCATTGGCGGGGGGACCTGCCCCCGTGTCGTGCGCGCGCGTCGCGGTGCTGCGGCCGCGGGTCTTGCCGCTCGGTCACGGCTGCGTGCGTGCGTCGCTGGCCGACCCGCCTCGCCTCGCGTACGCCCTTCCCCCTCTCCCCTCGCCATCGCTCGCGACGTGCCGTGTCGCGCCGCTTCTCGCTATAAAGCAAATAGTGGGAGCGATTGACGGCGATTGAACCGATGGTGTCCGATCGTTGCGATCTGTTGAGACCAAGTGGAGCTACGTTCGCCTACAATGGCGAATTCGTACAATGTTATCTATGAATTTATTCGATAGAAAGTTTTTCCGTCTCGACTTCATACACCTTTTTATATTTAATAAAGAAATTTATTTCATTGTCTAAAATTATAAGTTCATGAGACACGTAGGCACTGGGCCCTTGAGGTTGACTTGTTACTTCTGGATAACACTTTCTTCACGTAACTGGACTAATGTGTTGCGCAAATTCATTTTTTTCGTACTTAGATATTACTTGCAGCACAGCGTTGGTTCACTACATTTGTCTGCCCACGTTTCAGCACGTGCGCGAAATGTAAGCTACGCTGCTACCAACCCACAAAATCGCAGGAATTAACTTGTCATTTCTCAAAGGTGGACGTGGTAATTTACGAACCCCTCTTTCCCAGCAATGTGCCTGGTACGGTTAAGTGGGAATTCAGTGACGCCCACGTTCCTCCGATCGGATCAATCGAGCGGCACTGTTTTCCACGGGCTTTCCACCGCCTGACGCGGCGTGGCGTCGCCTCGGGCGGTGCGGCCCCGGCCCGATGGCGGCCTGCGTGACCCCTCCGCCGGCAGCCGCCGCCCATTCACAGTCGCCGCGGCCCCGGGCCCTCTCCACACGTGCNNNACATTTATAAAACATTAATTATAGAATATCTGTAAATAAAATCGGTTAGTATACTGGATTGTGCGGATTGTACCTCGTGCGCGAGTTCGTATCGAGTGGGCGTAGTTGTAGGACGCCCACTGATGTCCACGCGCTCCTCACGCCACAAGGCGCCTTAGCTGTTCTCGGAATCCGCCACGATTTGTTTCTGGACAATCAGCAAGGGAGGGCACAAATATTCTCCAAGGTGGGTCAAACTACAGAACAAATTTCTTTAATTTTGTGAGGACAAAATGTCACCATACTAGTATACCCTGAAGTTCTCGACTGTAAGTTGTTAGGAATACTGATGAACCACTTTGTCCATTGTTCAATCCGTTGTATAGTAACCCATTTTTATTCATATAAAAACACGAGCTTGTTAAATTTTTCTGTTATATATTACAAGTTTATTTAATATTTCATTGTTCTATCATTCATACACAGCCTTAAATTTTATTAAAATATCACCTTCGTTTATTAGCTCTTGTATTTCTTTAAACCCATTCCAGAAATTGATTAGAGAGCGCTAGGAGTTGTTGAGGGCAACTGACTGTTGATAATACAGATATATTTGTATACAAGAAATACTTTTCTAACTCTGTAATGGTTGGGATGGTTGTACAAATATTTCGTATGGTCAGGGGTGTTTCGGGAGTTGATAGGTTATCTATTAAACTGGAATAGAGACGTTAATAAGAACATGTAACATAAATTCTAGTCTCCGTGCGTCCGAGAATCTCTGAGAAGATAACGAGTGTAACGCGGCCGCGCAGCTGTTGCCATCTCGTTGCCAGCGCTGCGTTGTAGAATCTGACCTGGCCGCCACAAGGAGACTGGCGCTGCTCATTCATGGAAGGAGCTGGGCAGGTACGCGCCAAGGGGACTTCCACTTCGTATTCGGCTCCCGAGAATTGCCTTGTTTTTCTGCAATGGTTCAGCGGTATCCTTAATTTTGTGGTAGTTATAATAGGTGGTTGACCGACTAAAAAACTCGGCAATCGTAACTTTTAAATGCTCTCGATGTAGATGACGGCTAAATTTAAAGTTTGAAATTTCGATTAATCTTTGTTCGGTTGTACATTGGGAAGAAAACTAATTTGATGAGTAGTGAACTAATCGTGTGCTGCAGAAAACTGAATTCCCTTGCGATGAGGAATATTGGGTTTTCTTAAATTTTGTATTACGTTTTGGGAATAAACAAATCTAGCCCTGTGAACTTTTTCTGTCCTTTACTGTTAATAAATATTTATTCTCTCTGTTACAAACTGGGCATGTTTCGCATGAACCACTATTTTAATACAGTATTGCATCTAATTTAAACGCAGTTACTCACGCACCTTAAGATGATCGTACTGTCTCAGTCGTTTCATCAGAGCAGGTTTACAGTTTGTTGACCATTATCAACAATTATTATATTAAGGAATGATTTCGATGTTTCGAAAGATTTATATAAATATAATATATTATGATAAATATTATGATAAGAGAAATTTTAGAAATCATCCTACCTCCACTTCTAAAAACTACCTTTTTATTTAATCTGTAAGTGGGAAGGAAGAATGCAAATCTGCGAAAGAAAAGAGGAAGCTTCAAAGAGTGCGGCCTAGACCTGCGGTTCCCCGCTGGCGATGCGCGTGCTTTTTAAAGCGGATTCGCGAAAATATGACGATGGTGAAGTTTTAAATGTCATACGTGAGAGAAACCGACGTATTTTTAAAAAAAAAATTACAAATAAATAATTATAGCTTCTCTAATAATTCATCGGCATCAAAAGATTTGTTTTCCGCTTGTTGGAATGGAAGCATTGTTGTATTGGATTAATGTTTGTAGGTTTATAGTAGATAAATGTTGAATTCGTTTGATTAGAGGTTAAAATCACTTAAGTTGTATTCCTGTTTATCCGTGAATATATTACGGTTGTCTTTTAATATTTCGTATTGAACTACAAGGAAAATAAAACACAATTGTATTGCTTTCGCTGATAATAATGAGTTCGCTACGTGATTTTGTCGTTCGCGGAGTTGGCGCGGGGAAAAGGCTTTGAAACTATAGGCCGAAGCAATTGGAATTCAAGGAATTGACTCGAGGACTTTGCGTCGCGTCGCGTCGCTTCGCCTCGCTTCGCCTCTGGGGCTCGTCCGCTTCCTCCGGCCGCGCCGCGCCGGCTGTGATTTGGCGCGCCGGAAGGGAGATGCGTGTTCTTGGCTCGTATCCTGGCTCGCGGCACGAGAGAGCGGGTAATTTGTTCTCGGAAACGATTGCCCAGCCCTGGACGCAAAACGCGAGGCGAGAGCATTCCGTCGGACGCAGCCGGGCTTCTGGTGGCTTTTGGTGTTGTCTTTTGGAAACGCCTTGTTTTAACGAAGCGTTCTCTCCTGAACTGATTCCTTTCCTCTCCAAATAGTGAAATAATGGTAGTCTTATTTTCAATTACGGTTATACGTAATCCTTACCTATTCCGTTTCCAATCTGCATCTATCACAAACCAGCACGAAAAAAAGAACAGTTGCAGTATATACCAGATCCATGATACTGTAACAAGTAAACTTGTTACAGTATCATGGATCTGGTATACTGCAACTGTTCTTTTTTTTCGTGAATCTTTTATGATGAATTTATTTAAAACTCTCCAAAGCGCACAATGCAGCACAATTATTTCAATAGTTTGAAAAATGATCTATAGGTTTGGAAGTGGATGCTTGGACTTTTATTTTTACGTGCACGGTAATTTTGAGCGAATTCTTGGTATCTCGTATCTGAAGGTAAAAGAAAAAGTCATTATATTTTGGTTCAACAATCAGTATAACGTAAGTGGTGAATTATCCAGGTCATAATTTTCAGTTTTAGATCTTTAGAAGAAATCGGAACAAAATTATTAAGTACGACGTTGGGAATAACACATTCTAACATCACAGCTAAAACGTGAAATGGAAATGATACTGATTAATTATTATGTATTGGTACGTATAGTTCGTAGTGGATCAAAGTGGTCGATTGAAAAACCTTGAGCTATTATATATTTGCTGTTCTGTAAATATGTGGTGCAATGTAAGAAATAAATTGGAGGAATTTAGTTACTCCGGCGATCGCAACATGTTATAAAATAATGTAATAAGAAGTGAATGAACTGAAATAAGTTAATTGAGTTTTACTGTGAACTTGAAGGTGAAATAAAAAAGCAACTAGCAAATTGCATAACTACAGGTGATAACGCATTGTTAAACCGTTCAACTAAACATTTCGTTATATAAAGGTGATTGATACGTTTGTACTTCCGAAGAGGAAAACCATCTTGATCCTGCAATCCTTAAGTATTTGTTCCCCCTTTGAAGTAAGATCCCTCCAGATGTGCGTAAACTGTCGCCATAGAGTCCGCTGTTGGAATCGGCGGGGAGGGACGGCCCTTTGGAGGGGCCCGGCCGCCCGTCGCGGAGGAGATCGACTTGAAAGGGGAGAATTGTGCCTTTGTGGGCGCGGCGGCCGGGGCACTCCGCTCGCCGCAGGGGGCGGGGCGGCGAGCGCGGAGCGACGCAGCGCGGACGAATACTTTGGCAGAATGGAGAGCATTTCATAAAATGAACGTCTGGGCACCGGAAGCGCGCATGTGGTTGCTGGAGATAGATAGAGTCCCATTCAAGTCACACGCAGTGGCGGGAGGCATTTGTAATTTTTTCAGTTTTGGATCGTTTTATTGTATTGTCGCATTATCCAAAAAGCAGTATTAGAACGGATACCAAAAAGGAATACGGCAACGACGTTTCTGGAGCCACGCAGTGATCTCTAACTTACTAAAGAATGCGGACTGATGAACTCGCGCACACCGTCGTATTCGGACACATCACTTACATGATACCAATTTCAATGTTTTCCGAATCAGATGGAAATCGACCGTCTAATCACGTTACCGACGCAATTAAACTATTTCCCGACGGGGCCCCGATCGACTATGCACAGTTGACATTTGGGAAAACTGATTCACAGTGTCTATGGGAGTGCACAGAGACGAACACGTGTTATGGCAATCCTAGTGACTCGGCATGTATGTTTCCATGATCTCTCGCTATCGAGTGCTTACGAGCTTCGTGAGATTCCATTTGATCGAATAACTCTATTGACGAATGCACGTCACGCTAACCCACGTAAGCCTATGACATCGCATTCGCACCGCAAGAATTGCAATTTATTCTACTAGTTCGATACCTTTAAGAACTAAACGACCTACTCATCTCACCGCAAGGCACTCCGGCATCCGAGATGAACGCACTCAAGAATTCAAGTTTCTGTGATCGGTACTTAGTGACGTCAGCGCGCGTATTCCCGCCAATTCATGAAGCCGTAAGAACGGACGGAGCGGGGTTTGGGCTCGAGCGAGGCAGGCGGGCGGAGGGGGAGGCCAGAGGAGGGGACGGCAGACGTGTGTCGGGTGGAGCGGTGGTTGAGCGGGCGGGTTGGTGTGGGCGGGGTTTGGAGCGGGCGGGGCTGGGGGGGAAGCGTGTTGGGGCGGGAGAGGGCGGGGCGGAGCGGGTAGGGCTGAGGAAGCGGCGTGAGCGGGGTGTTTTGGACACCCCGGGCCGACCTCGGCGGCGGTGTCACGTCCGGTGCCCCGCGGCGCAGCGCGGCCCCGGGACGCTCACTGTCTGCCTTTTTTTTTTTTTTTCGTGT
>BOPP01000208.1:1865828-1887623 GCA_017312745.1 Gryllus bimaculatus
GCTCCCCACCCCGCTCCGCCGTTTCTACGGCTTCATGAATGGCGAGAATACGCGCGCTGACGTCACAAGGTCTCCGATCACGAGAACTCTGGAATTCTTGAGGTGCGTTCGATCTCGGGATGCCGGGAATACTTGCGGTGGGTGGTGGGTGTTTAGTTCATAAGGTATTCGAACTAGTAGATAAATTGCAATTCTTGCGGTCTATGCGTGTCCATGCTTACGTGGGTGTGTATGCGTGCGTGCATTCGTCATAGAGTTCTTCGATCATGAAATCTCCGAGCTCGTAAATTCTTCGATAGCGAGACGATCTTGGAAAATCTGCCGGTTCCTGGATGTGCATACACGTGTTCGTCTTGTGCACTTCCCATGATGCACTGTGATCAGTTTTCCTCAAATGTGCACTGTGCATTCGATCTGGGGCCGTCGGGAATGTTTAATTTGTGTCGGTACGTGATAGGCGGTTCGATTTCCAACTGATCGGAAAACTTGAAATTGTATCAGTAAGTGTGATGTGTCCGGAATACTGACAGTGTGCGCGAGTTCATCAGCTCCGCGATTTCTTGGTAGTGAGATCACTGACGTTGCTTCCAGAACGTCGTTGCCGTATTCCTTTTTTGTCCGTTCTACTGCTTTTTTGGATTATGCGACAATACAAAATAAAACGATCCGAAACTGAAAAAATTACAAATGCCTCCGCCACTGCGTGTGACTTGATGGGCTCTTCCATCTCCAGCAACCACGCGCGCTTCCGGTGCCCAGAAGTTCATTTTATGAATGCTCTTCCATTCTCGCCAAGTTACGAAAGTAGTCCCCCCCATGGAGAAATTGTTTGCGACGTGAACATCCTAATAATTAAGATTGAGTATACTATATGTCAACTGCCGCGAAGATAGTTGTTTCCAGATCAGGTGAATAAAGTGGGTGATTTCCCGCCAGTAAAGAGATCATGGTTCATTCGTATTGTGCGAAGGAATATTGCTCACAGAGGTCAATATTTTGTATGCACATTTCTGATAAATCTTGATACATTGGGATCTCTATAAAGACAGCTGTTTTGTTAATCAAATATATAGGGATGTTCAGACCATGTTTGTTCTAAATGTCATGTGGTGGATGGCGTTGCCTCTAGAAACAAGACGAGCCAATATCTTTCAGTATTTAAAACTGAGATTATTAATGTCTTCTTCATAATAGACGAAAGATGATAATTCCTATCTACTTTTCACTTATAATTTTAATTTAAAATATATTTTATTTGAATATCAATATACAGAGGATGGTAGTAATGTGTGATTCTTTTGAGAAAGGTCCATTCTATTTCTAAAATCGTCGTATGTAATCTTTTCATTAGTATAATAATGATTGGGTTGTTGTGACGGTTGGTCAGGATATCTAATTCAATTTAGCTTCCAATTGCAAGGAATTCTCTCGCTCTACGGGGGAGGTCAGCAAGCAAGTCGGGGCGAGACATTAAAATCTCTTTTAATTACTTGGGCAAGATACAGATAGTAATCGAAGAGAGGTGGTCGTGCGTAGTTGGCGGAGGTGTGTGTGTGTTCGTATGAATGAGGTGGTTGAAGATCGACACCGGCTGCCAGCGGCCTGTGCAAGGTTCGTTGACTCGCCAATGAATTAGGGAGGCAGCTGAAAACGGGTTTACAAAAAGATCTCGATAGCTACAACGCAGTGGGATGGAACGCCGGCGCGACGGCCTAGTGCTGTCTTTTTTTACCTCTGCTTGTTTCTAAATTACGACTCGTGAACGGCATGTGGTAACCATGTCTAGCAAGGCTATTTGCGTGGATGTAGCCGGTCCGAGCCCTGTGGACAAGAAATGATTTGTTGAAAAGCGTGTGGACGGGCGTTAAAGACCTTGCCGTTGCTTGTATTAGTATTAATGTCGACTGCCGGAAAGAAACCGTACTTCATTTGTGGAGAGTTTTTTGCGAAATTTTGTGATAGTATTTTTTGTGTCGCGATGTTTGTTTCAATATCTTTCGGAAAATGTTTCGTTTTACCTTATGTAATTTTTTAATTATTTGTTTCAAATGAATTAAATATGAGATAATACCTACTTGGCTTGGTCTCTCATGCTTAGGAAACATTGCTATCTATGTGAGAAAAAATTGATTGATATGAGAAATAGAATCACGTTCATTCATTATATGAACCCAAGTTGTTCACCACGTAATCTCAAAATTTCTTACTTTCTTTTAACACATGACCGTGCTCATTAACCCGAGAGTTAATCATAGTTTGTGATGCATAGAGTAGTCAGCACAATAGTGCTTTGGTATCGGACGTTCTGAATAGAAGTGAACTATTTTGCAAAGGGCAATCGCATCGTTTTGTGTTATCTAGCGTTGAGGCTTTGTCTATTACATGTTCGTGGATTGTGTTAACACAGGGCTCCACATTCATAGTGCAAGCAACAGGTTAATTTTCTTTTGCAAAGATCACTAGCATAAACTGTTAGTTCGTGTGTTAACACGGGAGAGTATGTGTCACCAAGGGCTTCACCCATTGCCTTTTTAGTCCGTGTTGAACGCAGTTACACAGCACTTCCACGCAATAATCGCCCACGAACGTCCCCATTTTAGGCCTAATACTTTACTTGTAAAATGTATGCTAATGTAATTATTAGTCGTTACAATAATTGATCTTGAAATATCGCCGTCCCCATTAAGGATTTTATCAATGAAATGTTGAAAGATTATTTTCTCTACACTAGCATGTGTTAGAAACTATTACTACATATTTTGTATTAACATTTTGCGTGATGAAATCTAGACTACCTTTCTCAGTTTTCTCATTATTGAATTGGTCAGCTCATGTTCGCGTGGCGTACTACTCTTTAAGGATTTCACTGCAAAGTTCTCTATTTTCTCTGAGTGGCCTATTTCCACTTTGGACATGTGATAGGTTTCTGGGAGTGAAACGGTTATTTCAATCCCCAGTCACACATTAGCTATTTTCGTATTGGGATTGTAAACATTTAATTTAAAATTGAATTGCTAATAGTAAATCTTTTATGGCTGAGATAGACTATGTATTTAAGTTGTTTTGGTGAAATTCGAAATCCATCTACTCAAACTTGAAATTAGGTGTTGAGAGACGTAACAACGATGTAGGGCATTTAGACTAAACCTTTTTTTCCTGCATTTTGGTAAAATAGGTTGCATTCCATTGTCTAAAGATTAGATTTATGTTAATATATTCAAGAGATACCAAGATATATGTTATTCAAATTTATAAAAGTGTCAAAACAGTTGTTTTTTTTTAAAAACGAGTGCAAGCATGTAGTTTTTACAAGTAGAGGAAATCTTGGGAAGAAACAAAAAATATTAATTGTAGAAACAGTAATGCTCATAAAACTACTGATCGTGTCGTACTTCTGCTGCGCGGATTTTTTTCTTATTTCTTCTTCTTTTTTCTTCAGGAAGTGGGAAGAGAACTGACAGTTAAACGTAGCAGTTATGACGATAATAAGAATGACTGCTTACCGTTAAGCCGCCTATAAATAATTATTTTAATTCACCCTCGGAATTTATGATAGCAGAAAAAACATTTACCAAGAAATTGTTTAAACCTTTACATAGTAATTCTTGTATAGTATCATGTCAGTCTGTCAGTCAACCACGGTTAGACCTCTTCTTGACAATCAGTTGAGACAAATGAAGTGTCATCCCACACCTCTTGGTCTCCTGATCGAAAATTATTTTTTCCTGGATCTGTCCGGAAGATGTGATTAAAATTATCTAAAAACGTGGGTTGTACATATTTAGGCAAAATCATTTTTGGGCGTCTTACAGCACAACGATTGACACGATAATAGCCAATATAAAACAAAAAATATTATTAACCGGTTCTCACGAAGGTATTCTGGTAGAATTTTAGAGAAACGGGTGTTTTGATGATATTTAGTATAGAGTATTATGTGCGGCGCATGTTGACGAAGAATCGAGTAAAATATTGTCAGGGAAGACAAACAAGCAAGAGAAAGTTGTTTAATGTATGAAGGAAATGATATACTCGTATGTGTAAAAGAACGTCAGTAAAATTGTGCGATTTTAGTGTACATAAATACGATGTTTTCATGACAATGAGGCAGGTATTAATTCATCGTCCCCAAAAGGAAGTAGCTTGCCGCATAGTCAGAAAAACAAGTATAATATTTTCTTATAACATTACTTTTTATTGCTACTTTGAACATTAGTGAAACGCTGTGAATTACTACACTTTCTTTCCGGTGTTTACATGAATCGTTACGATACAATTAGTCCGATTTACAATTAAATATAATTTCGTTTAAAAAAAGAAACGAGTATTTAATAGCCAGTTTTCATTTAATTTTCCGTGCCAGAAAGTCGACAATCCACTAATATTTTCCAAGTTTCTGTATTTTTATTATGAACGTGCAAAGTACAAATACAAATTTTTAATAGGAAAATACACTCCGGAGGCGGCACTTTAAACTCGTTATTTAGTGTAATGTTAATTTGTGCTATTGAATCCAAATTTCGCTTGTAGAGTTAATAATAATAATAATAATAATAATAATAATAANNTAATATGGTTGGGGAAATGATACATATTCAAAAACAAATCTTTTTACTAATTTCCTATACCAACGAAAGTCGTTAAATATGTCAATTCTGAACATCATAAATATTAACAACAATTCAGTAAACAAAAAAATAATATTCAGCTTAAAAAGAAAGTACTGTAAGAATACACTAACATGTCGGTTGGACAATATACTGTTTTTACTTTATTTTACGAACAATATACTTTACCTCCCTCTCCGACAAAAATCTGTGGTGTCCTTCTGGTAAAAATTTATTATTAAAAATACGATTTACGCTTTAGTATTAAAATGTTCAGATTTCAGCTCATTCAGGGACATGAAACTGGAGCGGAGGTTGCATATTTTTAACCTTTTTCTATCACACTTCAATGTTAAAGTCTGTTATTAGACTAAAACGAAACAACACACTTCTTTCTAACAGCAACTTAATCGAAGATACATTAATACTTTTATTTTTATTTACGAGTACATCCCTCAAAATTTACATCTGTAGGCATCGGATTGGCACTTTGATTTCCTCGTTCCTGGCTCGGCCCTCCCGCTCCAGAAGCGTGTGGCTGCGTCGCGAGGGCCCTGCGGGATGGCAGTTGCTGCCCTTATCAGATGGCCCGCGCCGCTGCCTCTGCCAGCGCTTTTCACGCAGGCGCCCTGGGCCTCTCCGGATTAATTAGGAGGAGGGTCGTGAGACGCTGCTTTTCCGTCTTGGCGTTCGGTTCCGACGCTGCTGGGAGCAAACTCGTAGATTATTAACTTCTTTCAAGATTATTTAGCTGAGTTATTTTAACTAGCGGAAACTTTTTCGTTCGGCTCTAACGAACTTGTTACAGTCTACCAACAGCAGCCAAATGCATGTATTTGAAGGGATATAGGCCAGATATAGGCCCTATTAGATACAACAGTTGAACTGTTACTCGTTACTCGTAATTTATTAAAATGCTCTTCTTGACATTGTTACCGAAAATTGGCACGTGTGAATTAGCGTCTGTTGAGAGCCAGAAAAATGCACGGGCGTTGGACAGAGCTGCTCTGGTTGTGTTATATAAATCCGGAAGTCAGAAATGTCACCAAGTCAGAAATAAATAGCGAAGTGTCAACTGAGGTACAGTGAGATCATGTTTGGTATCGTGTAAATTGAAATTTACTCCTGGATAATAATCATGTCTCTTGCTAGCCTTAGGAATTTCCTGCCAGCTGACTGATGTCAGTGTATCACATTGTATCTGCTATTCCTCGTCACCGTAATGAACGTTACCTTCTCTACCCACTTTGTGATGGTTAATGTCAACTTTCTACATGGGACTTCATTCGCCCATTTTGGACAATGTGAACGTTATCTGACTGATTCGCGAATTTGTTTGATTTGGAAATTAGCCATAACTTACACACCACTTGAAAAATGACAATTTGTGCAAATGTTGTTTACCTCTTGTGTACAGAAAGTAGTAATGACACCAAGTAAATTGCCTTGGTTCCTTTTATTTCAGGAATTGATTTCCCCTTTTCTTCTCGAGTGTTAGGCGTCTTCTCTGCAGCCGCGCTCATTTTGGTATTCCGGAAATGAAAGAAATAAAAATGAAAAGCCGGTAAATGTCGATTACAGTTATGTACGAATCATGAGAGGATAAAAGCTTCGTGCTCTGAGCTTTTTTCGTGATCTCTCAGCTGCTTTTGTCACGAAATGACACTTACCATCTTCATTCCATGATGCATTGTCCATTAACGTATTCCTTTCTGATGAATCAAGGGACTGTCTATCCTGAAACTGTTGAGTTGTGTAAGTGCAGAATGTATAAAGACATTCCTGCTGTCCTGTTATGTTTCTTCAGTGTTTATACATTGAACGTCGAGTATCAGTTTGCGTACTCTGACCTCGCATGACTCATAGTGTGCTTTCAGTGCTTCATGTGCCATTCTGTGTCAATATCTGACGGATGGTCGCCTGCCAAAGTTGGCTAAAGGATTCTAAGTTTGTGCAGATGCTTGTGATCATTCTGTTGGAACACAATTATTCTTGTTGAATAAATTCTTCCCTGAACCAAATTCGTTTTTTGTGGATTCCTCGTGGACCATTCAAAAAATAATATTCCAAAGTATCAATATTTCAGGAAAGCCCTTGGATTTCACGGAAGCAGGTATGAAGTGCACGACAAGAAATTTTTGCAATTTGGAGGCACTAAACTTCCATGAACTGAATCAGAAACGGTACCATCGGTTTCTTCTCGCTCACCATTTAGTGTTAATTTTTCATTCGTGTTGTGACGCGAGGGTTCCGATCACGTGTAAACCCAGAGTAATGAGATCTCCTGTTCGTGTCGCCTGCGCATTTTTTGGGATGCGAATTGGCGGTGCCAGAGTTCCTTCGGAGTGAAGGCTGAAGAGAAGGGAAACACCTAAGTAAATAAATTGTCGCCACTAATACAGTGTTGGTTTGGATAATATCAAGATAGTGCCCGGTAGTTTGGCAAAATGCGTTTTTATTATTATTACGATTATGTATTTTAACAATAGGAATTACTTTATTGTACTTCTCGACGTATTTTAGTCGATTTGTTTAAAGCTTCTGATGTATATTTTTGTCATTACCCTGTGCATTTTCCTTCATTATTCTCTCCTGCTTTACCCTTCGATTGACATGTCTGACACTTGCTGACATTGGGAGTAAAATTTAAAAAAAAGTTAAATAACAAGTGAGAAGTATGAATTTATTAAAATGTAATATGTGCAGTGAAAAAGTTCATTTATTATATTTATTTCTTGTAAAACATGAACTGATTCTAAATAGGAAGTTGGCGAAACGTTTGGTTTACTGTTATCGGATTTTGGTTCTGACATCCAATTCGGTATCCAATGAAACACGCTCTACACTACAGCAACGTCCTGTGTTCCTACGGTTGTAGTCGGCGACCGCTGCAGTGCGTTATCTGCGGTTATCTGCGAGAGGCCTTCCCAGGCTGCTGCCGCCTCGGAGGCCAAACGCGCGAGACCTTTGAACTCTGCGAGGCGGCAACAGCGCCGACGTGTGTTTGTCGCCTCGCCCCGCCCCGCCCCGCCCCACCCCGCCCCGCGGGTCGCGCCCGGGAAGCGCCTGCGAGGGCTGGCGCACGTTTTCACACGGCGCAGCTGCGGCGGACGGACGGACGGACGGACGGACGCCGACTCCAGCCGCGCGGTTGGAAAGATCCACGGGTCCTCCATCCTCCCACCCCCAAATTGAGAGGGGAGGGATGCTGATAAGGAGAGCGTAGGCGTCCGCGGCCGGAGTCACTATTTACTTGGCTGTCCGGGTGACGCCGCCTCCATGAGGATTAACATTACGCCCCGAGAATGGTCGCAGAATGGCGACCGAAACGTCGGCACCTTTGCCAGGGACGCGGCGTCACCCGGACAGCCTAGTAAATACAGATGCGTAAGGCACGATTACCGGGGACTCCCTTCCGATATACCCTGCAATTCTATTAGACGTTTTGCCTGCAGCACCTTCACGCGGGCCTTCACTTATGAGCTCCTGTGCATGCGCATGCGCGAAGGACGAGAATGGGTGTACGTTAAGGTGCTTTACGCTAAGAAAGGAGTTCATTGGGGAACGCGTTCCCAGCCCCGTCACCGGGCAGTGATTGCTACTCGTGATTCTTAGAACAGCAGCTGTTTATTTTGAGGGGTTCTAAAACAGCTCCCCGACAAGTATTGTTCCGCAGCTGGATCGTGTGTGGGAAGTGCCAGTTGAAGTGAAGTGATTAAGTTCGTTCCGATTTTGCCACATAAAGAATATTATAAGAATTCATACAATCAGGTGCTTTTCTCAGGCAAGGGAGGAAAGTTGTCACATACTTTCTTCTGCTGAATGTAATTGCCAACTAATAATTGCTTTGGTGTTTGAAGGAATCTGTACATTTTTTTAGCTGATAGTTATGAGGAAATTTACTTTGAATGAGTTTTCAACAACACAATCTTTTAAGAAATGCGAAAATGATATGAGTAGCTCTCAGTAGGGCCTGGCAGCCATTTTTCTTCGTGCGTGTTAATACTCCAAATCTCACGTCCCTATGACCGGAAGAGGAAACATTTGTAATGGGGCTTTGCAGCCCAAGAAAAGATCTTCTCTCCAATTGTCATCTACAGGCGTCTCTTTTATCTAAATAAACACGTGGGCGATGTCACCCGCCAGCGAGTCCTTCATGTTAATCCTAAGGACGCTTCCGAAACAGGGTAGAGCATCTGGTGCTCTGTGTAATTTCACGACGTGGGCTGGCGAAAGCCCGTGTGATTGGGCAAACGGAAACATTATATCTTTTTCCCCGTGTCCCATCCCAGGTCCACGCATGTAATCTAATTTGTTGAAATTTTGTGTGAAGAAGTTAATGCAATTGACACTGACTTTCCCTTCAAGGAAGGCATGATCAGCCACTGCATAAAAATCATGCCGAAAACCGTATGAGAATATTAGAATGATTTCTCTAATAGTGAAGCCATGCTCCTCGAAGGTACAAGACTGCTCGCAGTTGGCGAATTCCTAAGGGACCTCGTTATTTATTTTCATCACGTTTTGAACAAAACGAAATTACATTTATTCAAAGAATGTCACACCTATGGTACTCTTTTGTCAAATGTATGTAAGTTTTTAAGTGCCCTTTTTATGAATTATAGTAACATTGTTTTCCTGCGAACATTATTGGATGCACAAAGTAATAGGGAGTATAACAGTCTTAGCAAAGGAAGCCGAAATTAATACGAATCGCTGCTATACAGTATGTACCTCATCATCCACGCCCCAATGTAGCTTGGCAGAAGTAAATTTCAAGGACCACTCCCGACATTTTTTGTTAACAATGTACTTCTGAAGTCACCAAAGCGACCGATTCTAACCTCTCTGTTTGCAAAACTGCTGTTGTCTTTCCTCTTCGTTTCCTTCGCCAGTTAAGACCGTGGTTTCTCTCTTCGTATTCGAGCATTCTAACATAAACGTTCATCTAACCGTCTCTTTCCGCGGCCTGAGTGTGGTCCGGCGATGGCATTTTAATTGCTTGGACTCCCGACTATTTATTTAATACGTATTTTAATTAATGATTCAATTTTGCTTTAATTAATTTTGATGTATTTGGACTTTTGTTCTGGTGAACCTTGGCAGTTGCTTAATACCTCTCTTTTCGCATTAAAAATATACATATTAATTGGTAGTTCGCTTCTCGCTGATTAAAGGGCGTAGGGTGTGAAGTAATGGGAGTTTTGATGGGAGCGGCTTCGCGTTTGTCCGCTCAACTGCAGTGTTGATTACGATTCGGTGTGTTGCGTAATTGCATGTGGCATCGTGCAGGTGCGCGGATGTGCGAGTATTGTCGATGCATGTTTGCATTAACGATCAATTCCCTATATTGAAGCTTGGTAAGTGCGGGACTCGCTTTTTATCACTCTTCGCAGATTTTTCACATTTTCGTTTTGTTGCTCACGTATGTTTTAGTGATTGATATGACTTGGAAACGTCTTCAGAAAAATATCTTACGTTTTGAGAAAAGTTCAATGACCTTGGATTTGCATTAAGGGAACTAGTCGACATCCGACTAGGAGTGGTAGATCAGGGCATCAACTGAAGTGACTGCAGTTCCTCTGACCAGCAGGTCCTACGTTCGACGGTGGCAGGATTTTCGACACTAGCCAGGAAGCATGTAGGTAGATCGAGTTCAGATAGGAAGATAGATAACTAATAGGTTGAGCTCAGTCGCTGTCTGCAGGAGAATTATAGCTGCCGGTTGCTCTGATCAGTAGTTTCTCCAATCAACACCAAACGAATGACGGGACTGTACCGTAGGAAACGGGCCACGGACCGCGCGCGATCTTTCTTCCCTCTTCCTTGTCCTATCTTCACGCCTCACATACACTTAACATGCACTACCACACACGAGAGGAGACCGGTCGGCAACTTAGAGCTTGTTCCTGCTGGGGTGGTTCCCCGCTGGTGGGAGATTCGTATTTGGAGAAAACCCCTGTAGCTGACGGTAGGTCGGCGCCGGACCTCACCATCCAGCGGTGGAAGATCACCGCCGCCTCCCGAGAAAAAAAGCATGCACCACAATAACGGGACTAATGACCTTAGCAGTTAACGCACTCGGAATCACCAATCATTCCATCCGTATCCGAGCCAGCTTTGCGACCAGACTCGTGCCGTAGCACGCGCAGTGCCAACGAAGGGAATTGCAGGCTCCGACGCCCTAGCTCGTACGTAGTGCTCGAGGAGGGCGCTCCGTGCATCGGGCCTGGCGTGCAACGTGCTCTTCCCCCGGGACGTGACTTCCGCTCGCTCAGCAGAATTGAGGCCGGGACAGGCTGGACGGGACGGTAATCTCGCAAAAACGTCTTACGTAAGAAAGCTGGAAGTTGCAATTAAAATATAATGGATCAAATTCACTTGAGCGCCTTCTTTTGTAACTGATATTCTATTTAAATTATAGTTAAATTGTTGTAATTAACAATAAATCGAATTAAATTAATGAGAATAATCGGAGTGTATTGGGTATGTTAGACTCCTTTAAAGTGCCTCAATTTCATGTTGTGGTTACGTGAAATCTGCTCTTAAACTTATGGTTTAAATCGATGCGCTTTCAGAAGGGGACATAAAATAAGTAAACGAGAGATAAAATAAAAGAAACTAAGATAAAATAAATCGTGCAATATAAAATTTAATTTCAGGAAAATAGTTCTCCGAGTTTTCGCAAATAGCGAAATCGGACATATATAAGAAGTACTTGCCCTTGCTATTGCTGTTTTTCATCAACCACGATTCTTATTACCTTGTTGTTGCCAGCTCGAAAACAGAAATGTGCGTAGAGTGGCTGTACTCCTGGAGTGAAGTTTGGAGAAATACGCCATTGCATTTCCTGACTTCTCTCTGTTTCTCCTCACCTTTGTATCCAATTTCCCGTTTTACGAGTCATTAAAACGGGCAATTACGATTAGGGTCAATTAGTTCCAGGAATATGGCGTTGTGTTAACAAAGGGAATTCATTCATTAAAGAGCCGCTGTCAGATCAACGATTGAGTATATAGTCGTACACTCAGCCACAGTGTCCGGAGTTGCTTTTCTTGGATACCGGTGTGATCGTGAAACATTAAGGACAATTGGGAATAGTAAACGACGTTGCGAAGAATATCAAATTGGTGTTTGTGGAAATTGCAATACAACAATTATGGATTGTTTCGTTGTATTGTAGATTGTAGCTATCAAATCACCGACTATTAAAAACATGACATAAAACATCCGTAGAAGTTATTTATATTCCTCAAAATTTCATGACATGTATTGAAAATGTGACAAATAATACAATTTTCCAACACTATAATCTTTAAATAATATAATATTTACTCAGTAATAAATACTTGCAGAAACATAGCATTACTGAATTATTTTTTTATCATTTGAATTATGATTAAAATACGTTTTCTTGATAAAGTCTCTCAGTGTCTCAAAAAAACAAAACAAAAACTGATTATCTTAAAATTTCATTCGGAAACCTTATCGAGGTAACTGAATTAACTTCGAAAATACAACATTGATGTGGCAAGATTGTCGCTAGAACGCTAGATCATTACCAGGGCTGGAATTTATATGGATTATGTCCCGACAGAAGTTCATGAATATTGACTTGATTACTTTAATCAAATATATTTATCGATATTGGGATCCGACAAACACATTATGTACAAGTGTCGAATATACGTACTCCCCTTTTGAATTTTTCAAGAAACTTTTGGCACTAGACTTATTTCCGAAATTAACTTAGCAGAGAACGCCGCCTCCAAAACCACGAGCCAATTAGCAAGGTTGCCAACACAAACACGTTAACTCGCTCGGTCACCTCCATATGAACTGGGGCAACCCTCCTTGATTGTTACCTCTGGTATCTTACCAAAGGTCGAATGGACAGTTGTAATTAACGGCTAACAGCAATCGCGAAGAGCGAATATAAGACTTAAGAAAAGATTTGTCGGCCTGGAAATAAACATAGCGACGTTACTTTTTACCTTCCCGACTAAGCGAAGGAAGGTAATTCACCGTGGATATTGTGAGTTCCTTGCCATAGTCTTACTATTTTCGCCAATTAGCACCTGCTTTTATTTCAAATGACTATATGTGAAGACCGAATAATAGTCGGTGTATTCTCTCGTGTGTACCACGTGGTCTTGCAGTGGCTCCCAACAAAGATTGAACTTCTCCCCCATACGTGACATTTTTGTACTGTTTTCTTTTTTCCAAGAAAATAAGTGAAAATATAGCGCAAGTGAGAAAGCTAAAGAATTACAGATCGTCTACTGCAAGTTTCCGACATGCTTTTTAGTTGTAATAGTATACCCGAAGTACTGTTCAGGGTGTATAAGATTCTTTGAAAATCGCAACAATGTGGCAAGTCTGTATATTAAGGAAGAAGCATTACTAAACCGAAGTTGCACAAAGAAAGAACCGGAAATCTAGGAAGTTCAGTTGCTTTATGTTCAGATCACAACCAACATATCAATGAACTCAACACGAGTGAAAGACGATTGCGTTTCGCGATTGGTTGTTTAGTACAAGCGTAGCTACGGAGTGTTTGAGGGCACGGCAAAGCTCCCCTCCCCGCCAGATATTTCCCGAAGCCGTCGGGGGATGTTACGCAACGCAGTCGTCAGGGCGGTCGGGGCGTCCTGGGCGTCGCGACGCGTCGGCGCCGGCGGCGGGTGCGGTCTCGCAGCAGCCCTGAGCCACCGGCGCACGACGGAACGTCCGCGCCTGGCGGGGCGCGAACGCCGCGCTCCCCTCCTTTCCTCTCTTCCTTCCACCACCTCCCTTCCCTCTTCTCCCCGCCTTGCCTCCCTTTCTTTTCGTTCCTCTCCTCCCCTCTCTTTTTTCTTCTTTCCTTTCATCTCATTTCTCTCTTCCTCTATTCTTTTCCACAGCTTTCTGTTTTCCGGTTTATTTATTGAAAAGATGCTGCTACAGCGCGTAAATTATCCTTTTTCTATAGATCCAATACCATTTTCAAATGAACAATTTTATAAAACGATTGAAGGAGGAAAAATAACACGTCTTTCTCCCCATTACTTTCCGATCGTCTCTTTCTTTTTTCTTCTCTCGTTTGTCTCACGACTGTTACATGTGTCTTCCTTACCCTTTCGTCTGCTGCCTTTGCGTACTTTCCACATAATTTTTTCCCCTCGTGATGAGGCGCTCTGCGCACTCGGCCTTGCCCTTCCTCCTCTCCGGCCCGCCGCGCCCCGCCCCGCCCCGTCCTGCCTCGTCCGCCGGTGTACCGCCCCGCGGCCCGCAACGCGGATCTCGCGCCCTCGTTTCGCCCTGAACTTGGCGTAGCTGCGCTCGGGGGCGGGGAAACTGGTTAGGGTTCGCGGGCAGGCGGCGGAAGTGGGGCCGGCGCGTCTCGAACGGGAGTGCGATGGCTGGCGGCTCACTCTCACGCGAGGCACTGCTCCGCCCCCCCCCCCCACAAGGGGAAACATTCTAAGGACTATATAACTATTTCTTAAAAACAGAAACACAGCGTTACTTGTGCTCAATGCTTACTTGTTGATAAATATTGTTAATTGCCCTGGCGAAATCGCCTGGCGAAATCAGAGAGCTGTCCAATTGACATCAGGCTGCCTTTAATATTTTTTAGTTTGGAATTGGAAGTGTTTACAGTAAAAAAAATTGTAAAATTACCTGGAAAACGGTGTAATGAGGGAAATTAGTTCCAGGAAATGCGTGAATAGAGGGGACATTCTAGTAAGCAATCAGTCGCCCGTTGACAATCTCCCGTTTGATTGTTTGGATTCCGTGCGTGGCAGCGCTTTCCTTTCCGGCGAGGGGGAGGCGGCGGGGGCGGGGGCGCAGTCGTAAAGTCGGGCGCGCGCCGCGCCGCGTCGAGTGCGAGTGAGGCGGAGGCGCCGAGCGCCGCGCGTGAATGAACGGAGGCGGGCGGCGATGGCGGCGGAGAGCGCCCCGTTCACGCACAGCCCGCGCCCACGCCCCACACCTTGCCTTTCAACGCGCCGAAGCCACTCGACTTCACGTTCGCTTCAGCACTCGCGTCTTTGTTTCTTCCAGACAGAGTAACTTACCTGTCGGAATTGTGGGAAAATGTATTAAAGTTACATACATTTAATCTGAATTTCTAAAAATCTTATAACAATTTTCAAACTGAAAATGCAAGTGCAAATATTCGATCTCAGCGGGATCACTACCCCAAGTCTTTTATCCAGGCAGATGCTCTAACGAATGAGATATGGAATCAAACTTTGCATTCGTGCATTTAACGATATAGCGATCAGTGATTTTATAATATGGTTGAATAAGCGTTTAGGGTGAAAATAAACGAAAAGGAATGGAAGTGAAAACAATGCCTAGCTTACAATGTGTGATTCTATTTCATACATATTCACCCTTCATTCCAATTCTACCAAATTTGTTTAAATTTTCGTTTCTATCGAGTTTTATTTTCGCATGTGAAATGCTTAATTGCATGTAATAATTTACACACACAGAGAAGATCAAACACGTTTGCAGTTCTTTCGTTCTTTTAAGTTGATTGTTTGGTTGCGGGTTTATCATTGCTTCTAAACATTGATTGTAGTGAACTATTTTAGAGGGTTTAATAAGCACTATCTCATAGTCCTATGTCCATAGCACCGTAGCCCTTTTTGCCTAGCACCGCTACGCTTCACCCAGACCTATCTCGGTCCCATTCAGCCAGCCGGACTTGCTCCACCTTGCCTCCCCTCGCCCTGCCTTGCCCCATCTCGATCGTCGTCTGCCCGCCTCATCCGTCGCCGCCTCTCCCCGTTGTCCCTAACCGTACAGCCTCGGCCCACCGGCTCTCGTCCCGCGTCGCGCCACCTGCCCCCTCCCGAACCTCGCACTTTCCAGCGCCGCCGCATACCTTCTTCGCCCCCGCCCCTGCGACCCACTTGCCGCTGCGCGCCGGCGGATCTGGCGCTGGCGGGCACTCGCCCTGGAAGCCCCCGGCGGCGAGCGAGCGAGCGCTGGCTTCCCGGAGGCGCTTGGCCACTTGCTCGGGCGGAACCGCCGCCTTCCAGCACGCTCGATGTATTGCGGTTCACACGGAAGGGACTGCCCATAGGGCCCAGTTAGGAGGAAAAACGGTCATACATTTCATTTTGTTTGCTTCCTGCAAATGCCGCCTCTATAAAATATCAGAGACAAATTAATGAAATTATCCAATTTTATAGAAAACAATACAAGTCCAGCCAGTTGGAATGATTCTTTTCTTAATAAACATCCTTGCGAAGACGTATTTCACAGAAAACACTTTTGTATTGTCCTCTTTATTATTCCTCGCCGCCAAATGAAGTATGGTTGGGCGTGATATTACAATTGAGAGCGTAGGCTTCCGCGGCCGGAGTCAGTATTTACTAGGCTGTCCGGGTGACGCAGCTCCATGGCAAGTGCCGACGTTCGGTCGCCATTCTGCGACCTCTCTCGGGCGTAATGCCCGCGGCGTCACCCGAGACAGCGAGTAGCAATTAGCTGAATAATTACCAATTGATAAAAAGTTGGGAAATTCTAGAATATTAAGACCTGTAAGAAGACTTCGTTATAATTGATCAACATTGTGCAATTAAAAATATATTTTAACCCAATACTTACACAAAAGCCCTTTAATTAAAATGAATAACTTTAAGTGAAGAATTACAGAAACCTCCGTCCAAGTGAACGGTACATTGGGGTCTGCCCAGGCGGAAACCATAGGGGTCTTTATAGCACGCAGGGTCCGAATTACGATACAACAATGTGTGAGACAAGTGATCTCCCTCCCTTCACAGCGCCCAGTCACGTTGTTCAAGATCTGTCAACTCCTCGCCTGGAGATGGAAATACTCAGGACGTGTCAGCTCCTCGCTTGGTCAGGAAAGACTCTCTTTCGGGGCCTTTCTGTTTGGGTGCTCTTGCTCAAGGCATATCAGCACATCGTATGGATACCGAGCGTTCAAGAAATATAAACTTCGTAATGGTCTTACACGTTCCGTTGGAATCACTTTATGAGTATTTCCGTGTTTGAGGAATTTTAAGTCTCCAAGTGTAAATGGAGGAATTCCAGCTGAATGTATCATAAAACTACTATTTCCTGCGTCGCTTAATAGTAAGCGTTCCATTTTATATGAATACGATGAATTACATTGAAGTATATTCAAATAAAATACTTATAAGTGTTCTTTCACAATTACAATACATGTCGTTACAGGATGTCATTACATCTTTAGAATTGCGAAAATTCAATCAAAATTACTTTTATTTTTTGTTTCTAATTTAAATTATGCTTCTCTTTCTATTTCCTTCCTACATTGTTTTTCAAGTATTAATTTGTTTCCCTGTTAGATTTCTTTTGTATATTTGAAGGGCTTGGGCAGTAAATAACATTTCTAATAGAGGTATTTGTAAAATGGACGGAAAAGTGATAGCGGTTACTTCTTCCTTTGAAATTCTTAGAGATTAAAATTATAATATGTATTTTGGTGGCGTAGTGCATTGGTGGGCTTTATATATATTTGCCTCAAATTCAGGACCTAAATGTTACTGACGACTCGTCCATGACATCCTTTGATGGCGGCTGCTTTGTGGAGCTTTTATACCGCGCGACTCTGACGAATGCCGGTGAAAGGAGCCCGCGCCTGAAGTACGTATTCAGACGGTTTCCGTCAGGCAATTTTTCGGTGTGCGCCGTATTTACGGACTACTGGCCAATTACGTATTCAGAACAAAGATACTTCAATGCTTTGATTTTCTGGACTTCTGGCTCGCTGTTTTGTATACCGTCTCTGCCCGTTGAAATTCTCGTTGAAGTTGAATTTCTTGAACGAATATTCTCCACGTTGCGTCTTGAAGGGACGGTGTTGTTGAATGAATCTCCTTAGCCTCGGAGAAACCTCTTGGCGTTAAAGGATCTCCTTGCACTTGAATATTTCCACCATTTTAATACATTTTACACAGTCCTTTTCATATCTGGTCCAATTTGCGTAAACCATGCAGCAAAATATTAAGGGTGGTAATACTTTGTAACATTTGAGGAATCAAATGTATTGATAGAACTCTAATTGTTAAATTGAATAATGTATTCAAAATCCTTATGATGGAAGAAAATTGACCATTATATAATCAAATAAACCATTCTATGAAGGTGTGAATGCGTGGTGGTTCATTTATTTTGTTCTGTTTCAGGTGAGTACGTCAGCATGCTGTTCATGAGAGTGCACGCTAGTCGAGTGAGTAATAAAATATTTCTTCATACTGAAAACGTAAAACGTTATGACAAGTCTCACTTATAGGGCCAATAGTGGGGATTTTTATGGAGTATATTTTTATAAATAATTTTAAATCCGTGTAATTTTAAAGATTTAGAATATTTGGTTTGATATATCGCGGCATCGCAGAACCATTCAGACAATATTTTGAGTCTATGTACACGTAGGCTTCCGCGGCTCGAGTTCATTACGGCGTCACCCGGACAGCCTAGTTGTAATATTTTGAGTCGCTACTTCGCACAGCGACTGCTGCGAGGTAGGCATACACGAGTTTGCAAGGTTTGCGAGCCTGGCTTGCGCAGGTAGTGAATCATTCGCTTTGTTCGGGTGAGGAAACACTACGGCGGCGACAGGTTTTCAACGAGCGGCGCAAGCCCGTCTCGCGAACGGGCTGGACGGTGTATGGGCCGGTGCGGCTGTCGGGGCGGGCGGACAGGTGAGCGAGCGCAAGTGCCGAGATTCCGCAGCGTGAGCGAGCGGTGCGCCGCCCCCGCCCAAGCTCCCCGCTCCTCCCCGCTCGGAGCGTTAGCCGGACGCCGCGCCGCGCCGACCACATACCGCCGCCGCCGCCCCACCCGCCGCGACGCTGCCCCTTGCTCTGACCCCTCTCCCCTCTCTCCCTCCTCCCACCGCCCGCCACCGCCCATCCCCGACTCGCCCGCAGGTCACCCTTTTGCACCATAGCTTCTTCTTTTTCTGTGGTTCACTTCGTTTTGCTTCCCTCACTCTCTTGTATTTGACGTAGTGCGTTGTAATTATTCTGCTTGATCCGGTCCAGGAAATTGTCAGATACCTTACTACTCTTGTCTGTAATTTTAAATAATGAGGTAAATAAATTATCTCCGTCGATGAGTTGGAAAGCATAACTGAGAAGCACGGGAATAAACAATTCGTGGCAATTCAACTTTCTTTCTCGGTCAGCGGTATTCTCTCATCTTTTAATCTTTTTAACGTCTCCTTTTTCTTTCGGTATTTTTTTTTCTTTTTTTTTCTTTTCTTTTTCTCGTTCCCAGATTTTTTATATCTTTTTCTTTTCGTCCTTTTCTTCACCAATCCCCTATGTTTTCTCGATTTATTTTTTGGGTGCCATGCAGGTCCGCGTCTGATGTGTTTGGCAGAGGTGTTGAAAATATTCACAGAGCGCGCGATGGGTTTTGGTGCAAATCATTCTCTTTTATTAATACTCATTTAAAGCACAAAATTAATATTGTTAAAACTAATGAAAACTGTAAATAATTTTACTATTTTTAATAATTTTAACATTTTTCTTTCTGTGTATATTGATAACATTTTATTTGGAGTAGCTTACTTCACATTGGCCGTTAAAGAGTTAAGGGAGAATGCACGAGTAATAAACATATATTTTTTATAACAGGACAACTACATTTGTTGTCAACAATAAGTGCTGTTTGATTAGGGCGGTATTGCACAAAAAAATGGTAACATTTTCTTCAGTACAGAATGTCTTTTTTCTACATAATGCTAATAATGTTTTGCTAGTTCTTCAGCGTATCTGTCGTATTAGCGAGTGAAGAAAACCGAATAGGAAAAGTTTTGAACACAGACAATTTTATTAGCTCTCAAGTGAAGCAGAATAGTTATAGGCTGCTTTTAAATTCAGTTCTAAAACAAACGAATCAACTAATATTCTTATACTTCCAACTTCTCGTTTCAATCATAAAACATCGAGATGTTTTGTAGTATTTGAGGTAGTTGTTTTGTTTAGAGTTAAAAACTTGTTAGGCTATTATTGTAACACGAAAAAATTGCCGTTACAAATGTGTGCTGCAAACATTTTACTTCATCCTTGGAGGCATTCTTCTATATAGCAAACGATGAAAAGAAGTCGGGGAATTTCAGGTGAGACTTGTCGCCACCTCACAAGATCTCCCTGCTCCGATGTCCTTCAAAGGGTTTTTTACGGAAAATCGGAGTCAAATGCGCCCCAAAGTATTCAGCTGTTCGTTATAACTGCGTTGGATTGTTACAACACTCATTTTTACTACACGCAAGTCTTTGTTTCATTTTCTATTGTGATATTTCAATAGCACTGCCATAACCGTGTTCTGGTGTAACGATGCCTGCCTCTCCGTTGTGCTTGTTTTGAAGAAAATTCTATTCAATGGAGAGGCTTTCAGCGAAGAGAACATTTTAGTGGAGAAGGGACATTTTATTCAGCTTGTCGGACAGATTTAAGTACACCGGCTTTCCGGCGTTTAATGGAAGAGCGAGGCCGACCTTAGAAGCATCTGAACGCCCACGCTTCGCCTCGCTGCCAGCGGCCACGAAAATGGCCCTGTGTGCTATAAAGTCTGGGTAGCGAAACCACGACTTCGTACGCCTAGGTATGAGTCCTAGAAATAAACACTAGACATTACCGCTTAAAGCAGGGAAGTTAAATTCAGTTCTTTGAAAATAACAAAAGGTGCTTTTATTGAAGATGTGTTCTCTTACTAAATCATCTTTTCGTGAGTCGTTTCACTTAATGAAATTGTCAGTTGACGTAGTGCTTTATGTTTTTGGTTGTTTTTTCGTAGGAGTGCCTCTATTTTGTCTCAAGACATGAATTTGTGAAACAGTGTGAACATCATACAGTTGTTACTAAGTGTCTAGATCTAGTTTCATTAAATAAATCGTAATCCCCCCACCCGTTATACGCATTGTAATAGTAGAAAACGTGGCGGTACGTGAAAATTTAAAAAAAGGATGTCTTGTTGTTATTGTTCACTGACAAAAATGTACGCAGCACTTTAATTAAATTTATATAAAAGTAATTATCATGAACGAGTATTAAATATAATGTACACATGTACGAGTACACATGCAAGAGTCAACGTTTTGTAGTCATAACTGGAAAGAATGAATGATCTTAAATGATATTTATGACTAGTCCAATTCCACGCAATTACTAAGGCTGACCATGAACTTATTTTGATAACTCTCCGAAGAGTATAGCATTTCACGTTTTCTGTCGTGGAGATATTTAGTTTTGATATTTGAATTAGTGATGCATGTAGATTAGCGTAACTCCAGATGACTTTCTACCATCGTATGCGTTGAACGTTTTTTTCTTATTTGAGAAATGAAGAGTCATGAGCCGTTAACAAAAGTTGCTCTGAATAGCAACTGATGATGTGAGTCATATTTGCAGAGCAATTTCTTAAGCAAGTTGAACGCCAATGAAGCCGCCTTGGGTATTTGAACATCACTCAACGAGTCATCAGCGTTTTTCCTCTTGGCTTTTAACTGTTACGAGCAACAGGCAGACACTCGCACATTCACAACCAAGTTCTTAGTTTTTCATTATAGGGGAGATAATTTTCTTATATTATGCTTCATACTATGAAAAATAACTTTTGGAAAACGTTGATTATACCGGCGTGATAGTTCAATAGCAAGACGAAATGCATTAAAAGTATTGGTGCTGTGGATTAAGATTCTTTTTTATTTTGTATTTCCTAAAACGCTTTGCTTTATCGGAAAAATGTATCTGAGGCAAGAGTTAGTCGATCTGCCTGTGAAAAATGTTAAAAATATCGGTGGAGTAAAGTTTACCTCCCCACTTCCGAACATACTATTTCATTGTTGCCCCTTACCCGTATGCTTTGATCTCCTACTGCATGCACACGGAAGCATTAACAGCTGGCGCGGCAGCCAATGTGGCCCATGCCGCAGAAGAAACCTTTCCACAGAGCAATGCGGTTCGTCGATTGTCAACTGTTTTAGAACCTATTTAAAATTTAAAAAAAATCGCCTGATGACCAGAACGCATCAGAGCGGCCACCCACCGCTTCGTTAGCCCGTTGCAAGCTGGGCTGCGTTGTAACTTCCCGTGTGGAAGCGTGGTCTCTGTGCCTCGTTGCTTCGCCTTTGTCCCCTACAGCGCCTTGTCCCCACCTCTCCTCTGCTGTTCCGCACCCCCCCCCCCCC